>CAUYUJ010015974.1:0-130000 GCA_963575745.1 Prorocentrum cordatum
GGGCAGATGGCGGGCCTCCAGAAGCCACGCTGGAGGCTTGGAGGCGGCCAAGGGGTCTGAGCTGGACGGGCTCCTATAGGGAATCAGTCTAGGCATGAACCTACACAGAATCTGCTCAACATCGGCCCCCAGACTCCTCCCATACTGCGGTGAACTTGGGTGGTTGTAACAGTTAGCAGACTTAGCTAGCAAGTTGTTCTCGGGAACTTACAAGTTGCGCTCACGGGGCGCAGGTAGTTGCAAGCGCATTCATGTTGATGTGAAGACACTGCATGCTTAGCTCCCGAAGTCTTGAACTTCTACGCGCGAGGCGCAAGGCGAGCGACACCTACGCATTCGAATGCACAGGTTTTTGCGCTGCTGCGCAGAAGAACGCAGTAGCAGCTCACGCGATGTCTCACCACTTGAACATGGGGGGCACGATCGCGATTGACCCGCCTCCAGGGCGCCTGCGTGCCTTGCAAGTCTTCGAACCTTTCCAACCAACCACAACGGACGCCCCACCCATCGCAAATGTCCACCATCAATTCTTCACAACTGCACGCATGCAAAGCGGAGAGTTGCCTGCAGACGGCGCGCCCGTATAGTGGCGGTGGTGGTTTTGAAACTTGGCAGACGCCCCGCCATGGCAGTGGTGATGCCGGTCGTGTGCGCCAGCTGCAAGTCGTCGTCGGTCGGGGCAACGGTCGGCGCGCCGAGTCGATCATCGAAGCGAGGGGTGTCCCAGATTGAAACCAGCGACACCATCGTTCCCTTTGCAGCAGCGTGAAACCAAACCCCCCCGCACGCCTTGCCACCATTGGCAACGGAAAGCAGCGCGATGTCGCGGGACTGGCACGTCGGCAACGTCGACACCCGAGCCCCCGGAGCCGTGGTCGTGCTGTCCCTGCGGAGGCGCTGGCCGAGCTTCTCCTCGAGGAAGGCGTGCGTCTTCTTAGGTGTCGCCCCGGGGCGCGCCCAGTGCGGCGAGAAGTCGAACACGTTGGTGCTGCGCAAATTCGCCAAATGCAGGCGCGTGACCTCGGACAGCGCGCTCCTCTCAGAGGCTTCCAGCTGGCGCGTATCATTGCAGAACTGCTTGGGCACTCTGTGCCCCCGTGTACAAAACAAGACAGATGGCATCCGTACTTGATCAGGTGCCTTGGGAAATGGACCAGCCAGTGGAACTTCGGCGTCGTGTATTCCTGCCACCTGGCTGCTTCACGAACTCCGCAAGCACCCAGGAAAGCGTTCGCCCTGTCCCTGAGAGCGACAGCTGACGCGCGGGATGATGCTGCAGCTTCGATGCACCACGCCGAATCGCACAACCGAGCAAAAGTGGCGCACTCCGCGCGTGCGACCCCTGCAGGCCATAGAACCGTCATCACATACGTATACATGAGTGGCAGCAAAGACCATGCCTCACTCGCCAGGCACTTAAAACGATTTCGCCTCGCCGTTGGCAATATCGCGGCCCTTCGGGGGGGGGGGGGGGGGGGGGGTTCCTTAAGGGCCAGTTTTCCGGCGCCGCCGTGCGCAATGGGCAATGACCGCGCCCCGATGCACCCCTCGAAACGCGAGTATACGTTGGGCAACTCATTACTCGTACAACCTGCAAGAAAGAGGTGCGTCACAATGTTGAACACACCCCGAGCCGAATAAAGAATGCGTGAGTCCTGTCGCGGCAATACTGGTCAACCAGTGGGATAATGCGATCCAGCTGTGGATCGAGCAGCATGTTCTGCGCGCGATGGTTGAAACCGAAAGCTCGCTCGCGGACCCTGGAGGAGGCGAAAGCGCATCGCTGCTCAGCCGCCTGCTCGTCATCCTCGCTTTCCCCTTCCCCCCCCCCTGATCATCTCCCAGTCCTTCCTCATCCTGAGGTATCCACTCTCCTTCGAATTTGCGCGCCCCCCGCAGGTCTTGAAATTGGCGTCGGTGTCCGTCGCGTGGAACCCAGCCCGCCGCCGCGCGCTCCCCCTGATGTCATCATTCGTCGCAGAATCAATGTCGCGCTCGCGCATGGCGTCTGCTCTCGGCAGGGGCGCCCCATCTTCGTCGACCAGGGAGCTGGCCATCGCAATTACATAGCGGCAAAGCGTGCAACATTTGGTACCAGGATCGCCTTTAATAAGCCGGACCAACTTCTGGGCACCGCCGTCCTGGATAACCATCCCATTGCAATGAAACCTGGCGCCAGGATCCAATGAAACGCCCGTCGTGTGCAGCGAACAATCCGACCTGCAACGTGTCTGTTATGAATTTTGAATGCCTGTGCGACGCCTGCATCTATATTGGATACACGCTGTGGCCTCAGGCCACCCACGCAGAACCACGCATCCTCTTACGACAACACTTCTGGCCCCAACTCTAGAAACGATACGTAGAACATCCGCGCCTTCCTTGGCTTGTCTGGAGATAACTGGTTGCCTGGCGTGACCTCGTCAACATAAAATATCAGCGACCGCGGACGCTCGAAAGAGCATGGCCTCGCCGCCAATGTGCTTTGAATGAGGGCCCGCCAGCTGCTGCATTGGGTGTGCGCCGCGTGCAGCGATACAGGGAGATTGGCAACATTGAACTCCGTCTGGGGATACTCGGCAAGAGTCGTTTGGTTTATAACCGGGTCTCAAGCTCAACGAACCTCCTTCCTCGATGCTGAGAAGGGTTCCCACGTGACCTCGTCCAGGGTTGCAGCCAGCGCAGCAGCAGATACATGCGGGCATTTCCTCCACAATGATTCTATCGTCTGGTACTTTTCGGGTTTGGGCGCGAATCGGCAGCGCAACCGCGAGCCCGCCCTCGAGCCATATGCAGCAACTGCGGGGCTTTGGGGGCTGGCGCGACGACGGCGCATAGGAGCGCATGCGTTTGCATGGGAAACATGGGTGGTGGGGGGGCTCACATATATGCGACGCACCCACTGCAACACAAAAAAGCTTGCACCACGGGTGCAATCACCGTTGCAGTCACCCGCGCACACCACTTCATCGAACATCAAGGATTGCATGGCAACAGCGGGCGCATGGCATGCGCAATCACCTGCGCATCTGAACGCGCGTCCTGCAATCGGCCGCGCGTGCATGAACACATCTGCGAATGCAGAGCGAGCCTGCAGTTGCAACTGATTAGGACGTGCGCCCATGCAGTCAAAATTGCAATCGGTATTGACGCGGGCACATGAATGCTGCCTCACTTGCACATGCAGTCATGACTGCATCGGCTGTTCATTCGCCCGCCCCTCCCCGGACTCACCTCGCCCTGAGGTTTCCCCGCGTGTGCTCCGCCCCCCCATGCGCCCCCCTGCTGAGAACGGGCACCATCCGTCGGTCGCATCTCTTGAGCGCGTGACCATGGAACGCCGCGATGTGCAATCATGCGTGCAACATTGCAGCCGCAGCTGCAAACCCGAAGGCCGCGCCGCGGGCGCGATTGCAGGGGTTGCTGCAGCGGTGGGCGGGGCGCGCGCTGCATGCGCACATGCCGACGCAAAAACGCGGGGAGAGACGCGCAAACGTGCGTGGGCGAGGCATCTGGAACGCGGCGATCGGTTCGCAAAGCTCCGAAAGCACAAGATGCGAGCAATGCCAACCCCTACTCTATACGCGCACAGTGCATTAGAGACCCGTCAGCTCATGCATCCAACCAGCGCTGGTGTTCAGCGTGTCTCAAGCGTTCTTCGCGCTCCTCCACATCTCGCCTGCCGACTCACGTGCAGCCTTTGCGTGCGCGAGCGCCTGATTCTCGGCGCGGTTGTTGGCCTCGGGTCACCTGGGCCCCCTTCCGCGCCGCCCGGAAGCGAGCGCATTCTGCGTGAAGTGACCGTCGCCTGGTTCATGCGCGATCTTGAATGCGCCGCCGTTGGACGCCCGCGACGCGGCGGGCTTCTTCAGGGCGGGAGTGGCCGCCACTGGCTTCTTTGCAACAGTCGTTGCAGCAGCGGGCCTCTTGGCTGCACGGGCGCCCTTCTTCGCCTTGGCGTCGAGCGCCTGAAACTCGCAGGCCTCCTGCGCGGCGCGATCCGCAGCCGACGCTGCACCGGCAGCAGTGGGCGCTGCGCCGCCCGCCGCAGGAGCTGCGTCACCATCAACAGGAGCTGCTACGCCGTCGCCGAGTGGAAGTGCCGTGACCTTGGGCCCACCAGCGCGAGCTGCACCTGCGGCAATGCTCTTGCCTGGCATGAACGACGCGGCTGGCGCGCGAGCATAGCCAGCACCTGATTGCCCTGCAGTGCACGAACAATGGATCTGAGCGGCCAGCCTCAAGTCGGAGCTGCCGCCCTTGGAGCGCCGGCCCCGGGATGAGTGCCCGCCACCGCACCGCTCCTTCTGAAGTGGGGCACGGCCAGCAGACGACTGCCAGATGCCAGCCCGCTCTCTGGGGCAATAGGTTGTTGTCGCGCAACGGGGCGCGCTTGCCCAGGAAGGCATGCAAGTCGATGAACTTCTCGACGGGCGGGTCGTCATCATCATAAGCAGCCTTGAGCAGGGATGCGGGCCAATCCGCAGGGCGCTCAGGATGTGTCGTGAGTGTCGGCTTCGTGAATGGGACCGCTGCGTTTTTCATGTGGCCCACCAAATCGCGAAAGCTGTTGTATATGATCTGGCAGCTAAGCCGAGACTTGGTGTGCCCATGCTCGCACCGCATCAATGCTACCATTGCCCATGTCAAACGCTTCTCGTGCGCTGGCTCTAAGATCCCTGAGCGATGCAACCGCGTTGCAAGAATGACCGTTTTCTTGGTCTTGCCCGTCCGGTAGTTGTATATGTGGGAAAGCATCTGATCCCCGGCACCGCCGATGCTACCCGGGGCCGCCGCAGCGACGCTGGCAACCTTGATATCGATTGCCGCCAGCGCTTCGCGCTTCACGGAGCCCACCGTGCACTTCTCTTCAATCAACTCGGTGAGGACGAGAGCATCTGGCGCTGAAAGCGCTGAGAGCGATTGCGTGCGAGCGCACAGATGGAGGCATTTTGTTCTGCAGCTCCTTGTTGCTTGGGCGCTTGGCCAACAGGTTTGACATGTCAGACGCGCCGCGCTCAATGTCATCGATGCTGACCATGTCGGGCGGCGCGCGGTGCGCCCCTGTGCCCTTGCAGCACCTGCGCCTCCTCGAGGCTTGAGCCGAACGCTGCTATGGAATGCCGATGGCATTTGCCAGAAAGAAAACATGAACGACTACGGGGATCGCCGCAACTTGCGCAGGGCGCACCGCATGCAGGACAAAGCGCATATGGCAATGACAATTCATAGGTGGGAAAACATCACGCTGTCGGCGCAAGGCATCAATCTCATGTGCTGGCCACGCAGATTGGCTGCGTGGATGCGTTTCCGTTCGGGGGGCTTGCGGGTCAGTCTCGCAGCTGAGCCTGGTTCGAACCGCGAGCGCGGGCCAGGGGCGCGGCATCGGGCGCCCCGCAACTGCGATCACGAGGCGAGGCAACGAAACTCAGCGGTGGTGGAATACAGCATTTTTCTAGCGCAGAAGCGCGCGGCTGGAACTCCGCGAGCGCGTTCCAAGATCAGGGCGCAGAACGCTATATATGCCATCCATGGCAGCTCAAACTCGTTATCTCCCCCGCATCCTCCGCTCCCCGCCCCCCCCCCCCCCCGTCCTGGCCATGCTGCCCCTCCTCCCGCTCTTCCTCGTCTCATCGCCCTCCCTCGCCCGCCCCTGCTGCCCCCCCCCCCCCCCCCCCTGCCCGCCCCCATCGCCATGTTCCCCCACCTCTTCCTGCGCGCCCCCCCCCCCCCCCCAGAACGCGAGCGCGCGCGCGCTGAAACCTCGAGCAACTGGCGACGCCGATGCTCGCGTGGACTGCGCAGGCAAGACGCCTGGCAGGCCAGTCGCGCGCAGCAACCGACCGGACTGCGTCGCCCTCGCCCGCGCGCCGGCGGAGCGGCTGCCAACCCGCGGGCGCCTGACATCAACGAACGCACCCCTCGCGTACTTGTTCTGCTCTGACTTCCTGGCCACAACCTCGATGAGGCGACGAAGACCAAGAGCCACCTGCTTCCAAGGGTTACGCTCGCGGATCTTGGCTTTCAGGTCGGCCTCGCTGATGCGAGCAAGCGCAGCGCCAGCTGCAGCCTTCGCCTTCGGCGCCATCGGGCCTCGGATGAATGCGCGCGAGCAGGTGCGAGGAGCTCGGGCGCGCGCGCTGACACTTCGAGCGGGGCAGCTATGATGCGTCCACGCAGGCCCCCCCCCAGCCCCGCCCCGCGGGCGCGACCGCAGTAGACTGCAACCCTTGCCATCGGGCATGAATGGAGTAGACTGCAGCCCCTGCCATCGGGCGCGAATGCAGTGGACGGCAGTCTGTGCCATCGGGCGCTAATGCAATGGGCTGCAGCCCTCGCCGTCGGGCGCGAATGCAGTGGGCTGCAGCCCCCGGGCGGCCAGGGGGGCGCAATGGGCAGCAACGCGACGCGCAAACTCAGGAACATCTGGTGAATCGGAAGGCAGCGGGAGGCGATGCAACAGGCGATGCAACGGCAATGTCCACCGCGGCGGAGGGCAATGTAGTAGGTGGCGGAGGGGGCGAGGGCGGATGGAGACAAGGCAGACGAGGCGGATGGGGGATTCTGTCAGCAGCTCCATGCGAAGCTGCAGCATCTGTCAGGCCGTCCGAGCGGCCGCGCGTTGCCTCCTATAGGCCGCGCGAAGACGGGGCAGGCGCGCAGGCGGCAGTTCGCTGTAGTGCTGCTCTAGAGCCTGCGCTCATTCACGCGCGCCTCCCATGCTCTGCGCGAGCCTGAATGCAGAACATCAGTCGAAAGTCCGCGCTTCAAAGTGCGATCGCGCTTACAAGTGGGGCCGACTGCGCATCTCAAAGTGCGATCACACTTTGAAGTGGCGTGTGCACTGGCGCCGCTGCCACCCACGGCCCTGGCCAGCTGCGATACCGATGCGCCTTGGGGCAGCACGATGCCGCCCCCATCACTTCGGGGCAGCTCTTCATCACCTCGGAGCAGATCCTCATCACCCATTTTCTCAAAGCGGTTAGCGGCTCGACTTGGGCTTCTCCTTGTTCTTGCCCTTGCCCTGGCCCCCCGAGTCGAAGCGCTTGCGGGCCTCGGCCAAAATGCGCTCGACCAGGTCGGAGTCGGCGTCTTTGTAGGCCTCCATGGCCCTCGCGCCCTGCTCGGCGAACCAGCCGCTGCTCTTCTGGATCCCCCCCGTGCCCACGGCCGCGATCGCGGCGCCCCGCCCGGCCCTATCCTCGGCAGCGAACTCGTCCGCCAACCGCAGGGGCCTCGCCGACCGCCCGCCGCGCGCCTGCTCGCCGCCGCCAGGGCCCCGGTTGCAGCGGCGGTCGAACGGCTCGGGCGCGGCGGGCGGGGCGGCGGCGCGAGCGCCGACGGCGGCGGCGCCGAGGGCGGCCGCGGCCGCTTTGCAGGCCACGCCTTGATGATGCTGCCAGCACCTCCACCGCCGCCCCGTGCATCCGCGACCTGATGCGCGCCTGCACCTCCGCCCTCGCCCAGTGCATCAGCGCCGTGCGCGCCCGCCGCCGCCGATGTCTTCTCGCCGAGCATCTTCTCTAGCAACTCAGCATGCTGCGCAATGTCGAGGAAGCGCAGCGGCTCGTCAGTGAAGCCCTCGGGCGGCCCCTCCTCGTTCCCCCCCCCCATATCCCTCCTTGCCCTCCTCCCCATCTCCTCCCCCTCCTCCATGGAGGAGGGGGCGCGTGTGTGTGTGTGTGTGTGTGCGTGTGTGTGCGTGTGTGTTTGTGTGTTTGTGTGTTTGTGTGTTTGTGCGTTTGTGTGTTTGTGTGTTTGTGTGTTTGTGTGTTTGTGTGTTTGTGTGTGTGTGTGTGTGTGCGTTCGTTCGTTTCCCCCGCCTGATGCGGGGCGCCGTAACTTCGCACCGTCTCAGCCCAAACCGCGCGCCAAGGCAAACGATGCAGGCGGCGGTGGTTGGGGCATTGGATTGGGGTGGTATAGCACATGGGTGGTATATGGATTTTTTAAAAAAGGATTTTCAGATATGTTGCTGGGCTATACCACACCGTCCAACATTTGCGAGCATCACATCAACGATGTTACAATCAGAAGGCTGAGCCCCACTATTATGCTTAGTTGATCCTGGCGGAGCGGCGAAACCTTAGCTATTATCCGATATGCGTCTGAAGAGGAACTGCCTGATCTCACTATTGCTCCGTGCCCACGATCATCGCTCTGTTGTCCGCCTGCATGTATGTCCGCATCGTCCTTACTACGTTCTGAGACACTTCATCCTCATCTTTTGGTATGTTAATTGTTCTCTTCCTCCTCCTGTTTCTTCCTCCCTCCTCCTCCTTACCTCCTCCTTCTCCTCTTCCTCCTCCCTCTCCCCCCTCCCTCCTCCTCCTCGTTTGGAAAGGGGGGGGAAGGGAATGCAGCTGATCCCCAGGAGCAGCACCTTCGTGAGAGGGCATGTGGCAATGCAGCTGTGAGCATCGTCTGGGATAGTGCATGAAGAAACCCACGAGTAGGCCGTGAAGTTTCACATAGAGACTTGCGCTTCCACCAAGGGAGGCCAAACAAAGACCCATCAAACAACAATGAGTTTCAATCGAGATCCCGTGAGGCAGCCGTGAGGTTCCAGACCGAAACCCAGGGAGGGATGAGTCAACATGGAAGGGGGGGTCAAACCCATGCGCCTTGGAACGGTTACCTGCCCCCCTTAGTTGTTTCCCATTGTTTTCCAGCGAGCTGGCAGCCAGCCACCACCGTTCAGACTGCGGTGGCTGGGATGTCCCAGGAAGCCGCACGGCGCGGCCCCCTAAATAAACAGAAAGCGTGCTGGCACAGCGACTGTCACCGTCGCTGTGCGAAACTCGTGGGCTGCGAGGGCGTGGAGGATAGGTCGATGGCTCCTATGTTCACTGTTTACCGTTCCGTTCAAACGTACTCCCAACATTGCGTACGAACGATTTCTTAAACCACTATCTACTCGAAGCCAACATCGCGAGGCAATGAGTTCATACGTGTGATTTTTTCGGGCCCTCGGACCCCTGATACTTAAGCGTCAGCACCTACAACGAATCAAAAACTAAACCTGAAATCGTTGGAACCCCATGTTATCAAATCTGGAGGTCATGGACTGCATGGAGGAGGGAGGTGGAGGTGAAGCTGGCCCTCCAGGGCCAGCTCCGACTTGCAGCGCAACCTGGCGCCTCACCCCGCCTTGAAGTTGTTCACGGCGGCAGGCCCGCGTTGTCGCCCCACAGCGCGCACGGGCACTTCTCGCCCGTCTCCTCCTCGTGCCACAGCCACAACGTCTGCAGCACGAACATCAGCGCCGTCTTCACCGTGTAGGTGGTCTTCGGGCCCCAGCTCTTGCTCACCGAGAAGGGCGGCAGCTGCTTCGGGTAGGCGCCCACCCAGCGCTGGAACCTCTTCGCGTCCTTCTGGAGCGTCGCGAAGGGCGGCGCGAACCTCCTGGCCCACGCCAGCTCGACGTCTGCATCGGGAGCGGGATCATCATGCACTGTCCAGGCCCTCGGAGCTGTCGAAGCCGCTGGCGCCGCCGCCTCGAGCTCCATGGGCACGGCGCCGCCTCCAGAAGCTGACGACGAGGCCGCCGCTGCCGCTCCTCCGTTAGATGCAGACGCCTCGGGCGGGCCAGGGCCAGCGCCACCCTTGCCAACCCTGTCCTTGCTGTTCTCCTTGGCCTGCTGCTTGTTGTAATTCACCTTGGCCCTGACCTGCTCCGCGGCCTTCTTCACGACCAACATGTCGTCCGTATCCAGGCCCGTCTCGATCTTCTCCAAGTTCTCGGGGTCCGACAGCACTGAGGTCGCACCCTTGGTCTCGTGGACCTGGCCTCTGCAATACAGCGCGTTGTCGATCACCTCGTCGGAAGCGCCTGGGATGATCCCCCTGATGATGGCTGTCACCATGCCCTTGACGTTAGTCGGCCTCGATGCAGAAGTAAACCTCATCTTCAATATCGACATCAACCTGGGAAGCCAGAAACTGTCGAGCTCCTTGAGGCCTCTCAGCGCGGCCATCTTCAGAGCGTTCTCGGTCTTGTTATTGTCGATGATCAGTCGAGCCGCAAGGCCATTGCTTGGGATCATGGCAGAATACCTGGCAGCCCCCAGCGGCGAGAGCGCCATCACCTTGCAAACCTTGATGCGCTTCAGCCCATCGATGGAGTTGATCGGCATGATGAAGATCATGTCGGAGGGGTTGTGCTTCGCGCTCTGGGGCTCAACAATGTGGATGTCTGTCGTGCCCCTGACTGGCACGAGCGTGGCCCTCGAAACCATCAAACCGAATGGCATGGTGCAAATGACGATCCCACCTGAGGAATCAGAAAAAGGTTGAGCCAAGTCCAGATTTACCCACGCTTCCTCTGACGCCTATCGACGTTCGCATGCCGAAACCAATCCAGAAATCAGTGGAAGGTTTAGATTGGACGCCAAGTGGAAACGTAGGAAGCACACAAGATCGGAAGAAACAGGTTTGCATTGGCACCGCTGGCGCCACCAAGACACCCAAGACGCTTCAAACCAGATTGCCAGTCGACCGAACCACGCTTCTGAAATCTAGTTTAGGTCCTACGTGGCTCCTGTGATTCATCTAGGCTCGAACTGTTTCAACACCTACATCGACGCACCCCCATGGCCGCCCATCCAAAAACATCAGCACAGGATGCGACACATCCTGACGGTGCAACATATTTGCCCCAGGCCCACTAGATTCGGATGGAGACGCATCCTGGCCCATCACGTACATGCCAGGCTCGATGCACAAGGACAGCCAGGATAATTTCATCTCGGCGATGTCCCCCTGGAGCTTGCGAGCACTCTGCCACGCCATCCCGCGCTTCAGCATCCCCTGGCCGCTCAAGTGTGGGAACTCCTTCGCCGCGTCCGTGAAGACGTCCAGCAACTGCGGGTCCAGCGAGAACTCCGAGATATCAGCTCTGCAAAAGTCAGGCGTCACGTTCACAAGCTTCATGCTCTTGGAAGTCGGTGTGATCAGAATCTCCTTTTCTGTCGTACTCCTTGATCAACTCAGTGGTGGTTGCCTTGTGCCAGCGAGAAACCCTGCCAAATACGCTCGCTTGGTGCGCGCGCTCCCTGGCACGGTAACGGTTGAAGAGGTCCTCGTTGATAAGGGTCGACATCCACGAATTCGCGAAACCCAAGAGTTTGTCGAACGCCTCTTTACTCACATTCTTAAAGCTCTCCTCATACAGCATCACGAACATCTCTCTGGTCCACTGTTCCATTGGCCACCGCAACTGTCTCAGGTAGTGCTTTGCCCACTCGTCGTCGGATGCTTCGAGTGACTGAAGCAGGCGCCAATCCCTCTGTATGTCCAAGAGAACAGCCTTCTGCTCGATGTCATCAAAAGCAAGGAGGCCAAGGAACTTCCCAGGGTAGGTGTCGGAGTACGTCATGCTGGACAGCGCGAAGTTCTTCGACAACGACACGACGAAGTTGAAGTGCGTCCGGCAGAGATGGTCTTCCTCTGAGGGACTGGCATTCAAAACAAATCACCACTGCTACAGTGTCCGGATCACCCGACACAGATTTTAGCAAACATTGTTTGCGGGATTCTCTCCGGCAAATCAAGACCTGGGCGCCCCGCGGAAATAGTTCGAAATGGGTTTTGTTCTAGTGCGCCAAAACAGAAACACGTGATCTGAAAGCCAGACTTCTTTAAACTACGTTAGCATGTTGCTTGTTTTCGAGCTAACGGTTAAACATCGACGGGCTTCCCCAGCGGCCTGGTTGGAAACAGCGGCGGATATAGAAACGCCAGCAACATCACGCACAGAGTTATGGGAAACGTATAACTTGACACCGCCAGCTGCAAACGTTAATACATGGTACACCATAGGGTTTGAAATAGACAGCGGAAGCCAAAACGTTCAAGCCAATGTGTGCGAAACGCGTGTTAAAACGTTTCGAAAAATCACGTAAAACATCTTTTCGGTAAAATTACACACGGATTGCATCAGAGCGCCTCGGGCGCGATATTCTTGTTTCGGACTGCAACTAACTTGCGGAGGTTGTCCAATTTCCTCTGGGCCTGCGCGCAACGGATTGAACAAGCAAACATTTGGATTCCGACAATGGCCTCGACTACCCAGGATGCCGAATTTTATTCCTGAAACAAAAACTTACACGCGGACGAAAATTCAACAAACTACCAAAGCGCCTAAACAATACTACGCCTTTTGTACCACCCGCAGCGCACATGAAACTCACAATTCTGCTAGGCACGTGCCCCCACGCACAAACTGATCAGCGCCCCATCACACCCCTTCTCCCAACCCACGCACAGGCCCAGAACGATGTTTTTTTTTGCCGCTCCCAAAGAAATTCCAATCCATTGCCCTGAAACGCGCGCAGACTACCCAGTGCTCGTTTCGATTATATAGATATGTGCCAAAAGACACCCGAGCGAACAGCATGATAGCACGATCTCGAATTCTGTGTGGTAGGACCAGACCAACGACATCACCAGGAACGCACAGACACACATGCTGATTGATGCACCGCCCGACGTTTGTCATGCCTTTAGATGTCAGACAGGAGCGCGCAGTACCTCCTAAGGTCGCAGCGCGTGCGTTCGAAAGCACGTCGCCAAACAAAAGCCATTCAACAACAAACGCAAACGTTACCGAACAAGCGCTGAAGAGATGATATCGCCATCGCGGCAGTCGCGCGAATTACCCCGCCGCCCACCAGCGCAGACATGCGCCAGCAGTTGCTAAACGTTTCGCGCTACGTTACACGCGCATGAACGCCACCACGCCGCGCACGCAACGAATTGTGCAACTGTCAACCCCTGGGCGCGATTGTGGCTTACGCACTGCGCGCGCCCCCGAATGATCACGCAGCATAGCCCAGCCAACGCTTCTCAAGCTTCATCCGCCCACCAAGACCTTGGCCGCCCAAGCTGCTACGCTGGGGCGGCGCGTTCGAGAGGCGCCCAGAAGCGCGCGCCTCCTGCGGCGCGCTCAAGCGCGCGACTGAACGCGCATAGGGCCAGCCGGTTTGTTACAGGCGCGCGACCCTCGACAAATCCAAGAAGCGCCCTAGTGCGCCGATTCGAACTGCTCGCGCGTTAATGCCATTGAGCGCCCAGGGCCGCGCGCGAGCGACCTTGCCCCCTGCGGGCGCCCATCCGAGCGCGCGACCTCGGGGGCGCCCGCGTCGAGCGCCCACCGCGCGCGCAGAGGCAACCGCGCCTGCAGGCGCGGTTGCGCGCGAAAGCACGCTGCCTATCTTTTCTTAGCCTTAGTCGCGCGCGCAGTCGCCCCAGCGCGCTCGAAATGCATCCTGGGCGCGCGCGCAAGCTTGCGCGCCGCTGAATGCGCGATAAAAACGCACCGCCGCTCGCCCGAGCGCGCGCGCCATAGAGCGCGCGCGAGATCGCTCAAGAGCGCGCGCCCCCGCGCGCGCCGAGGAGCGCGCCGAACTGCCGCCGTCCACGCGCGCGCTCGAATGCGCCCGTGCCAGAAGGCGCGGCCCCAGCCTGCGCGCTCCGCGCGCGCCCCATTCGAGCCCACAACAACGCGCGGCCCCTGCCGGCAAGCTGGCGGCGCCCTGATACGTCCGAGCGCGCGCGCCCGCAGAAGAACGCTGACGCCGCAATATAGCGCGCGTCTGCGCGCAATTGCACTCGGGGCCGAATGGCAGCCGCAGACGCGCTCGCCCGATTGACGCGCGCCATGGCATCGCAGAAAGGTGGGCGCGCTTGGAAGCTCGACGCGCCGCGCGCGCAACGGAGCTTTTCTTGCCAGATGCACAAAGGCGCACGCCCCTGTGCGCCCGCCATCCAGGAGCGCCGCTGATCGGTTGAACGCATGCAAGCGATGCTGAACCCCCAAAACTAATGGTGAAACCCAAATGTAAAAATTCAGTCTCTGATCGGAAGACGGGATCATCCCAATGCGGGCATGCCATACGAAATACACAATGCAAAGCGCCAGCGCGCGCGCACGCGCGCCAACGCACGCGCATCGGCGCTCTGTAGTGTACACAATAGAAAAGTCGACGCGTCCGTCGGCCTCCTTAAAGAGCCACAGAAATTTTAAATTCAGTTTTGGAAATTCCACGTCGGCTTTTCTATTGTGGACACTACAAAATCAACGCACGCGCGCCGCTGATAGGTTTAACGCATAGGAGCGATGTTGAACCCCAAACCGAATGGCGAACACCCAATGTAAAAATTCATTCTCTGATCGGAAGACGGGATCACCACAATGTGGCTATAAGATACGAGATACACAATGCGAAGCGCCAGCGCGCGCGTACGCGCGCCAACGCGCGCGCGTCGGAGTTCTGTATCGCCCGCAATAGAACAGTCCACGCGCCCGTCGGCCTCCTTGAAGAGCCACAGAAATTTTAAATTCAGTTTTGGGAATTCCACGTCGGCTTTTCTATTGTGGGCACTACAAAACTCTTCAACGCGCGCGCGCGCACGCGGCTGCAGCGCGCCGCTGATAGGTGTAATGCATGGGGTGCGATGTCGGACTCCCAAACCCAAAAGTTAAACCCCAATGTGGAACTTCATTCTCTGATCGGAAGGTAGAATCATTGCAATGTGGCTATAACGATGCGAAACGCACAATGCGAAGCCACCAGCGCGCGCGCGCCAACGCGCGCGCATCTGCGTTCTGCATCGTCCACAATAGAAGAGCCAACGCGCCCGTCTGCCTCCATGAAGGGCAAGAGACATCTTGAATTCAGGCTTGGGAATTACATGTCGGCTTTCCTATTGATTGTGGACAACGCAAAACTCCTCAACGCGCGCGCAAGCCTACGCGCGCGCGTGCACGCGGCGGCTGCGCGCCGCTGGTAGGTTTAATGCATGGGAGCGATGTTGAACCCCCCAAACCCAATGGTGAAATCCCAATGTGAAAATGCATTCTCTGATCGGAAGACGACCATCCCAGTGCAATGTGGGCATGCCATACGAATTACACGATGCGAAGCGCCAGCGCGCGCGCACGCGCGCCAACGCGCGCGCATCGGCGTTCTCTAATGTACATGACAGAAAAGTTGACGCGCCCGTCGGCCTCCTTAAAGTGCCACAGAAACTTTGAGTTCATTCTTGTGAATTACATGTCCGCCTGTCTATTGTGGGCAGTACAGAACTCCTCAACGCGCGCCGACGCGCGCGCGGCGGCTGCGCGCCGTTGGCACGTTTAATGCATGGGGGCGATGTTGAGCCACCACATAAAACCAACACTAAAAAAGCCCAATGTAAACATGCATTCTCTGATCGGAAGACGGGGCCATCCCAATGTGGACATGCGATACGAAATGCGCAATGCGGAGCGCCATCGCGCGCGCGTGCGCGCGCATACGCGCGCGCATCGGCGTTCTGCATCACCCACGACAATAGAAAAGCCGACGCGTCCGTCGGCCTCCTATAAGAGACACAGAAATTTGAAATTCAGTTTTGGGAATTTCATGTCGGCTTTCGTATTGTGGACCATACAGAACTCCTCAACGCGCGCGCGTGCACTCGCGCGCGCACACGTCGGCTGCGCGCCACTGATGGTTTAATGCATGGGAGCGGTGTTAAACGCCCAGACAAATTGTGAAAAACCAACGTAAAAATTCATTGTCTGGTCGGAAGACGAGATCATCACAATCTGGGTATGCGATACGAGATGCACAAGGCGAAGCGCCAGCGCGCGCGCATCGGAGCTCTGTATTGCCCACAATATAAAGCCGACGCGCCCGTCGGCCTCCTTGTAGAGCAAGAGAAAAATTAAATTTAATTTTTCACAAATTCATGTCAGCTTTTCTATTGTGGACAATGCAGACCTCCTCAACGCGCGCGCGCGTGCGCGCGCGCGATCGCGGCGGCTGCGCGCCGCTAATGGTTTACTCCATAATGGGAGCGATGTTAAACCCCCAAGCCCAATGGCGAACACCCAATGTAAACATCATTCTCTGATCGGAAGATGGTATCATCCCAATGTGGGTATACGATGCGAAATACAGGGTTGGTTCAATGCACGGGAGCGATAGGTTTAACACATGGGAGCGATGCTGATATGTTACAATGCTTAATGCATGGAGGCGATGTTGCACCCCAAACGGCGAAAACCAAATGTAAACACAAACCCCTGGCCGGAAGACGGTATCATCCCAATGTGGGCATACGATGCGTCATGCATGAAAGGTTTTTCCGCACGGGGGCGAAAGGCTTAATTCATCCCAACGCACGCAACTGGTAGGTTCAACGCATGTGAGCGACGTTGAACTCTTACACCCAAAATTGAAAACCCAATGTTAAAGATCATTCAGAATGATCTTTAACATTGGGTTTTCAATTTTGGGCATGCGGTGCGAAATGCACAGTGCGACCTCGGTTTTGTCGCAGACCTCGGTTGCAGCACCGCTCGCAGTTTCCGCTCCAGAGGCAAGCCGCTGCTTGATTGCGCGTGGGGGGGACTCTGGGCCTTCGCCGAAGCCATTTTGGCCCGAGCCGATGTCCAGCCACGAGCAGTGGCTCCTGGACTTGGCTAGCAAATACGATCATGATTGCATGCTCGAACTGTGCCGTTTCAAAGCCAAGCGGCTTAAGTCCAGTACTAATGCTGCAGTACTAGAGCTGCAGGGGATGCTCCGACAGTACGAGGAGGTCGACGAGGAGATCAGCCACCTCGAAAAACGTAGCCGCCGCTGCCGCGACGCCGACAAGGAGCTCGACAGGAGGCTCGAGCGGATGCGCTACTACGTGCTCTCCAACGACGTGAACAAGGAGCTGCGCAAGCAGCAGGGCCCCATCAGGGGGCGCAAGGGTGACATTCCGATAGCAGCGGCAACGTTGGCGTCGGTAGGACCCCATAGCTTTTTAGAGGACAGGCGTCATCGGCGCAATGGGGTCCTAGTCGGCGCTCGCGGTGCCTTGCCCATCGGCGTCTCGCTCCTGCGCGCCTTCAGAGCATCGCAGTCGACGAGGTGGCTCCCAGGATGAGCCTTCGAGAGGAACGTTTGTTCGTGGGGCGTGTTGCCGCGAAGTTGCCACGTGAACTCCGTCCCCGCATAGTGCGGCGCCTTGTCGCCGAGGCGAGGGGTTCTGGCACAGCCGCGCCAGTTACGATTTCTATCGATGATGCTGGCGGCCCTGGCGCTGCTGCTGCTGCAACTTTGGACTCGGTGCGCCTCGTGGAGGCGGCTACCCGCGAGGCTCCCTAGATGCGGCGACGGGCGTCGCGGCTTGAAGAACACCGACGGTGTTCTTGGAATGTGTTGAGTTTCCTTGAAGGCGACTCAGCGCATCACGCTGCCATGCCGCGCCGCGCGCCACCGCATCCTGGCAGCCCCGCCCACCTGGCAGCTCGGAGAGCGGTGGGTGGCAGACCTGCCCAAGCTGCGCTGTCGAGCGATTGGCACCGCCGCGGAGAACGGCGTAGCAGAGCTTCGCATCGTGAAGGACACGCGGCCCAAGGACGCAATGATCCCCAGGGGTGACATGATCAAGTTACCGAACGAGATGTCCAATGTTACGCCTGGCAAGATGGTGGAGCTCTGGCTCGAGATCGTCACCATCTGCGACCCGTACGATCAGATGTGCTGGCAAGCTCGTTTAGCGCCCGAGCCAGAGCCAGCTGCCATGTAAATAGCATGGCGTGTGCGAAGCTAATGCCTAGAACTGTTCAGATAAATAACCCTGGGTAGATGTTAAAAGTATCCTACCACCGCAAGGCAGGTGGGGCGAAGCAAAAGGAACTCCCCATGTGCCACGAACCGTGTGAGGGGCGCGCTCAAATGGGGCGGGGCCACCATGCGAACCCTGCCGCTCGACTCAGGTAGAACCCCACATGATGCCACGAACCGTGTGAGGGGTGCGCCCAGATGCGGTGCAACCATGCGAACCCTGCCACTGGGGCATTCGGTGGAGCCCCCCATGGGGCCGCAAACCGTGTGAGGGGTGCGCCCAAATGCGGGGCCGCCATACGGGCCTTGCCACTGGTGCCTTCTGTGGAGCTCCCCACGGTGCCACGAACCGCGTGAGGGGTGCGATCAAGGGCAGCGGCGCGGGGCAGGCGGAGGAGGAGGGGGAGGAGGAGCAGGAATAGGAGGAGGAGGGGGTGAGGAGGAGCAGGAGCAGGAGCAGGGGCAGGAGCATGGGCATGGGGCAGGAGGAGTCGGGGGAGAAGGAGGGGGAGTGGGATGAGGAGGAGGAGGAGGAACAGGAAAACGAGGAGGAGGAGGAGAAGGAGGAGGAAGCGGAGGAGGGGGGAGGACGAGGATGAGGAGGAGGAGGAGGAGGAGGAGGAGGAGGAGGAGGAGGAGAACGAGGAGGAGGAGTTGCACCCTGCCCCCCAGGGTGCCATCATTCCCCCTGGCCCCTCGGCACACCGCCGACTCTCACGAACCAGCGCGCCTGGCCGAACTTCCAGAGATTTGGGGGGGGGAGGGGGGGGGGGGGGGGGGGGGGGGGGGGGGGGGGGGGGGGGGGGGGGGGGGGGGGGGGGGGGGGGGGGGGGGGGGGGGGTGGGGGGGGGGGGGGGGAGGCAGAACCGTCGCCAACACCACCAAGGAGGCCTCCTCCAGACAGGGGGGAGGAGGATGGGGATGAGGAGGAAGGGGAGGAGTACGATGAGCAGGGGGGGGAGGAGGACGAGGCCGAGGACGAGGAGGATGAGGAGGGGGAGAAGGATGAGGAGCAGGAGGAGGAGGAGGAGGAGGAGCCAGGAGGGAGGCCGAGGATCGAGGATCAAGGATCGGGGATCGCTGTTGGAGGGAAGGGGCTCGGCGTAGGACAGTGGTTAAGCGCCAAATCCGCGTGGAGTGAAGGCCTCGGACATATCTCAACGTAAACCTAAAACAACAAGTAGTGCCCAACCATCCTGTGGCGTTGAGCCCTCGTCTCGAAGAGACGGTGCACCGCGTTCCTCCCTTCTCCTGTCTCCTTTTTCCCATCCTCCCTCCTCAACCTCCTCCTCCTCCTCCTCATCTGCCTCTGCCACTGCTCCCCGCGCCGTTCGCGTTGGAGCTCTCTGAGCACCGCGATGCGGCAAGAGACCGCATCAGGGCAGCAGCCGCGTGGGCCGCAGGAAAACACATGACTGAGGAGGAGGATGAGGATGAGGAGGATAAGGCGGAGGAGGGGGAGAGAGGATGAGGAGGAGGAGGAGGAGGAGGAGGCAGGTAGAAAGGCATGAACGACGAGGAGGAGGGGGAGGAAAGGAAAGGAAAGCAAGAGAAGGTAGCAGGAGGTGACAGATGATGATGATGATGATGAAGCGCCTTGAAAGGTCGGTTCTCCCAAAACACAAACCTGAGAAGCCACCAATACGCCAAATGCGTACGGTAGAGAAAGAGGGAGGCGGGAGGAGAGGCGGTAGAAAGATGAAGCAGAAGAAAGGTGAAGCCCAGCCCAGGATTGAAACCCATGATACTGAGAGAAATCATGAATGATAGATTGTCCGATGTCCCAAATGAATCCCACCACAAGGTCTCTCTTGCTTTGAATGAAGAAGAGAAAAATGAGAAACGTAATGCAAGATAAAGGAGTATGCTCAAATTGATCAACAATCTTGAGTGGCTTGAGTAGCTCTTGAAGCCAATCTTGGGGGCATATGGTCCCAAGGTCTGAAGTAAGCAAGAAGTAAAGAAATCTTTCATTGAGTCCCATGAAACCCATTGAACATAAGTAGCAACCAAGACGGATATATGTACTGAACGAAAGTCTAAAATAGAAACTGAATGTCCCAAGCACGCAATGAACCCAGAAGATACGGAGGCATACAAAATGGAATGTCAAAGCCGAGTGAGAACTCAACCGTGACAACCCACCCCAGGCATATCAAGACCAATGGAGTAAGGTTGAATTCAAACAAGTATGGAGGGCGCAAGATGGACCTGTTTATAACCTTTTGTATTTTGCCAACCAACAACGTTGAAGAACATGCATAGGAGATTGAGGGATACTGAGAGTCCTCCAAAAGCCGCAGGCCCATGCACCGCAGACGCCAGGGGATTCAGTCTGTCGGAGTCCCAGGAATTGCATTCACGGGTACTTCCAGCGCCACTTTTCCACAAAGAAGTCTCCGTCCCACCAGTAGTCAGATAGGTACCATACCACTGGGTGAGGCCAGCCCGATTCGGGGTCGAACCACGTGTCATAGTACTCCGTATACCAGACTTTGGTGTAGACTTTTTCCTCTTCACAGTAGTTCCACATTCCTCCTGAGCCGTGTGTCCACTTGAGACGCTTCTTGGCGGCTAGCTTGACTGGAAGGCTGCGTTTGGCCATCCCCTGGAATTGGATATGGATGTGGATGTTTCCCAGCCGTCTCGGACGAGAGTTCCCGTCAGCATTTGAGGCGAAACGGCTACTGACCAGCAGCCAGTTCTTTCCAAGGAACTCTCCGAACCCTTTCGTCGGGACCCCGAACGTTGACATACAGTCCCTTAAAGCCGCTGTCCCGACAAGCTTTGAAAAGCGGGATTTTGCACCAGTCATAAGTGAAATGAGGACCACCAAGGTCCGATGGTACAAGAAACCGAGCTGGCAACTTGACCACCCTTTGGAATAGCAGCGTAGAGCAGTATGAGAGTGCCTCAAGATCTTGTTTAGACAGGAAGCAGACTTTGCGTTTAGACCTGCAAAGCTTCCCCTGAAAGATAACGTGAGGGTCCGATGCCTTGGGAAGTAGCATACTGAAAGCTTGAGCCCGAGGCTGCAGGAGCCGACAGGAGGCAAGGGAAGGGGAGGGGGCCACCCCCCCAGACCCCAAGGAGAGGAGAACAGACTCGAGTCCCAGAACACGGAGGCATCCTGAGGAAGGATGGATTGTTGCGAAGCCACGGTGTCCCTAAGATCGCATGGACCAGGCGGGTCCCAGATAGAATCGCACAAGTGACATCTCCTGGTGTCAGCCAATCCCCTAGGTGGGAGGCAAAGAGAGGAGAGGAGGACACAAATAGGTCTCGATACAGACCCAAATGCAAATTCCGTGGGGCGTCAAATACCCCGCTCCATTAGTACTGGAGCCTGTTCTCTGAGGCCGCAATTAGGTAAGATACCCAGACCTCTGAAGATTCCGTGACATTAAATTTGTGCACTTGCATTCCGTGAAACATTGCCACGGCAAACTTCCGAGTGTGAGGTGCACATGGGCCGCGAAAAAGGCGACGGTCTTTCCCGGTCCTAGCAAAAGACCCATGTTGATCAGCAAACGTCAAAATAGACCGAATGGAGCAGATGATAGGAGAAATCCCCTGAATAATGTTCCAGAACTGATCTGGTTCAACATACCCCGCTCCCAGCCCTAACTCCATCAAATCTCCAATAAGCTCTAGCCATCGAGAAGTGTCGGGTTCCCTGTTCCACCGCTCTCGGACCATCCTCTGTACATCGGTGACACGACCAGCAACTGAGCGAAGCTCCTCCATGGACTTGGACGAGGCACTGGTAGGTTGTCGTCTTTGAAGATACCTGGCCATTTGACCCCAAATATTCCACCAGACAGTGTAGATGAAATTCCCAGGATCTGACCAGCGGTTGTCGTAGAACACTGCGCCCTTGTATGACATTGTCTTAATCTGTACAAAAGACATAGAGCGTACTGCAATTCCCACGATCCCAATAAGGTCCTTGCATGCCTTGCTTGAGAAAAATTCCTCAAAGAGATTCCATAGCTGCCTGAGGGGTATCTCGAATTCGCGCCCCTTCTCATACATGTGGAGTGTGACGCATTTCCGTGGGTTGTATGATCCTGAATTTACAGGAACGATCTCGGAACTTTCGATTGCCAGTGCACGTGGGCAGACGGATGCCCACGCCTCGAAGATACAGCACTGGAGAGACTTTGAATTCCATGGCCTGGCGACCCTCTGAGGGGCAAGCATGAGAGTGTGTTCCCAGATAACTTGAGAAGGGGTTGGAGCAGAACGGGCAAAGCGAATTGAACCAAAATGACTACAGGAAACAACCAGGACACCAGGACAACCGAAAGATGTGGATTCAAAAGATGGAGAGATAGAGAAAAGAGATGCACTTTATCAGGGGTCGGACGGCAGTCATCGTCCTGGCCAGCGAAGTGGAATTAACAATCCCAGGCCAAACCCATTTGTACTGAAGTGAAGCAGCAAACTGATCGCCCAACTACCCCAAGAAGAAACTTGAAACTTGAAACTTGAAACTTGAAACTTCGGGGCCCTGGGCAAAAGAGTGAGAAGAAACCCCACTTAACCCCGTCAGCCGAATTGAGAAGAATATGATGCAGTCCCAGCTCATGATAAATGGCCTGGAGGCCTAATACCCTGAGACACTTGTAATCCCAGGCATTCCCAGATTGAATCGAAAGTCATAATCCTGACAATGTGATGAAATTAGCAATCCCATCCAAGCCCGTTTGAACTGAAGTGACGGACCAAACTAAGAGCGAAGCAATCCCAAGTTAAGAAATGTTCCATCGAGGCTGTGGGCGAAGAGCAAGAATCGACCCCACTACTTTGGCCCTGACGGACGTGTTGAAGAAAGCAGAACTTAATCCCTGCCTCAGAGAAATGACCTGGGGTCTCACTGAAAGCCCTTGTAACCCCAGATTGATCCAGAGTTGAACCAAGAAGAGAGCTGAGGACCCGAGGGGAAGAGGCACTTTAGCTGTATCTTCTGAACTGCCTCGGTCACATCAGGAAACGAGGTTTGCAAAGCAGATGGCACCTTACATTAGCACCGTTATTGCCAGACTCCACCGTGATAAGATCTCCAACATCTTCAAACATGTCCTTGACGTAGAGGAGTGCAACAATGCAGCTGCCAGCGAAGATCTGAGATTTGTCCTGTAACCTCTCCTTCTTAGGGCAGACCTCTGGGCCAATGAACGCTTCTTTGGTATAAAACCGCGCATTGAACAAATGAATATCCTTGGAACGAAACGTGTTGAGCCCAAAGTGCCAGAGAATCTTCGTGACGTCCCTGGTAGTGAGAAAGCCGTGCTCTCCCAAAACTGGGATACTGTCTGAAACCAGTGGCCCTTGATTGTCGATGATGAAAGGCGTAAGCTCACGAGCTGTGATGATTTGGAAGTGTTCCCCTACCTTTGCCTTGAAGGTGTTCAAACCTGTAAGCTGGGGAACGAAAGCCATAATGTAGCGCCTTGAGCTGGTGTGGTCTGCCGCCCTTTGGGGCGAAAATTGGGCATCCTGAGTGATCGTACTCCAACTGAGACTTCAACACTGGAGGGCCCAACTTACTGATCCAAGGCTTCTTATCCTGTTCCCAGCTCTTTGGGGCAGGCTGCGACCTTCGGTCAGGCGAGTCGACTTCCGCTTCAGAGCCAGAGGAGGAACTCCTGGAGTCTGGTGATCCCGAAGACGGTACTTCCCAGGTAGTGCCGCCCACAGGTTTGACAGGTGTTTCCCCACGGTAGTCCTGCGTCTCTGGTAAGGCATCATCCGACTCGGGCTTCGACCCCGACCCGCCACCCTGCAGCTGTTTCTTGAACCCAACTGAGTACTGCATCTTTCTGGCAATCGGTGAACGGCTCCGAGACGCCGAGTCTCCCCTGTGCACAGGTGCTGGGGGCGGCGTGGGGAGTATCCTGGCTTCGCGAGGGTCAGCACAGGAGGATGCTTTGGCCTTGAGACCCTGATTCTTGAACTCGACTGTCCTTGCTTGGTCCTCCTTTTTCTGTTCGAGCTTCTTCTGCAGCTTGACTTTCTTCTCATTCGAGGTAAGCACGGGCTTCGTTTCCATCTTAACCAGACGCTTCCGAGCCCAGCGATCTAGTGCGTGGCGATCGAATCCAAAGAAAAGGGGGATAGTCGGCTGAATCTGATTCCCAATCAAATCCAAATCCTGAGAGTAACAGGTGTCCGTGGTGAATGTAAAGGTAGCCCCGCTGGGCGCAGTACGATAGCAAAAGTGTGTCTGGGTTGCGCCAGACAGAGCCGATGGCTACTGAAGGCGAAGGTGAAGCGGTTGCCGAACCCAATCAAGCATTTCTTGAGCAAGCCCCAAACGAAACTTTTTGTCCCGAGAGCCCTGAGGAGAAAATAAGGTGGTCCAGGCATCCTTGTCATACCTGAAAACGCACCCCCTATGCGAGCGTGAGCGGGTACGGCTGCCACCAAAGTTGTCAAAGGAGCGATTCTGAATAACCCAGTGCTTGCAATATTGAAACAGCCTCGACGAGAAATCTTCTGGATGTCTTTGCATGTGTGAAACCCAACTAATAGCTGAGTCCAAATGGAAAATGGCCCATGAGACCACTTTGAACCCCTTGGTTTTGCGATTTCTGCGTAAACTGAATTGTTCGGGAGATTCCCCTGGGAGCCTTCTGAGCTTCAACATGATCCTGATACATTGATTCTGGGCCTTGGTAATCAAATCCGCCGTCGTCTTACAAGGGACCCAGGCAGCACCTCTGGAACGGATAATCCCCCCCGCCATACAGTTAAGTTTAGAGAGACGTTTAGACATGGGAATCTGCTCGTTAATCAAGAACCTACTGTTAGCCCAAAAGGCTTTGTTGATATGTGAAATACCCTGCTTGACATCTTCGTGACATGAACCAGTGGCGGAGAGAATTGGACCCAGCACCTTGGCCTCCGGAACTACAGACCAAGTTTTCCCAAAGGGATCAGACCACTTGTATCCTTGGAAGAAGTAGGGGTATGCCGGAAGGATTTCCCGATCGTCTTTGAGTTTGAGTCGATGTTCATTCCAGAGCTCCGACTCTACCAGTGCGGTCAGAGTTGCTAGGTCTTGTTCTGAGGACGCCACCACGAAGATATTATCTGACCAGCTGAGAAGAGCAATCCTGAAATCGAAGCCCAACTGCTCGCAACGGATAGAGATTCCCAAGGAAGAATGGGTGATTTTCTCCAGGGTGGAGGCGAAACAATCTTCTACGGAAACGCGCGCCAGTATGCATGCCGTCCCAGCTCCTTGCATCAACCCACGGTCTCTTTGGATAATCCCAGTGTTTGAGTCCAAAAGTGAGATGGAAACTCGAGGGTTCCTGTGCAACCTGATGCAGCCCACTGCTAAGAAGAAAGGGACTCCTCGTCCCAATAGACTCCGCAGGACTAATCCATAACGAATCTGGTCGTGGTGAGCTTTGATATCAGTAATCCCAACCATTCCTTTGTTAAAGTGATCTCGGCCATATTCTAAAATGTGATAGACACTCGTGTGAAGTTCCTGTAATTGTCCACCTTTGCTGAGCCCAAAAATCAGACCCTTGAGTCCTTTAGAATCAGTGTATGAATCCAGAACTGGCAGAATGGCCCTTGCTACATATGCGTGCCCAATCTTGGCAATTGCAGGCTGAGGAATGACAACTCTAGTTTGAGAAGGGGTTCCAAAACCCTTGATCTTGTTACCCAGGTGGCCCCCGAATGTGACGTCATTCCAAAATTCGGGGTCGCCTAAGCAGGCCTGTATACACCCCGTGAGCCTTTGGGACCAGCCCGAGGCTTTTACTGCAGCCGTACAGGCGAACTCTGTGTCGATCTTTCGGGGGGCCTTGATGTCGTCCAGCGCGTCCTCCAGCAAGGAGGGAATGATGGGGTCGCCGTAGAAGTTGAAGAAACCCAAAGCGCGAAGCCAGGCGATGTCCTCCTGCCGCTCCGAATCTGAAAGTCCCCACCTCTCGCTGTATTCTTCAGCAACCAGCGTGGTACAGCGGTCCACTTCAAAAATCTTGACTTGATCTACACAGAAACCCAATATGGGCAGGAGAGACTTGCGGGAGGCCCAGACCCGTTTTCCTTGAGAGGCGTTGAGCGCAACCTGAGCCAAATCACGTTGACGTTTAGTTATCTTAAGAGCTTTCAAGAGGAGCTGACCCAAGGCGACCCTCGTGGCTTCGTTAAGTTCGGAGTTGAACCGTGTCCTGAGACTCTTGACCCAAAATGGCTCTTCAGCAAATCTCCTAAAACTCCTTGGGAGAGCCTGAGTCGCTTCATAAACCTGGCCCAACATGTTTTCCCAGAAATCGAAGGAGAGGGTGAGGTCCCTTGGATCATGATACCTGACCGCACAAGAATCGGGCTGTTCTTCGTCATTTAGACGAATAAGTTCCGCTGATTCGGGAAACAGACCCTGGGCGATCTTCCTAACCTCCAAAATGTTTGTAGGAGTCCACAGGAGAGGTCTTCTCTTACGAAACTGCTGGTGAAAGGCCAGGACATCACAGCCAATAAGGGCATGGTCCCCAGGGACGCCCGCCCAGAGGGCGAAACAGTCAAAAGAGAGATCACTCCTGGCGAGAGCAATGTGATCGATCGTGCTGTTGGCTTGAGAGAGCGCCTGCTCACCATCGGGCTTCCTAGTGAATTGCATGGAAGTCTCTTGGAACCTGAGAGGGCACCATTGGAGATCGAGATATGAACAGGCTTCGCAGCACGAACGGCATTTCTGGTCTCCGTTACCTTGATCGGCATTCATGTCCCCCAACCAGGAGAGAGTAGACCCCACAGGGCGGGATCGACCGAGTTGGATGGCACAGTTTAGAGAATCATGGAAAAAATCATGGGCAAGATGAGAGAAGAGAAAGGATCTGGCATGATGGTGGCATCCATCGAGACAGTCAGGACGAAGATCAACACGGATAGATCTCCAATCGCAGACAATGTCTTTCACACGTTTTCTCAGAGATTTGTGCACAAGCACGCCCATGGCCCTACACCCGGGGCCAGAGTGATGGCGGTAGTAAGCGTGGCCATTGAAAACAGGGCGTAGTAGCCCATCGTTTTGAAGGCAGCCCTTGAAATCCGCCTCTAAGATACAAATTAAGCCCCAGCACTTCAGCTCGAGCAAATCTAGGTTGGCTTGCATTTGAGTCTCGTCGGCCCACTTGCCCTGCACATTGAGTGCACAAACGAGACCCCTCACGTAGGCCTCTCAGAGAGAGAGTGCCTCGTCGATGGTGTCTTTCAGCGTCTTGCGGAGCGCTTCATCGGGGATCTCCTTGAAGAGACTCGTGCCACTGAAATTCCCCATCCTTGATAACACCTATCTGATGGTCCAAGACGAAAAATTTTCGAGTCCGAGAACAAATCACGTAACTGTCTGTGCGATCTCCCATTGCCTTTTCCAGTGCACCTGAAACTGTCTTGAACAATTTTGCTGGGCCCCGCTCCTCCTTAGTACTGATCTGTCCACACCAGATCAAATTTTCCAAGTACCCAGGGATCTTGAGATCACGGATCGTAGCTGCCGCTTGAAGTCCCACCGCAATCGAACTCCATTTGATCTCAACGCAACTCCCATATCCAAATGGTGCAACAATATGCGTGGGCTGGGGGACGTCTGCTCGGCGAAGGATCGCCCGCGCCTTTTCCAGAGCCTCCTGCTTCTTGAGATTCCAGCCCAAGTTGGTGAGAATGAAGATGTCTCTATCTGCTCTTGGGGTGCTGGCCCATGGCGGACCCTTTTTCCTGAAGGAGCCCTGGCTTGACTGGGTTTCTAGTTGTTTGGCTGCCATTTCTGCGCGCAGAGACTTCTGCTCCAGTTCGACAGCCAGAATCCTTTCGTTGAAGGCTTTCTGCACCTCGGTCTCACCTGCCTCCAGGTTGGCCAGCTTTACTTCGTGGTCATTAATCAAAGTGACGGCTACTGAGAATTCCTGAGCCAACGCCTTTTGAGTTCCCAATACATCAAGTTGTAACGAGTCGATACGGTCCTTGATGGGAGCGATCTTTTTATCTAGAAGCGACTCGAGTTGCGCCAAAAAACCGTCGGCACCTGTGGCTGTCGAGGCAGCCCCTGAAGAAATTGAGCCATTCTCTCCCAGGCCTGTACCCTTGGCGGATCCCTTGGCCGCCAGTGTTCTCATTGCCTTCGAGGCCTCTTGCTGATTTTCTTTGTCTTCGTCTACCATCCGAGCATCGTCTCTCAGTCTTTTCTGCTTATCGATATCTAAAGATAAGAGCTTTTGCATAGTCTCTCCAATCTGCAATGTCGGCATGACTGAAAGTATTAAGTACTATCCAGTTACCCAAAATTTGAGACGTAAACGAAGCGCAGAATTGACACAAACCAACAAAATTCGCGAATTCGCCAAATTGAGTCGATATCCCACCAATGGATGTGATATCCCAATGATAAATCCCACTGATTGAACCCAAATTGAATCGATCTTGCTGAACCCGAAGAAGACGAAGAAGGCAGCGATGGCTGCCGCGCCGCCCGCGGCGACGCACCCCCCCCCCCCACAAGCTAGACGCCTGTGGGAGCCAGACCCTTGAGGGCCAAAATGGCTACGAGGTGTGAGGAGGGGAGTGCGCCTGCCTCGGTCATCCGCCCCCTCCCCCCCTCCTCCCTCTCCTCTTCCTCCCCCCCTCCTCCTCCCCTTCCTCCTCCCTCCTCCTCCGTTTCATCGTCCGTGCCCCCCCCCCCTCCTCCTGCTTTGCCTCAATCCTCTCATCTCTCCTCCCCCTCCCTCCTCCTTTCTCCTTCTCACCTTCCTCCTCAACGCCGTCTGAACGCTTCTATGGATGTCCGTTTGTCAACCTTGATCCTGCATGACCAACAGCTCGGGGACCACGTCTAAGAACTCGGGGCGGTGCAACTTCACGTTATTGTATGTGTTCTGGTCGGACAACGAAGAGAAGGCCTTCGCGATCACAGTGTTGATCCTGCGCTTGGTCAAGCCGACGTGGAAGTCAAGCGCGCCCTTGATGGTCTTACACTTCGACTTGTTCATATCGAAGAACTCGGAGAAGTGAAAGATGCCTGCGTCGATGATCTCCGCGACCTGGTTGCCGAAGTGGTTCCTCAAGACATGCGCGACGAAGTGCAGCGTGTTCTGGCACTTGTTCCGAACTTTCTTCAGCTGCTCGTTGGACTCCTTCACCGACCTCGCTGGCGCATCCGATCCACCAACGTACTGGCCAACGACGGCAGCAGGAACACCTGCAGCAGCAGCAGCACCCTGTCCTGGAGCACCTGGATCGACAGGTGGATCACCTCCACCACCAGGCGCCTGAGACTCCTCAGCCGCACCAGCCGCAGGCGCTGCACCACCAGCCGCGGGTGCAGCTCCAGACCCAGCTCCATCACCATCTCCTTCGGCTGGACCCTCGCCCTCATCGCCAGAATCGACCTCGAGAATCTTCATCGCCGACGGCGTGATCGGAACTCCGTCGAGGGACTTCCACCAACCATTTAGCATGCCAATGTACACCAACACCAACAATACTTCCATCTTTGTGCCCCTCCACTCACGGTTAGCGTTGATCCAACTAGCCCACCTGCCAATTTTTACCCTGGAGCCTTTGATCGACCAGGCAATGCTATTTTTGACCATGTTCCACACATACTCCTTGTAGTTCTCGGTGCCAATGCCGAAGTCGTCCAGCATGCCCTTCTCTGCGCAGATGTCCTGCGGCTGCTTATGCTCACTCAAATCTGTTCACCCTCATCTTCAGTCCGTCCCCCTCACCCCTCCTTCTCCTCCGTCCTTATCATCCCTCCCCTCCTCCTCCTCCTCCTCCCCCTCCTCCTCCTTCCTCCTCCTCCTCCCCTCTCCTCCTCCTTTTCCTCCTGCTCCTCCTCCCTCCCCCTCCTCCTCCTGGCGGTCCTCGTACATCATCAAGAACAATGGGCAGGATGGAGTCCGAGTGCTGAAGTACTCATGGGCGGCCTCCGAGATTTCAGTGAAGAACTTGTGGTGGCCGAAGGGGGCAGTCATCATGTTGAACACAACCGTGCGCTCGCTGATGACCGACCACAAGTCGTTCTCGATCAGCGCGCCCTTCATGTCGTTCCAGAAGCGATGCCACTTGTCCTCAATAGATGTACCGCGCACTCCGAGAAAACAATCCATCCAGTGAGTCATCGGCAAGCCGATCGAGCCCTCGTCGAAAGACTTGTGGAGACTCGGCGAGTGGAGCGAGCTACAACCTTCGGCCCAGTTCAGCTGACGTGGCAACTCCGCCCGCGTCGACCCATTGTCCTTGTTCATGATGCAACTCCTGAACCTACTCGTGCCTGGAACCCGCCTGTCCTCTGGAAGTTCAATGATGTATCGAATCTCGTTCGCCGCTAACGGAGCCATCTTCACCTTCGGAATGAAATACTCTAATGACAATCCTGCACTTTTGAGGCCGTGGTCAATAGCGAGTGCCATTTCTCTGTTTGGAATCATCTCAGGAAGTTTACGCTTTTTCAGCTCCTTAGCGGTCATCCGATCTTTTCTATCGAAAAATCTGTCAACAGTTTCGCCTACGTACTTGATGATGTCGCTCCTGCCAGACACCGTGCCTGCAACCCTCAAGCCGCTCTTAAGCCAGTCGGGGAGAACCTGAGGCACGCCGAACAAAAATAACTCAATCCTCAACCTCCTTCTCCTCATCCTCATCCCTCCCATTTCCCGTCTCATCACTTTCTCCTTCCTTCGCAATCCTCCCCCCCCCCCCCGCGGTCTTCAGGAGATCGCCAGGGGGGCCACAGGCACAGGAGACCCTCAGGACGCTCTCAGAAGCTTTATTTCCAAGATCCCAGGCGCCGCCCCCAGGTACATGTACCTCGTGGGGGCCCAAGAATCCAAGCCCCCGCAGGCCGCGCGGTACATGTGCACCCCCCGAGGACTCTGGAGGCACGCCTGCCTGTAGCAAACGCAAACGAAAGTACATAATGTACCTCGAAATCTGCGACGAAATCGCTCGAGACATTCGCCGGTACATCGATGTACCTGTGCCCTCGGGCGATGTGCTTACACCCCGCGGGGCCGGCACATATGTACCTGGCGGGGCCCCACGACGGGGCCCCGGTACATGTGCACCTCTGGGAGACGAACCAGGTACATGTACCTCAGAGAGACGAATCCGGTACATGTACCTCAATCAGGGACAAACTCAGGACTCAGGGACAGAAAAGAGTAGGACGACGAGACAAAGGGCAGGGAAGAGGAACATGAAGAGGAACAACAATAGGAGAAGGATAGGGAGGAGCAGGAGGAGGAAAAGCAGGATGAGGAGTAGCGGGGGGATCAGGATCAGGAGGAGGAGCAGGAGGAGGAGCAGTGCAGGAGGACTATCGTAAGAGGATAAACGCAATCATCCACAACCAACTCCACAAGAGATGAATGCAAGAAAGGTTTACAACAAACCGAAATATGTTGAAACTAGCATGCGATGATAGCCATAAGCTTGCAACATGCTATCTAACATGAATATATTAAGGTCTGGAGATCGTCTAGACGAGTCGATAGTGAGAAGGTGCGCAAACAATTCAAGAACAATGAGTTCAAACATTCAAATCCACTCAGATGGTTCACACTAAGATCCACTCATACTCAGACCCACTTGACGTGCATTCATACTAAGACTTGCTCTATCTCTCTCTCTCCCAGGTTCAGTCATGCCCAGACTCATACTCAGGCAGCCTATGCCAGTTCCTTTCATAAGAGCGGTGCTGGATGGAGGAGGATGGTGGTTTCAAAATTGGAGGGCGCCTGGGGTGCCAGCCATCCAGCAAGGTGTTTGCGAGAATCAACTGCAGCAATAGTAAGAGTTTCTTCCTTAGGCATTCCAACTCGCAATGCATCGAATGCTATCCCCAAGTCTTGGACCATATCGAAGCTAATCACCAGGGAAGCTTTGTACTCAGCCATGTGTCTTGGGATCCAGTCCGCTACAGTACCATCATTAAGGCCCAGCTGAGATCGAGCATAACCCTGCGGCGTAGCGGCCATCCCCTTGCGCATCGCCGAGTGCATGACAGCACTCTTGAAGTCGTCGTCGGTCCGTCGCCTCTTCTGCTTGCTAGTGTTCATGGTCAGCGAGGCCGCGCCGATGGCCAGGGGGTCGAAGGTCCCGACGTTGTGGGTGTTGTTCTCCACGAGATCAGTCAACGTGTTCACTTCATCCTGGGCAAGAAACCATAAAGTGGAATGTCAAAACGCACCGCCCCCACACGAAAACCCCTGACTCTAACCACACCCCTTTTGAGTGCATTCCGAGGCCCAAGAACTAGACCACATCCTCCAATTATGTTTCTCCCTCCTCCTCCTCCTTCTGTCCTCCCCCCCCCCCCATCTTCTCGAAGCTCGGACTCCCCTCTCTCCCGCCCCCTCCTCCTCCTCGTGCCTGCGCCGTCTGTTTCCTCCTCCTTTCACCCTCCTCTGCCACCTCCTCCCTCGCGTCCCGTCCAAAAACGCCCCCAGGAGAACGCGGTGAAGCTGGCCCTACAGGATTCCTTGAACTCAAGACTATGCGCAGCCGTTGTTGTTCTGAGATTTTGACTCGAGACCCTCTCAAGGCCCCTGGTTCCCTGGATCACAAAACCAACATACCTAACAACATGGGACCTTAGCGAGGTCAGCGACACCCTGGGACACCAGCGTTTTTTCGTCGGACCAGGGCCTCGATCCAGGACAGTCGCCCTCGCTACCCGATACGAATACACGATGCCAAGAACGAAGACAAAGGACCTGAGGCAGCGGCATGCTAAACGCATGTAATGCGACCTCTGGTGCACGCATAGTTTGTATGAAGTACGACCATGCGCACCTGCCATGCAATACACCAGACATGGCACGCATACATAACATTTACTACATGTACGTAACATACATACACACTGCATGGCAACACACGTGCACCACAAACATTACGTGTACATGTACATGGGACACACAAAACTCACATGCAAATGCAAGTACGGAGTAACATTGCTCTCCCCGCCACCGTGCGCAGCACACGCACGCCACGTGGTAACATGTGCACAATGTCGAACAGACAACACCATGCCACGCGATAACCCTTCAGGGGAACCATACCAGCCAAACAACAAACATTGGGCAATGTAATACTAAACAGGACACAAAACGCACAACACGCAACAACCAAAATACAGTGTTAGGCTATCTCGCGCATACGGAAGTTTTGCCCCCGATGCACTTTTGTTTCAATTGCGGTAAGCATGAAACCCTTGGGCCCGCTCAGCACCCATGCAATGCATATATTACCGAACCACCGAAATGCACATGCACGCGCCCAAGCAAAAACCGCAAACCCAACTGACACCACACGGTACACCGACCATATCACATGGAACACACAACACACGCGGCATTATCGATTACATAGCCACACGACGATGGACGATTGCAGAGAAAAAATGTTTGGAAACGAGACGACCGCGTATATACTTATATAACGTCTGTTGTGTTTGGCAACGGCACGCCAACAAAAACGACTGGCAACGGTCCCAGACTGGGTGGGCATTACAACAGCGCCTTGGGCATGCCACGCACGACGGATATCTACAAACTGCAGCAAGCGACGCACATTCCTTGGACGACGGAAAATGCAAACAACGACGAAACTTGCAGTCCACGTTGCTCCACCGCGCGAAGCCACTCCACCCCCCCCCCCCCCGTGCCACCAACCGAAAACGGCGACCCGCAAATGAAATATCACACGCTCGTTTACAGGGTTCCTTCGTATTCTGAAAAATGTCTCGCTGTCCTGCCCACCCAAACGCGCAACCGCGCGACCCCCCCCCGCCCCTCCCGCGCGCCAACCAGCGCGCGCCCGCGCGGTTTCATCATTGCGCGCCGATGCCCTGCAAAGCAATGGCGCGTGCCCAGGCGACCCAATGACAGCGCAAATAAAAACATTGCCCTGGCGGCGGCCCCAACCATATGCAAATGCAATACCGCGGGGCAAATAAGACGAAACAAAGGGAATTCACTATAATTCCACGAGCCGTGTGAAAACGGTGCGCCAAGATGGAGCGGTGCGGCTATGCGAACCCCGCCGCTGGCCCTTCGGTGGAGCCCCATTATGGGGCCACGGGCCGCGCGACGGGGGCGCGCCCGCATGCGGGGCCGCCGTGTGAACCCTGCCATTGAAGCCTTCGTTGGATCTCACTATGGGGCCACGGACCGTGTGAGATGTGCACCCAAATTCAGGGCCACCATGCGAAAACTGCCACTGAAACACCCGATGGAGGTTCCAATGGAGCCGCGAACCGTGTGAAGGGTGCACCCTAATGCGGGGCCGCCATGCGAACCTTGCCGTCGGGGCCTTCGGTGGGGCTCCCAACAGGGCCGCGAACAGTGTGAGGGTTGCGCCCAAATGGGGCGGGGCAGCCACCCGAACCCTGCCACTCGACCCAGGTAGAACCGAGCATGGCGCCACGAAACGCGTGGGGGTCGCGCCCAAATGCGGGGCAGCCGCGCGAGCCCTACCACTGGCGCCTTCGGTGGGGCCCCCCTGGGAGCCACGAACCGCGCGAGGGGCGCGCTCAAAATGCGGTGCCGCCATGCGAACATTGCCGCTGGAACCGTCGGTGGGGCCCCCTTTGGGGCCGCGAACCGCGTGAGGGGCGTGCCCTAATGCGGTGCAGCCATGCGAACCCTGCCGCTGGAACCTCCGGTGCAGCTCCCTTTTGGGCCGCGAACACCGCGGGAGGGCGCGCCCAAATGCGGGGCCGCCATGCGAGCCCCGCCACAGGGGCCTTCGGTGAAGCTCCCTTTGGAGCCACGAACCGCGTGAAGGGCGCGCCCAACTGCGGCGCCGCCATGCGAACCCTGCCGCTGGAACCTTCGGCGGAACCCCCGATGGCGCAACGAATGGTGCGAGGGAGCGCCTACGTGGTTGAGCGGTGCGGGGGGCAGCGGCAGAGGCTGGAGCAGAGGAGGGGGAGAATGTGGGGGAGAAGGGGGGGTGGGGCGGTTGCTGAGGGGGGGGGGGGGTGGGGGGGGGGGGGGGTTGAGGGGGGGGGGGGCGGGGTGAGAGGGGCGCGGTGTCCCGCCCTTTAAACGCGGACCCAACACCACAGGACTGCAGGGGACTATTGTTGGCGCCCAAGGTCAGCAGGCCCAAGGTTAAGCTAGGGCCAGGGGTAGAAGGGTGGGGGAGGTGGGGGCAGGGGGGTGTGCGGGGGGGGAACCGCGGAATTGAGGAAATAAAAAAGGCTAACTGGGAAACATATACAATGATACGGCAATGCGCAATGATATAGCTAATCGTATACCCATGGCGACGGATGGAGAACTCGCTGCATACATTAGAACAAGAGCTGCAGCGCCGCTGCGCCGCCTTGCAGAATTCAAGCCCAAGCCTCAGATAATCGCATTGTAAATTGCGACCGATGGGGGACTTGACTCGCGCGCGCGCTCCACCGCTGACATTTCGCTGCAGTTGCCGACGCAAGACAAACGGCAAGCCCAAGACACACTACAACGCGCAGAAGATGCGAATTGGACGCAACCACGGCGCGAACCTTACCACGCACCCCCTTGGATGCGCAAACACACGCGCCACGGAATTACCTGACCGCAAATCGACGACCCGCGCTGGGGAATGCGCAGGCCGCGCAGCCCGCTCGGCGAGCTCACTGGCAGGCGCGGCGCCCCTGCGAACTAGGCCAACCGCCTCGTTGTGCGCGGAGGCGCGGTAGAAACAGAAAATGCCACGGACCTTGCGCACCCTGCGCCGTCGGCAGCGCTCGTCGGGAACGCTGGCGCGTTGGTCATCGCCAAACCCGAGCGCGGCCTCTGCTCCGCGACCGACCACGGGCCCCGCAGATCACCGCTTTGCGCAAGTGGCTCCCGCCCCCAAACGAGCATTCGCTGCGGCGGACATGCGCGTTCCAAACCCACCTTCCAAACGGCCCCGCCGTGCCCCGATCGCGCCGAGGCCCACGCAACAATGAGGGGGTTCGGCGGCGGGCCACGCGGGCCCCATGCGCCCCAGCGGCCGAGGCGCGCGCTCGAACGTGGCCGCCAGCTCTCTGCGCAACTTTTGGCCGGCCGCGTCGAACGCCCTCTTTGCGACGCACGGCTCCGAGCGATCGCGCCCTCAGATAATGCAACCCCGCAATCTTAACAAAAGAAAAGCCACCTGCCACTTAAAACTGCGCGTCCGCGAGCGCGTTGGTGCACCCCGTGACCTGGGCCGCCCGCTGGACGAGGCCGCGCTTGGTCGCGCGCGCCATGAAACGCGGACTGAACGCGTCATCCGCCCATAGCATGGCGCGTTGCCACTCGGCGCGCGCCGAGCGCGTGGCATCTTGAAGGCCCCCCGCGCGGCGCGGCTTCAGATGCTTCTTCGACCGGATTGCCTCGAGCTCGTCAACGGCATCGGGCCCGATGATTCCCATGTCGGTGTCATCGGGGAACTCGTCAATTCGCTCCTCCCGATCGGCGCCGACTGTCCTTTTGCCTCCGCGCCAGGCGCCTGCGCGCTTCGCGATTGCTGATGATGGCGTGCACGGGCAACGGCCAACGCGAATGCAACGTAAACGACGGTTGTGGACAAAACGGAAAACGGCAATTTCAGGCGGCGTTGAAAATGTGCAACGATACTCGCACGAACAGAAGACACCCAGAAATGCTGTTGCCAGGAGGAGGGGGGGGAGGATGAGGGGGAGGAGGAGGAGGGGGAGGAGGAGGAGGAGGGGGAGGAGGAGGGGGAGGAGGAGGAGGAGGGGGAGGAGGAGGAGGAGGAGGAAGAGGCGGCCACGCCGAAACCAACAAGGAAAAACGCCGCCGCTGCCCTGTCGGAAAATCGCAGCGCGCCCCGCGGCGCCACGGCGACGGCGACCCTTCGCCAAACGGCAGCTGCCGTCTCCGCCACGGCAGGCGCGCCGCCGAAGGCTTCCGCGCGCCGCGCCGCCGCCCCGCCGCCAATGCCGACAACGCCATTGCAAACCGCAACGTTTGTCGTGGCAGGGGCGGGCGGCGCGGGCACCTTGTGGAAAATTGAAAATCTGCGATCGGCGAATTCCTGGGTGGCAACAAGATGCCACGCGCTGCCGAGCCGGTAGAGACCCCTGGTGACAAACCCGCTCAACTTCGGCAGTATCAGCACATCCGCGTCCGATGGGAGCGCCGAAAACTGCTGGGTCTTACGCCCCGTCCTCGCGGTGATGCGGAACGCGCGCGAGCCGCCCCCGTCTGGCGACGGGCGGGTTGCATCTGAACTTGGGCGGGCGAACGTGAGAGGGGGGCGGGGTGAGGGAGGGCGAAACGACAGGGGAAATACCGATGAAGGAGATGGGTGAGAGGGGGGGGGGGGGGGGTGGAATGGGTGAACGGGCTGCTAAACGCTGGACGCGGCGCAACCACTCTGTGGCGGCGCAGCCCCGTAGTTGCAGCGTTAAGTTACGGCCAAATACAACTTCCTCTCGCTTTCCCTCCCCGACGTGGGTCGACAAGACTTGGCGACCGACGCGCAAACGGACACCTTTTCCACTGCGCCCTGTTGCACCTCCAGCCAAGTAGGCCACCGTGCCCCACACCCAGAAACCCCGCTGGCAACGACAAAATCCACCCAGGCGCGCTCGGCAACGGGCTCGCGACCGCGCGCCGCGAGAACTCGCCGCCTGGGGATAGCCAGGCGCAACGTTTTATCCCACGCGCAATCAACAACTGACGCGCGCGCTGCCGAGCTGAAGACTACCCGCGCCCGCGAACCCCAAGGCGCGAGCGATTATTCCCGCGCATGTTCCGCGACGCGACGAAGTGAACCTTGATCCCCCAGCGGTCGCTGCGAACGCCCACGCGCAAGACATTTACGTTGAACAACGAAATCACCGCCCCAATAATCGAGCCACCATTGGCGCCCCCAACGTGAAACTGCTACAAACCCAACAACCACAATAATGAACTATTCCAGATTCACACATGAGAATTGCGCACCTCTCGCGCTGACGATAACAGCCACCCATAACACCGCGCGAGAATCGATCGCCGCCGCGCGCCGCGCTGCCTCTGGCGCAGTGCCCATCCTCTCGTCGCTGCCGTCGGCGCGTCGCCTGGCGCCAAAGGCTTGGGCGCGCGACGTTCAAAGCCGCGGGCAGCCGCCGCTGCTGCGCTGCGCCGAATGCCCCCTTCTGCGACGGGCCAGCGGTCGGAACTTGGGGCGCAGCCGCCCGATGGGAACGGCATACGCATGGTTGGCGCATGGCCTTGTGAATCGGGTCACGCAAGATACCCCTGCGGCACGACTCGTGCCGCTCGAACTTCCACTCCCGAAGGCGGAGCGGCAACCTCCCGCGCAAGTAGCGGACCCAGTCTTCGAAGACGCGGGGGTCGTCGCGCGGGGGGGGCGCGTGCGAGCAATTTTCCCGCCCCTGCCGAAATTCAAAATCTTGCAAGCAGAAGCTCTTTCCGTTGCCGCCGCCGCAGCCTCTCCAGCATGGATGGGGGCTCATCCATCGTCGCAACGTCCCAGGGCGCGCTGCTGCTGCTGCGGTTGCGCAGCTGGCGACTCGCCGAACGCCTCGAGCAGCTGCGCGAGGCAGGAAGACGGCGGGAACCCTGAACGGTAAATTTGCCCTGCCACGGCGACACCGGCCGTTCGCGCCGATCGCGCAGACCCCCCCTTAGCTGCTGAAAAGAAGAACGTCGAGCAGATCCCCCCCGCGGGCATTTCGCCGAATCAATTGCTCTGCAGCCCAAAGATCGCGCGGCGGGGGGCGGGCGCTTTTCAATGCGAACCCTTACCCGAAGTTACCTACGAAACGAGGATAGACCTTCCCTTGGCCACCCGACGGGGGGGGGGGGGGGGGAAATATTCACTGCGTGGGGATCCCCATATGTGCATCTCCTTGCTGGCGCTCCCTTGGTGGTGGGACTCGGTGAGGACGAATCTGGATTTAAGTGTGACTGAGCTGTCTCTCTCTCTCTCTCTCTCTCTGCTCTCTCCTCTCTCTGTCTCTCTCTCTCTGCCCTCTGTCTGTCTCTGCCTCTCTTTCCCTGCCTCTCTCTCTCTCTGCCTCTCTCTCTGCCTCTCTCTCTCTGCCTCTCTCTCTCTCTGCCTCTCTCTCTGTGCCTCTCTCTCTCTCTGCCTCTATCTGTGCCTCTCTCTCTCTCTTTCCTCTCTATCTTCTCTTTATTATCTCTCTGCTCTCTCCTCTCTCTCTCTCACTCTCTCTCTCTCGTTCTCTCTCTTCTCTTATCTTCTCTTCTCTTCTCTCTCTCTCTCTCTCTTTCTCTCTCTATCTCTCTCTCTCTCTCTCTTCCCTCGCTCTCTCTCTCTCTCTTTCTCTCTCTCTCTCTCTCTTCTCTCTCTCTCTCTCTATCTCTCTCTTCTCTTCTCTTCGCTTCTCTTCTCTCTCTTGCTCTCTCTCGCTCTCTGTCGCTCTCTCTCGCTCTCTCTCTCTCTCTCTCTCTCTCTCCCTCTCTCTCTCTCGCTCTCACTCGCTCTCTCTCGCTCTCTCTCGCTCTCCCTCGCTCTCTCCCGCTCTCTCTAGGTCTTGGCGGGTTCGGGGCAACTCGGCGCCACCTACGACCTCAGCAACGTAGGTGCGGACGAGCCCACGGCAGACAAGTACCAGACCGTGTGGTTCCCCGAGGACCAGCCCATCACGAAGGCAGAGGCGTTTCAGAAGTCGGTGGACTTCAAAGCCCTAGGAGTCGTCAGGCACGGCAAGTCAGGCTTATTGGGGATCCGTGTTGCACGTGGGTCAGACGCCGCCAAGGCCGCTGCCGTCAGCATTCGCGGCTGTGAAGCCACTCTCGCCAAGACGCGATACCGCATCACGGGCATTGCGGCACGCCATGCCACGCTGACCCAGCTTGCTAAGACTCTCACGGGCCCGTCCGTCAAATGGGACTGTGAGGTCTACCACACCGCCTGGGACCCAGCCACTGCGGCCCAGTTTGCCTTTGTGCGCGCTCATCGTCCCCCACCCACATATACGGTACAGGTCGCAGGGTGCCCCATCCCGTGGAGCATCACCGAGGCCCCGTTGGCTGAGGTCGTGCCGAAGAGGGACAACGTTACCATTGTCACCCCTACTACTATCACAGAGCCTGTGACGCCGCCCGCCCGTGGTGGCGGCTTCAGCCCCGCCACGGGCACACTCCTAACCCAAGCGGCCCAGAGCCCCTACCTCCACGACCTCATGACTGCCACGCCCAAAGGCAAGGGCGTCGCACCGCTCCCGATCCCCAAGGAGGAGCCTTTAGCCAAGCGCCACCGATCCTCCAGCGGGAAACGCGACGCCACGCCGCACGCAAGATCACACGGCGCCCCAGGCCGCAGCTCCTCTGCACCCCCGCACGGCACGGATGGAGCTGCCGAGCTGACGGCCGCCCAAGGACCAGGTGGGGACGGGCATGACCCGCAACCTGGCACGGTGGCGGCCGAAGGTGGGGGCCACGCGGAAGGGCGCGCTGACGCAGCCGCCGAGGTACCAGGCGACGTCGAGATCCTCTCATCAGAGGATGAATTCAGCGTGGCATCGCGCGAACCGAACACCTTCGGCGAACGCTTCGCTACGGCCCCTAAACTGTCAGATGCCGCCACGACCCGCATCCAACACATGGAACAACAGCACGAGCTGCTTGCCAACACGGTGGACAACATGCAGGTCCAGCTTGCGGGTGTTCTCTCATCCCAGGCCACACTCACGGAGCACGCTTCAGGCTTGGAACGAGGGCTTGCCACCGTCGTCACTCAGCAACAGACGGCAACTACCGAAGCTGCTGCACTGCGCGGCGACATCCAGGCCCTCCTCGGGCACCTCACGGGGGGTACCATCCACCTGCCCCAGGTGGCCACCCTCGATACCAAAAAGGAGGAAGCTGCACCAGTTGCCGATCCCGTGGCTGTCTGCGGGTGGATCGACCAGCCAGGCCTGGTCACCCCAGGGACGGGGCCCCCAGGGGCTGACAAAGGCAAAGACAAAGGGCGGGCCACACAGGAACCCTATTGAAGGTGCCTCAGAGGGCCCGCCTCAGCCCTCCGAGGAAGCGCCTTCAGAGGCATCCCTTCTCACTTCTCGTCGTACCTCCTCCTTGCTTTATCATGTCATTTTTGGCAGCAGCACGAGCAAGCTACCTGGTGTAGGGACACCTGTCATCTTGCTGTGGGTGTGTTTGTTGCAATGTACATGAGCATGCAGGGGTACCTAAAGATGCGTGCTGACATGCAGCTTTTGGCTCATCGCTCGCGCCGCCTGCCAGGCCTCGCCATCATGTGGCGCTTTGCTTGCAGCCTGGCCCTCCCCTCGCTCGCTGGAGCACACCCGTCTTCAGGCGGTGCGCCCCAGCATGGAGGTGGGTTTCTCCTGCAGCACGTCGAACGTGCGTCCCTTTTCTACCTCTACGATGACAGCATCTACAAGTACGATCACTGCACCATTCTGGACCCGATCGTCAACGGCACCGCTGCCGCGAGTCCGTGCAGTAGTGGCCAGGCACACAGTGGCGGCTTCAGCCCCGCTGCTGTGCCCCGCTATTGCCCTACGGGTCCCACCACTCCCATGCGAGATAGGGGCGAACCCGAGGAAGACCCTGCTTTCTGGCACCTGATGATGATCCGAGCCCGGCTCATACCGTGTGCTGCGGCGTGGGCACCAGGTGAGGATAACCAGGACATGTTCTGGGCATGGCTCGAGGACTGCGTCCCGTACATCCTGGCGACGCTCCATCTGCCACAGTACGATCACCTCTTCTTTGAGGCGTCCGAGGACACCACCGACGCCCTGCGTCATCGCACCGCGGTCGACATGTGCGAGGACATCTGGCACAGAGCGGGCCCCGACAGGCAGCGCATTAACCGCAACCTCACTCGGATCCAGAGCAGCCGCGAGTACGCCACCCGCTATTTCGGCCTCCTTCTGGAATACCAGGGCGCTCGTGCCACGCTCGTTGGCCCTGAGGCTTTCATGGCACCTTTGCCGCCATACCTCTCACGGGCCCATGCTCTGCTGCCAAGAGGTCTCCCTCCACCCGACCATGACGCCATGGCGTACCTCGCTGATGTCATCCTGCACCAACCGCCAGACATGCTGCCGCTCGTCGAGGCGGAGCTCGCTGCGGCGCCGTCGGACGGCACCGATCAGGCCGCAGAAGATCCCGTATCATGGCTGCTCCAGCACATCGCGGCCAGCGATATCGGCAATACATCCATGGACTCGTTCCACGCGTCGGAGGATAGCCAGGACGACATCGACATCCAGGATCGAGACGGCACGATACCATCAGGCGACTCGGCTCAGCGTGACCGCGACAGTGCGCCCCACACCTCAGATCAGGCCGACCCTTGTGCGCGGCTCAACGACGCAGAAGGCGTCACTGCCGCTGATGTGACTAGCCATTCCACTGCTTCGCCAGCTCATGCCAGTCCGTGCAGTGGCGGCTTCAGCCCCGCTGCACCACTGGCTAGACCTGGATATCCCCAGACCGCAGGAGGTGACAACGTGACTGACTCCAACCCCAGTGCCATCGACCACTGGCAGGCCGACATCGACAACGACCCCATCGATGATGAACACCCAGATGCCAGCGGTCCCCACGAGCCCCAGCACAGCTCAGCGGCATCACGACATTGTGGCTGCCTCATCTGCCTCCTGGTGGCCACGTACGCCATCGAGATAGCAATGCCGTACAAGGACCAGATCGATGGATACTTGCCGACCCCGAGCCGAGACCCCAGCTACCGACAACGACGACGACGCCAAGCGACCGCACCAGGCCCATCGGTGTCCACTATATCCCGACGCAAAACGACATACTATGACACGTCCACATTGAGGGCCACTCTCAAATGGACCAGCGACAAACTCAGAGATGGCGTCTCGGGCGGAGCCACTGCAGTCGCGGTCGGCTTCGGGGGCGTCCTTAAATGGGCCAGCGGCAAGCTAGGGGCCATAGCCACGGGTGGAGTTGTGTGTGGTCTTCTACTTGTCGGTGCCAAACTTCTTGCCCAGGGAGCTGTCGGACACGTAGGCGCCCGCATATGTGCGCGGGCCCTGGACTCATCCACTGCCCAGTGGTGCCTCCGCTGTTGCCAACCGAGCAGGAAGCCGAAAGACGAGGCCACACACAAAATGCCGTGCACGCTCGCCGACGAACACGACGACCAGCAGGTGCACGCACTCCGACATCCGCTGCTACAGGAACACTACGCCGCAGCTGTTGCCGCCGCAGTCGCCGACGTCACCACCGCCACCACCGCCGCCATCGTTGAAGTCACAGCCGCCGTATCGCGAGCCTCGTCTGTCACACCAAGATCGGCCAGCCCGACGCCACGAGACGGCAGTGAACGCACCCATGGCAGCCCGTGGTCCATCTTCCGACACGCTGACGCTCGTGGTTCCTCCCCCGACGCGGACACCCAACCACCACGACGGCGAGCACGCTATGCATCACCTGACAGGCCCCAGGCGCCTTCTGGCCCTGGTACGCCTTACACTGCCCTCAAGCCACCGACACGCAACTCACGCAACACCATCCAGCGTGACCCAGCGGTCCCCGAGCCGCCGAAGAGCATACTTAACGCCCTGTGCCAAAACGGCTTCGCGCTAGGGAACAGTGGCGTGTCCACTGAGGACATCAAAGACGCTCTACGACTCCACGAACACCCTCGATTCACTCACGACCCAACACTCCAAGTGCTGGGGCCGTGGACGGACATCATGCAGAGGCCACCGAACCGCCTCACTTGGGTGCTGGAAGACTCGGGCGGCAACTCGGGCGAGACAATTTTCCCATACCTCCCGTGGGACCTCCGCCAACCCACCACCGACGCGCCCACTGTTTTCTGGCATGGGACCCGCGGCGACCTTGCGGCCCGTCTTGCTGCCTGTGGAGGGCACCTTTTGCCAGGCCCCCGCCGTGAAACGAAGGGTCGCACTGGCACCAACGTTGGCCGCACGTACGTGAGCGTGCACCCTTCGCTGGCCGCGTGGTACGCGATACCGCCCCACCCGCCCTACAGTCTCGAAGACGACACCCTCGCGTGGGGACCCATCGCACTCTGGATGTGCGACGCCACCCAACCACCGCGCGGGGAAAACAGGCACAACTACGTGAAAGGGGAGGCTCACGGAGCGCGCCTCATTTACCTTCGGGTCCTGAGCCTCCTCATCCGCATGGACTGGTGTGCCCCCACAGAAGCTGCTTCCAGGTGCCGTGCCCTTCCACACGCCTATGGCATGGGTGACTGCGCGCACGCCCTCCACATTGCTGGCTACGATCATCCAGATCTCCGTGAGGCGGCTGAAGCTCACGACCAGGAAGCTAGCACCAGGCGCAGATCAACCATCGCGGCAGCATGGCCACCACCGCAGGCGCTTTACTCGCCAGAAGCGGCGCGAGCATGGGCCAAACAGCACTACGACACGGAAGCAGCCACCAGGGACGACCCTAATCAGCCTCGACCACGTGTCTCGCTCCACATACTCCAGCTGGACCCGAAACCACTCATCGACCTGGTGTACACGGGCTTGCAAGCTGTCCCCGTGCGGGGGCACCCTGACGCACACGGGTCGCGCCCCAGCGGCTCCAGCCCTGGGGCCGCGTCGGGCCCACCACGCACGTACAAGTCAGGCACAGCCTTAGCCCACAGTCCAGACCCCTCATCGACGTCATCTGGAGTCGACGAACGCCGTACGCCTTCCCTCATCAGCGCGGCCGCCGCCCTCGCCCGAGGCCGCGCCCGTGCCCGACGATCTGCCTCTCGCTCGTCACGACAGAGCGACGGGAACTCCACCTCCGACAACAGCGGCATCGAGACGTGGGAGCACATTGTGACGGAGGAGGAGCCGACTGCCTACCACGTCCTCGCCTACCACGTGCGTGATGTGCGGTCCCGTGTCAACGCCCCTGGCATCGAGGTCTGGCTCGACCCTGGTGTTCACCACGATGGCGCCTACTTACCGTGGGGGACGACAGTCATGGGCTACCGCGTCATTGACCCTACGGTGGACGGGCGTGACGGCTGGGTCATCCTCCACCATGATCACGGCGACACCACTACTAGCTCTGGGCACCGACCCAAGTCCACGTTAAGGGGGACGACTCCTGGCGCACCGTCATGGTACCAGCGGATATGGGGCCCCAGTGGATCAGGTGCCATGCCGAGGACGCACGCCTCCCCGCCGAGGTTGTCCGCACTACAGGCCAATCCTGGTTTGCTGACGTCTGGCCCTTGTGGATCGCCCGAGACCCCACCCAGACGACCCAGGCACAAACGAGCATGCGCTACCGCCTTTACCAGGACGCTGGTCTTGCCTACAGTGTCGATTCCAATGCTGCCAATATTGCGCGGCTCGCCGCTACACACAGCTTGGCACCTCGGGCCAACCAACGTGCCCAGACTGCGGCCGCAGCGGACTGCGTACACTTATGGACTGGTCCACGGACTACTCGTGCAACAGTTGGACGTGTGCATACAGCACAAATAAGAGGGACTCTGACACATGCTGCCTGTCCAGCAGGTGTCCCCACCCTCCCAGGCCACACAACCAGCTCGACGTCCGTGCCACAGGGATGCCGCCGCACATCCTTGCCCGCCAATTCGGCAACGCGCCAGCCCTCCACGACCTCAAGGAACCCCCCTGAGCGCCTTCAGGCCCCGGGGGAGAACCTCCACAACCAGGGCAAGCAGGCTACCAGGGCCAATGGTACCTCCCACCACAGCCGCGGCGCGTCCCCAGGCAGGGATTGCCTGACGGCACATCGCGGCCACCTGGATTCACAGGAACGGGGATGCCCGAAGAACCTTCCCCCGACCAACCGCTTTGGAGGGAAGGCTATGTGCTCTTCAGCCCCCATCAGGCCCTCAAGGAGGAACTCACCTTCAACAAGACGGTCCGCCGACCCTTCTCCCTAGCCATTACCAACATGTCCAGGGATCGTGTCACGGTCAGGACCGTCTGCGAGTTGATCGCCGAGCGCACCCACATGACCCGCACCCGCTGGCGAGATGTGGTACTGTACTGGGACGCCGAGGGTGGTCCTGGACCTCAAGCTCTCGACTACGATATGCGACTCTGTGACGCCATGGTGAGCCGTGCCACGACCGAAGCTGAGCTAAACCACGACCGCAGCAACCGTGGTAGTTTCTGCCTCTATGGACCAGCGCACCAGCGGGCCATCAACATTACGGCGATCTCAGAACCGCAGAACATCGACTACACGGAGCATGTGCGACGATACTCACCCGTAGGGGGGACCTACCCTGACCACGCCTTCGAGCACGTCTATCGGGGCTGGCAGCGGCCCGACGTGCCCACCATCCTCCCCGACACCCGTCCCCTCTCAAGAGCCGACTGGCAGCGTCACCAACAGCACCAGCAGCGCATCCAGCAGCGGGACCAACGTGACGCAGGACAGCAGGGCACACCACGCTACCGCTCCCCTGCGCGAGTCCCGACAGGCGGAAACACGGCCTACGACGGGGTTGCCGCCTACCACCGTGGTCCCATAGGTGCCATGCCTGCGGCTGCTGGAGCAGCCGCCTCCAGCTACGGCCAAGCCCCCAACGCCAGGGTTCACCCAGCGGCCATCGGCTACTCGCGTGCACCCCTACATGCCCTAAGGGCCACCTCGCCAGTGCCAGGGTCCACGCGCGCCTGGGGCCTTTACTCAGGCCGTCATGAGGGCCCCTCCAGCAACCAGCCTGCAGTGATAACCCCTGCGGCTTCAGCCCAGGGGGCTGCAACAAACCGTGGCAGGGCTGGGCGCCCCGAAGGATGGCGCGATGCGAACGTGCGCGCTTGGCAACCGCGCCAGCACACGCCCCCGCCAAACGTAGCTGCAGCACTGTGCCCTGCCCAGGCCAAACCTGCCCCACCTGTGCGGGAGAGGCAGCCGCTCACCCCGCTCGTCCTCACGCGCATCCAGGCGCATCGCAGCGCCTCCCCGAGGCTCAGCGAGGGAAGCGCCCACCACGTCAGCCCCCGCCCAGACGCGGCCGACCCCGACCAGGCCACAGCCACGGCGGAAGGCGGCACAAGCGCCTCTCGCCAGCCCAGCCCATCACCCTGCGCGGCGCCGATCCGATCCCCGAGCAGGGCGGATTCTGAGCGCGCTAATGCCAGGCGACTTCGCCACGCGACCGTCACACGGGCGGGCGCGTCCCGCGCAGCAGGACCTGCAGCCGCCACAGTTCACGCAAGGCCCCAGAGAGCTCCACGAGCTCGCCGCCTCGCGAGACTCAGGCCGATGGCCGACCCCCCGAAGTGGTGCCACGCTTCGGAGCCAGCGTCATCGACCCTAGCCAGGTCGACCTCGAGCCGACGCCGTCCACGGACCACGAGCCGCAGCTGCCACCCGCGTGATCGTCCCCATCGACGAGGCGCCAACCTTCGACCCGTTCAAGAACAAGTACCGTGTCAAGAACCTTGTGGCGGGTTTTGGCGGGGGCTCACCGCTCTCACATCAGAGTCGGGGCGGTGCCCCCGCCACCTCGGCTGCTGCCGCGGCAGCTGCGGCCCCGCGGGGAATCAGCCCTGTCCGCAACGTGGGCCTCACGGCAGCGGGCATGGACGAGGCCCAGCGTCAGGCCTCCGATCGTGCTGCTGGAGCCGTTCCACCAGATGCTGCTCATCAAGACACTGTCGGGGCGGGCGTGTCACCGCAGGAGGGACCAGCGGTGGCGCGTGCGCAGTACATGCGCGTGCGTTGTGCCGCCGCCGCGCCTGGCCGCCGCCGCTGTCTCGTTTTTGACTTTGTGTTCGGCAGGATGGATCGAGGAGTCGCCTCCCTCTCCCACTGCTGCCGTCTCACTTCTCCTCCCCTCGTCCCCTACAGTACAGGAGTGAGGAGGAATTTTCGTGACATTTTTACTAATATTTATGAACCCCCCTGGCGCAGTGCCGACCGTGTCCCGCCTATATGTTTGGCCTGACGGCGGCTTCAGCCCCGTTCAAGCTAACCCATAGTAACGCCATGAGCTCCTACTGTGGCCAAGCCTCCTACTGGGGCGAGGGCCAAGCTGACCTTCACCGTGCGGGGCGCGCAAACCCCAGTTCCACCGATGGAGACGGGCCAGGTCGCTCCATACACCTCGTCAGCCTTAACATCACCAGTCTCTCAGCGAACTGGCCAACCATCACCGCCTTTGGTGTCGACCACAACGCCGCTGTCATAGCACTGCAGGAGACCCGACATGCCAAGCCGACTAGGCAAGCCATCGCTACCAGCGCCGCCAATCCTCTCCACGGTGGATACCACGCCAGTCTTGGGCCTGACCTTGATCTGGCGCGAGCCCAGCGCAGAGCTGCCCACGGCGGCACTGATCACACCGTTGTGGGCAACACTGGCGCCTCGGGAGGGGTCGCCATTCTCTATAAGGATGCCATCGTCGACTCCACTGTCGACGACAATGCGCCCTGTATCGCCGCCCTCAAGGCCAAGAAAAGATGGCATGAGGTCTTTCTCCCACTCTGCACTCATCACCGCCGTAGGCGGCGACGAAATAACCATGGGCCCGCGGGGATCTACATAGCGAGCCTTTACGGGATTGCTGGAGGAGACAGCACAGCTCTCTTTCGGCTCTCTGACTGTGCCGCCGCTAGGGTCGGCTCAGCACCCTACTTCATCTGCATGGACGCCAACACGAACATTGACGACAATCCACACCTTCTGCACATGTTGCAGCACGGATGGTCCAACGTCGCTGAGGGCACACCTGACCACACCATGCACACCTATGGCAATATCCCTGATTGGGACCGCGTCACCAAGTGCCCCCGCACTTCGCGCATCGATTATATCATTGCCAACCAGGCGGCGCGATCCCTTGTCACCGACTTCTGCTACCTTCGCGACTTGCCTGCGAAGTCTCACGTTGGCCTGCAGGTCACGCTTGACCTCAGTCGCCTCGACCATACGGCCCGACGCCTTCTTGCCCATACGCCCTACCCGCCCGACGATGGAGTTCATGAGGGGCACGAGCTGCAAGCACTTGGGACCCTCATCGCTGGGCGGTACCAGGACCGCATGGAGCAGGCCGACGCACGAGACGACGTGGAGCGCATGTTCACCCTGGCTAACGAGGCCAGTCATGAGTACCATCTCACCCGTCTACGCGATCTGCCACCTCCACCGCCCCACAAACCAAAAAAGAAGCCCCCCACCATGCACGGGCTCACGCCTACGTTCGAGGATCGACCGGTTATCCCCCGCGCGTTCCCCACCTACGGAGCTTCCACGATTCACATGAACCGACTGCGCAAGCTCCATCGGCAACTCTGCGAGCTCCGTTTCATCGGACAGCACCACCATCTAGATTGCCGTGCTATCCCGACGTACCTCGCGCAGCGCATCGACTGCACGTGGGCCGCGGCCCGCCTCTTATGCCACAAGCTGCGCCCCACGGTTCTCCTGGAATTCCCCGAGGCCTGGGCCCCAGACGAGCCAGTGCCGCACGGGGAGCACCTTGACGTTTTGATACAACATCTCGACTTAGAGCTGGCGCGACGCGCGAACCGTGCCAAGGCGGAACGCATCAGGATATGGGCCGAGGGCGTCCGTGAGCCAAGCGGGCGAAAGGCGGCATATACGCACGAGCTGCTGATAGCTCGCCCACGGCGTATCTCCGCACGCCTACCACTCCTGACGATACGCAACTCCACTGCGACACCAACGCCTTCAAACCTGACGAAGCTTGCTCGGACGACAGCGACGCTGACACCGAAGCTGGCGGCTTCAGCCCCGGCGACGGTAGTTCGCCCGACACGGACAGCGACGAAGACCACACCCGTGAACCACCACCTGCGCAAGTCCCCGACATACTCCCTGCCAACGCCATTGTTGCTAACATCAAGGACATGCTGAAGCTCATGGTCGACACCTGGGAGCCCATCTTGGGCAGGTACCGCGCACGTGCGGGACTTGATGCCGAAGCCATGCCGACGTGGGCCGACTTCTACGACGAGTACCGACAGGAGCTGCCTACGCCATCACCAGCTACCCCTTTCCACCTCACCGACGACCAACTCATCCACTTCATTCGCACCCGTTCACCGTGACGCGCGGGGGGTCTGGACGGTTGGACTACTAAGGAGGCAAAGGAGCTTCCCGACGACATTCTTCGCCTCTTCGCCAGCGTTCTACGAGCTATGCAACGCACTGGCACCATCCCAGAACCCCTCCTCCACGTCCCAATCCCGTGCCTCCGAAAAGGCCGAGGCGAACTCCCAACGGACCAACGACTTCTCTCGGTGCTTTCCGTTTGGATGTACGCGTGGGAAGCACCAGCTTACCGCAGCCTCACGGACTGGCGGAAAGGATGGACCCACGCCACGAGTTTTGGCGCTGTTCCCAAAGCTACCATCGGGGACGTCAGCACTTCTCTCGCCCTTCGCATCGAACACGCCAGAGCCCTTCTCCTTCCCTTGGCTGGAGCTGCCCTGGACCGTCAGAAGTGTTTCGACTATCTCATCACGGACATATGCCTTAACCTCGCGCTTCACGCGGGGTGTCCCCAAGACATCGTTGCTGTCCGCAGAAACTTTTACAGGCGCCACAAACGTTACATCCGCATGAACGGCGCGTACTCTAAGGAACTGGCCAGGACAAACGGTCACCTCCAGGGAAGCTCTTGGTCCCTGGACGACATTAAGCTGCTCATGTGCGTCTGGACCAAGAGACTGCATCGTTACGTGCCGCGGTCACTCAGCACTACTTTTGTTGACGACAGCAACTCCACTACCCACACCGCGCCCGAGTTGCAGAAATCTCTTGATGAAACCGCCAAGTTTGATCGATTTTCTGGTCAACGCATTCATCCTGGAAAAGTGGCGGGGTGGGCGCTTACTGACGAGCTTCGCACCGCCGTTACCCAGCTCACCTTGGCGGAACGGCCCCTACGCGTGGTCGACTCCTTCAAGCTCGTCGGAAGTTACATCAACGCCGAGGCAGCGCCGGCTCCAGCCGCGCTCAACCTCTCGGCCACCGCTGACGCCCGTGTTCGCAGGGCGACTAGTCGCCTGCCGCGTATTGGCAAGCTCCCATCTCCGATGCGTATTAAGGCGCGGCACGCCCGCTCCCTTGCTGCCAGCGTCTGTACCACGGGCACTGACATCCAAGCCCCATCAGGCCCCGTCAAAACTGCCTACATCCATGCCCTTAAGGCGGCTATCCGCCCCAAGGGAAACAGGTGGGTCGAGTTTTGGACTCTCATGGCCGTGTGCGTCCCAGGGCACGCCCTGGAGATTGACGCCATTATGCAGCGAGAAGTCTTCCTGTGCCTGCGGCGACAGGTCAACCGCGACGCCACTCTCTGCGGCCTCGTCAGGGATCTCCAACACCATGTCCAGACCCTTTTTGGGGGAGGACCTGTTGGACGACTTGTCCAGACGCTTCAGCAGCTCCGTTGGACTTGGCCCACATTTGGTACCATGTACGACGACTGGGGCTGTCAGATCAGTTGGCTGAACCTTCCCCAAAACGCCTTCCTTCACTTGCTGCGCGCCTCGCAACGCAGAGCCTTTCTGAGAAAAATCAAGCCACGGCGTCATGACCTTGGACACCTTGCTTCGGTCAGACAGGGCCTCGACCTTTTCGCCAGCACGTGGCTCGCCCGCACCAAAGGAGCTGCCAAATGCAACGCATGGCAGCTGGCACTCCTCCTTAACTACCTGTCGGGCGGGGACCACACCCAACAGCGACGTTCTCGATCAAATACGTCCGCTGACCCCAGCCCCATTTGCCGTTACTGTGATGAGGAAGAGGAAACTCAGGAGCACACTGTGCGTGACTGCAAGTGCTGGGCCCGTGAAAGAGTCCCTCTCACCACCCTCATCAGTGACGAGCAGTGGGCCCGTCTTCCTCCGCACACAAGACATTGCGGGCTCTTCGATGAGGACCCAGCCCTCCTCGATCTGCAAGCCGACCTCGCGAGGAACCCGCTACCTCAACCCATACCGAGGCCCCCGCCTGAGGGAGATCCTGCGGCTTCAGCCCAGGACTCCTACACCACCTACCTTGACCACGACACGGGTTGGACATGGGTCTACGCTGCCACGGACGGTGCATGCACCAACCAAGCCATCCCATTGCTTGCAAGAGCGGGCTACGGCGTCTACTACGGCATCGACCACCGCATGAACTACAGTGCGCGCGTTCACGGCATCACGCAGAACGCACAGCTTGCGGAGACCCTCGCCATTGTCCACCTCGCGGCATGTGCTGAACGGCCCGTACACGTCTTCGTGGACAACCAGGCGGTGGTCGACGGCTTCCAAAGGATCATCGACGGACACTCTCCTCCGCAGGGCACGCACGTGGAGTTCTGGGAAAAGGTCCACCGATGTGTCATGGCCAAGCCAAACATGTTCCGCGTAGAGAAAGTCGCTAGCCACCAGGGCGACACGGGCATCGACCTCGGGCTCATCGGGCCATCGCGGAGGAGTTCAATCGTCAGGCTGACGCCCTCGCCACAGCGGCGGCACGTACTCATAACCTTCCAGACGACATCGTTGAAGCTGCCAAAGCACGACATCGCCAAGCGACCGTGCTCCATGGAGTCGCCGTCGCCATCTACGAGCGGAGACATCGTACACTTCCCCTCCCACACCGCAGGGCTGGGTTCACAGCTGCAGAACTAAGCAAAATGGAACCAAATCCCCTGCTGTCTGACCAGGCTCCACCCGCGGCTGGACCAGACATCCCACAAGACCCCGACGAGCTCTGGGCCGAGGCCCAACGGGTGTTATTCGACGAACAGGAGGACGACCCGTTCGGCTTTGGTGGAGGCCTGGACTTCCTGGGCGACGGGCCAGCCAGCGCCAACCCTGCCCCGTCGGGCACCCGCACGGCGCCCTCGACTCCGCCATTGAGAGCGGCAGCGCACCCACATGACAACGCCGCTCACTTTCAAGACGCTGACGAACAGGAGGATGACCTGTCCAGCTTCGGTGGGGGATCGGACGCTTTGGACGACGGACCAGCCAGCGAAAACCCCGCCCTGTCGGGAAACCTCTCGACCCCTACTGCGACTCCGTCCCCAAGAGCGTTAACGCCCACATACGATGACATCGGCCACCGCCAAGACGCCGACCATGACCTGGGCGACCCCCGAGGACCGAGTGGCATTGAGGACGCACCGCCGATACCACACGCTGCCGACCATGCCGCCCCACCGAGACGCCAACCTTCTACGCGACCGACCTCAGCGGCCTTGCACGGCATCACGACTGGTCCCACCGCGCAAACCACTCCGCCCCCCCACCGCCGGCAGCCAGCGGGGGCGGCTTCAGCCCCCCCGCAGGGTACTAAACCAGACAGGCCCTCGTGCCCCACCCACGCTTCCTCCGTTGCTGAGCGAGTGGAAGCGGCTCCCCTGACCTCTCGGGGCGCGGCCCTAGCGGCTCCAGCCCTGGGGTCGCGCCGGCCCCTCCAGTCACCTTTTAAGGGTGACGGACGTCAGCGTTCTGGGTCCCGCACGCCGCTTGCCCACCTGGACAGGCGTACCGAGGACCTCGCCTCTGTCTCGAGATCCTCGGCGGGTGTCACTGAGCAGCCACCTCTCACCGACCGTGAAACCGAGCTGTCACAGGCTATGGCTGCCCTTCAGCAGAGGTGCTTAGCTCTCGCCGCGGACCTCGCCGCTGCCCAAGCTCGTCAAGGTCCTTTACTCCAGCGCCTCCACAGCGCTGGGCGAGCCTTCGCCGAGCTGCTCACGACCTCGCCCGATGGTGTCGTGCCGTCACTCAACATCCAAGCTATGTTGTCATCGTTCCGCGGCGCTCCACCTGGTGCCCCGCGCTAATCTCCTCCTTTCTGCCTGCCCGTGTGTACGTGTGGCTCCGCGTCCACGGTGTCAGGGCGTGGGGGCGGGGGGTGCCCCGTCACTGAGCGCCGCTTAGCGGCCAAGCGCCCAACAGGCGGTCCGCCAAGCCGCCTAGCCACGTGCCAGCACGTCGCCTTTCTTGTTGGGGCCTTTTTCCTCACGCGGTCTGTCAGGTGAGATCTTCATCGTCTGTCCGCCGTCTGTAGCGTCTGTCGCACTGCGCCGGGGGAGGGGGTTTTGTAGCCCGCCCTCGTATCTTAAGGCTGCACCGCCGCAAATAGTGCATGCGAGTTGTCGCACCGCAGTGCGCCTCGCGGACGGACCCTGGTCCGCCTACTTGTCCGATCTCTCTCTCTCTCTCTCTTTCTCTCTCTCTTTCTCTCTCTTTCTCTCGCTCTCTCTCTCTCTCTCTCTCTCTCTCTCTCTCTCTCTCTCTCTCTCTCTCTCTTTATCTCTTTGTATCTCTCTCTCTCACTCTCTCTCTCTTTTCTCTCTCTCTCTCTATTTTTCTCTTCCTCTCTCTCTATCTCCCCCCCCCCCCCCCCCCCCCCCCCCCCCCCCCCCCCCCCTCCCCCCCCCCCCCCCCCCCCCAACCGCCCCCCCCCCCCCCCCCCCCCCACCCCCCCCCCCCCCCCCCCCCCCCCCCTCTCTCTCCACCGTCTCTGTCTCGGCTCGAGGAGTTGCCTGCACTCAGTCCGCAGCCGCGACGCGAAGCGCCCCCGCCCTCGGAGCCAGTCTCCAGGCCTCGCGAGACACGGGGGGTCCAGCAGGACCTACTGTTCGCGGTCACCTCTTCCCCTCCCACCTGAGCGCCCGCCGCCAATTGGCCCACGCCAAGCCCGGAGCGCCGTCGCGCTTCGCAAAGCAGCCGACGAGCTCACGTCCCTGCTGCCTTTGAAGGAATCTCTCTCAACGCAAACAGGACTTGCTTTTGCAGCTTTCAAGCAAGCGGGGTCTGACCGCCCCACGGCCGCATACAACGGGCTCGCCGAGCTGAACGTGGACGAGCTGCAGGCCACGTACGACATGCACAAGACCAACACAAAGAAGCTCGGCAGTGCCTTGATCCGCATGTGTGCCGCCAACCAGATCAGCTACACGCTGTATCACCACCAGCGCAGCAAGCCTAAGCGCAGTGGTGGTGACACATCTATCCACCAGCTGCGTCCGCACGTCTCTTCAGGCTCGGAGGACGCATATTTTATTGCCTTGGACCGGGCCTTCTGGAAGGTTCACAGTTCCTGGCCGAACCCACATCACTCGGCGACGCGCCAAGACGTACAAGCCCAGCATCAGCCTCCACGACCTCGAGAGTGGCGAACGGCTGCTGCAACACCACCTCGGGCTGGGCGAGCGAGCCACGGGCCAGCTCGCGATTGCTGTCATGGGCCCGAAAATCGACAACTACGTCGGTGCCGAGCTCGCCGTCCCCGTCCTGAAGCGCCACCCCGAGGCGCCCAAAGTGGTCCACACGCACGTCCCCGTGATCGTGTGCCAGCTGGGCACCAAGGAGGTCGCCTGCACGGAAAAGGTAGCCGTCGCCACATTGATCCTGCCGACCCACGTATTGCTGGATTCCCATCGTAAGGCACATGCAAACCGAAGCCAATCGCCGCGATCGCCGCTGTCCCCTCCATGGCTTCAGGCCTTCGAGGATCAGTTTTCGGGAGGTGCCCCTGTGAACGGTGGTCCACGCGCCAAGGGTCTTTTCCGAGGGATTCCGGCTCACAGGACAAGGGCGCGCCAAAACAAAAGCTCAGGGAGTCTAAGAAAGACGCTTGCCGCCAGGAGCTCGACAGTCAGCTGCAGGACACCTTCAAGGCCCTTTTCCACGGCAACTTTAAAGCCGTCACTATCCTCGAACCCTGCAAAAGTCTAGGCAGGCACGGATCTGGCGTCGGAAAAAGGTCCCTGGCTGCCACTTTCGGCGCAGTCTTTCAAGCGGTTGACAAGGTCTTGGGGGGTTCGGGGGGCAAAACTCGGCGCCACCTACGTACTCAGCAACGTAGGTCGGACGAGCCCACGGCAGTCAAGTACCAGCCGTAGTGGTTCCGAGGTACCAGCCCATCACGAGGGCTGACGCGTTCCCACTTCTCAGAAAGTCGGTGGATTTCAAGGCCCTTGGAGTCGTCAGGCACCGCAAGTCAGGCTTATTGGGGATCCGCGTTGCACGAGGGTCAGACGCCGCCAAGGCTGCTGCCGTCAGCATCCGTGGCTGCGAAGCCACCCTCGCCAAGACGCGATACCGCATCACTGGCATTGCAGCACGCCATGCCTCGCTGACTCAGCTCCTTGCCAGAATCTCACGGGCCCGTCCGTCAAATGGGACTGTTGTAGGTCTTACCTCACCGCCTGGGACCCAGCCACTTCGGCGCAGTTCTGCCTTTAGTCTGGCTCATCGTCACACCCACATTTACGGGTTACAGGTCGCAGGGTTTTCTGCCCCATCCCGTGGTAGCTATCACCGAGGCCCCGTTGGCTGAGGTGGTGCCGAAGAGGGACAACGTTACCATTGTCACCCCTACCACTATCACAGAGCCGGTGACGCCGCCAGCCCGTGGTGGCGGCTTCAGCCCACCACGGGCACACTCCTAACCAAGAGGACCAGATGCCCTCTACTCCACGACTCATGACTGCCACGCCCAATGGCAAGGGCTCGTCGCACCGGCTCCCGATATCCCCAAGGAGGTAAGCCTTAAGCCAGGCCACCGATCCTCCTGCGGGGGGAGAAACGGGAAACGCGACGCCACGCCGCACGCAAGATCACACGGCGCCCCAGGCCGCAGCTCCTCTGCACCCCCGCACGGCACGGATGGAGCTGCCGAGCAGACGGCCGTCCAAGGATCAAGTGGTCATGACCCGCAACTTGGCACGGTGGCGGCTGAAGGCGGGGGCCACACGGAAGGGGACGCTGCCACAGCCGCCGAGGTACCAGGCGACGCCGACGACGTCGAGATCCTTTCATCAGGTGATGAATTCAGCGTGGCATCTCACGAACTTAACACCCTCGGCGAACGCTTCGCAACGGCCCCTAAACTGTCCGATGCCGCCACGGCCCGCATCCAACACATGGAACAACAGCACGAGCTGCTTGCCAACACGGTGGATAACATGCAGGTTCAGCTTGCGGGCGTTCTCTCATCCCAGGCCACACTCACGGAGCACGTTTCAGGTTTGGAACGCGGGCTTGCCACCGTCGTCACCCAGCAACAGACGGCAACTACCGAAGCTGCTGCACTGCGCGGCGACATCCAGGCTCTCCTCGGGCACCTCACAGGGGGTACCATCCACCTGCCCCAGGAGGCCACCCTCGAAACCAAAAAGGAGGAAGCTGCACCAGCTGCCGATCCCGTGGCTGTCTGCGGGTGGATCGACCAGCCAGGCCAGGTCACCCAGGGGTCGGGGTGCCCCTCGGGGCTGACAAAGGCAAAGGCAAAGGGCGGGTCACACAGGAACCCTATTGAAGGTGCCTCAGAGGGCCCGCCTCAGCCCTCCGAGGAAGCGCCTTCAGAGGCATCCCTTCTCACTTCTCGTCGTACCTCCTCCTGGCTATATCATGTCATTTTTGGCAGCAGCTCGGTGAAAGCTACCTGGTGTAGGGAACTGTCTTTCGTGCTGTGGGTGTGTTTGTTGCAATGTACATGAGCATGCTGGGGTACCTAAAGATGCGTGCCGACATGCAGCTTTTGGCTCATCGCTCGCGCCGCCTGCCAGGCCTCGCCATCATGTGGCGCTTTGATTTCAGCCTGGCCCTCCCCTCGCTCGCTGGAGCACACCCGTCTTCAGGCGGTGCGCCCCAGCATGGAGGTGGGTTTCTTCTGCAGCGCGTCGAACGTGCGTCCCTTTTCTACCTCTTCGATGACAGCATCTTCAAGTTACGATCATGCACATCTTGGACCCCGATGTCACGCACCGCTGCGCGAGTCCGTGGCAGTATTGGCCAGGCCACAGTGGCGGCTTCAGACCCGCTGCTTGTTGGCCCCGGCTATTGCCCTACGGGTCACACCACTCCCATGCGAGGATTGGGTGCGAACATGGGATAGACCCTGCTTCTGGATACATGATGATTGAATCAGGAACGGGCTCTCATCCAGTGTGCATCTTGCGTGGGCGCACCGGTGAGGAAGGCTGTGTCATGTTGATGGCAAGGCTCGAGGACTGCGTCCCGTACATCCTGGCGACGCTCCATCTGCCACAGTACGATCACCTCTTCCATGAGGCGTCCGAGGACACCACCGACGCCCTGCGTCACCGCACCGCGGTCGACATGTGCGAGGACATCTGGCACAGAGCGGGCCCTGACAGGCAGCGCATCAACCGCAACCTCACTCGGATCCAGAGCAGCCGCGAGTACGCCACCCGCTATTTCGGCCTCCTTCTGGAGTACCAGGGCGCTCGTGCCACGCTCGCTGGCCCTGAGGCTTTCATGGCACCTTTGCCGCCATACCTCTCACGGGCCCATGCTCTGCTGCCAAGAGGTCTCCCTCCACCCGACCATGACGCCATTGCGTACCTCGCTGATGTTATCCTGCACCAACCGCCAGACATGCTGCCGCTCGTCGAGGCGGAGCTCGCTGCGGCGCCGACGGACGGCACCGATCAGGCCGCAGAAGATCCCGTATCATGGCTGCTCCAGCACATTGCGGCCAGCGATATCGGCAATACATCCATGGACTCGTTCCACGCGTCGGAGGATAGCCAGGACGACATCGATATCCAGGATCGAGACGGCACGATACCATCAGGCGACTCGGCTCAGCGTGACCGCGACAGTGAGCCTCACTCTGGGCTCGCCCCGTGGCAACGCAGTGCGCCCCACACCTCAGATCAGGCCGACCCTTCTACGCGGCCTAACGACGCTGAAGGCGTCACTGCCGCTGATGTGACTAGCCATTCCACTGCTTCGCCAGCTCATGCCAGGCCGTGCAGTGGCGGCTTCAGCCCCGCTGCACCACTGGCTAGACCTGGACATCCCCAGACCGCAGGAGGTGACAACGTGACTGACTCCAACCCCAGTGCCATCGACCACTGCAGGCCGACATCGACAACGACCCCATCGATGATGAACACCCAGATGCCAGCGGTCCCCACGAGCCCCAGCACAGCTCAGCGGCATCACGACATTGTGGCTGCCTCATCTGCCTCCTGGTGGCCTCGTACGCCATCGCGATAGCAATGCCGTACAAGGACCAGATCGATGGATACTTGCCGACCCCGAGCCGAGACCCCAGCTACCGACAACGACGACGACGCCAAGCGACCGCACCAGGCCCATCGGTGTCCAATATATTCCGACGCAAAACGACATACTATGTCACGTCCACATTGAGGGCCACTCTCAAATGGACCAGCGACAAACTCAGAGATGGTGTCTCGGGCGGAGCCTCTGCAGTCGGGAGCGGCTTCGGGGGCGTCCTTAAATGGGCCAGCGGCAAGCTAGGGGCCATAGCCACGGGTGGAGTTGCGTGTGGTCTTCTACTCGTCGGTGCCAAACTCCTTGCCCAGGGAGCTGTCGGACACGTAGGCGCCCGCATATGTGCACGGGCCCTGGACTCATCCACTGCCCACTGGTGCCTCCGCTGTTGCCAACCGAGCAGGAAGCCGAAGGACGAGGCCACACACAAAATGCCGTGCACGCTCGCCGACGAACACGACGACCAGCAGGTGCACGCACTCCGACATCCGCTGCTACAGGAACACTACGCCGCAACTGTTGCCGCCGCAGTCGCCGACGTCATCACCGCCACCACCGCCGCCATCGCTGAAGTCACAGCCGCCGTATCGCGAGCCTCGTCTGTCACACCAAGATCGACCAGCCCGACGCCACGAGACGGCTCAAAGAACGGCACGACATTCGGTAACCTACCGACCAACGAGGATGCCACAGCACACGGTAGCGACACCGAGCCAAGGGAAACGAGAGAACGCACCCATGGCAGCCCGTGGTCCATCTTCCGACATGCTGACGCTCGTGGTTCCTCCCCCGACGCGGACTCCCAACCACCACGACGGCGAGCACGCTATGCATCACCTGACAGGCCCCAGGCGCCTTCAGGCCCTGGTACGCCTTACACTGCCCTTAAGCCACCGACACGCAACTCACGCAACACCATCCAGCGTGACCCAGCGGTCCCCGAGCCGCCGAAGAGCATACTTAACGCCCTGTACCAAAACGGCTTCGCGCTGGGGAACAGCGGCGTGTCCACTGAGGACATCAAAGACGCTCTACGACTCCACGACCACCCTCGATTCACTCACGACCCAACACTCCAAGTGCTGGGGCCGTGGACGGACATCATGCAGAGGCCACCGAACCGCCTCACTTGGGTGCTGGAAGACTCGGGCGGGAACTCGGGCGAGACAATCTTCCCATACCTCCCGTGGGACCTCCGCCAACCCATCACCGACGCGCCCACTGTCTTCTGGCATGGGACCCGCGGCGACCTTGCGGCCCGTCTTGCTGCCAGTGGAGGGCACCTTTTGCCAGGTCCCCGCCGTGAAGCGAAGGGCCGAACTGGCACCAACGTTGGCCGCACGTACGCGAGCGTGCACCCTTCGCTGGCCGCGTGGTACGCAATGCCGCCCCACCCGCCCTACAGTCTTGAAGACGACACCCTCGCGTGGGGACCCATCGCACTCTGGAGGTGCGAGGCCACCCAACCACCGCGCGGGGAAAACAGGCACAACTACGTGAAAGGGGAGGCTCACGGAGCGCGCCTCATTTACCCTCGGGTCCTGAGCCTCCTCATCCGCATGGACTGGTGTGCCCCCACAGAAGCTGCCTCCAGGTGCCGTGCCCTTCCACACGCCTATGGAATGGGTGACTGCGCGCACGCCCTCCACATTGCTGGCTACGATCATCCAGATCTCCGTGAGGCGGCTGAAGCTCACGACCAGGAAGCTAGCACTAGGCGCAGATCAACCATCGCGGCAGCATGGCCACCACCGCAGGCGCTATACTCGCCAGAATCGGCGCGAGCATGGGCCAAACAGCACTACGACACGGAAGCAGCCACCAGGGACGACCCTAATCAGCCTCGACCACGCGTCTCGCTCCACATACTCCAGCTGGACCCGAAACCACTCATCGACCTGGTGTACACGGGCTTGCAAGCTGTCCCCGTGCGGGGGCACCCTGACGCACACGGGTCGCGCCCCAGCGGCTCCAGCCCTGGGGCCGCGTCGAGCCCACCACGCACGCACAAGTCAGGCACAGCCTTAGCCCACAGTCCAGACCCCTCATCGACGTCATCTGGAGTCGACGAACGCCGTGCGCCATCCCTCATCAGCGCGGCCGCCGCCCTCGCCCGAGGCCGCGCCCGTGCGCGACGATCTGCCTCTCGCTCGTCAAGACAGAGCGACGGGAACTCCACCTCCGACAACAGCGGCATCGAGACGTGGGAGCACATTGTGACGGAGGAGGAGCCGACTGCCTACCACGTCCTCGCCTACCACGTGCGTGATGTGCGGTCCCGTGTCAACGCCCCTGGCACCGAGGTCTGGCTCGACCCTGGCGATCACCACGATGGCGCCTACTTACCGTGGGGGACGACAGTCATGGGCTACCGCGTCATTGACCCTACGGTGGACGGGCGTGACGGCTGGGTCATCCTCCATCATGTTCACGGCGACACCACTACTAAGCTCTGGGCACCGACCCAAGTCCACGTTAAGGGGGACGACTCCTGGCGCACCGTCATGGTACCAGCGGATATGGGGCCCCAGTGGATCAGGTGCCACGCCGAGGAAGCACGCCTCCCCGCCGAGGTAGTCCGCACTACAGGTCAATCCTGGTTTGCTGACGTCTGGCCCTTGTGGGATCGCCCGAGACCCCACCCAGACGACCCAGGCACAAACGAGCATGCGCTCCCGCCTTTACCAGGACGCTGGTCTTGCCTACAGTGTCGATTCCAATGCTGTCAGTACTGTGCGGCTCGCCGCAACACGCAGCTCGGCACCTCGGGCCAACCAAAGTGCCCAGACTGCGGCCGCAGCGGACTGCGTACACTCATGGACTGGTCCACGGACTACTCGTGCAACAGTTGGACGTGTGCTTACAGCACCAACAACAGGGACTCCGACACATGCTGCCTGTCCAGCAGGTGCCCCCACCCCCCCAGGCCACACAACCTTCTCGACGTCCGTGCCACAGGGATGCCGCCGCACATCCTTGCCCGCCAATTCGGCAACGCGCCAGCCCTCCACGACCTCAAGGAACCCCCCCGAGCGCCTTCAGTCCCCGGGGGGGAACCTCCACAACCAGGGCAAGCAGGCTACCAGGGCCAATGGTACCTCCCACCACAGCCGCGGCGCGTCCCAGGCAGGGATTGCCTGACGGCACAACGCGGCCACCTGGATTCACAGGAACGGGGATGCCCGAAGAACCTTCCCCCGACCAACCGCTTTGGAGGGAAGGCTACGTGCTCTTCAGCCCCCATCAGGCCCTCAAGGAGGAACTCACCTTCAACAAGACGGTCCGCCGACCCTTCTCCCTAGCCATTACCAACATGTACAGGGATCGTGTCACGGTCAGGACCGTCTGCGAGTTGATCGCCGAGCGCAACCACATGACCCGCACCCGCTGGCGAGATGTGGTACTGTACTGGGACGCCGAGGGTGGTCCTGGGCCTCAAGCTCTCGACTACGATATGCGACTCTGTGACGCCATGGTGAGCCGTGCCACGACCGAAGCTGAGCTAACCCACGACCGCAGCAACCGTGGTAGTTTCTGCCTCTATGGACCAGCGCACCAGCGGGCCATCAACATTACGGCGATCTCAGAGCCGCAGAACATCGACTACACGGAGCATGTGCGACGATACACACCCGTAGGGGGGACCTACCCTGACCACGCCTTCGAGCACGTCTATCGGGGCTGGCAGCGGCCCGACGTGCCCACCATCCTCCCCGACACCCGTCCCCTCTCGAGAGCCGACTGGCAGCGCCACCAACAGCACCAGCAGCGCATCCAGCAGCGGGACCAACGTGATGCACGACAGCAGGGCTCACCACGCTACCGCTCCCCTGCGCGAGTCCCGACAGGCGGTAACACGGCCTACGACGGGGTTGCCGCCTACCACCGTGGTCCCATAGGTGCCAGGCCTGCGGCTGCTGGAGCAGCCGCCTCCAGCTACGGCCAAGCCCCCAACGCCAGGGTTCACCCAGCGGCCATCGGCTATTCGCGTGCACCCCATACATGCCCTAAGGGCCACTTCGCCAGTGCCAGGGTCCACGCGCGCCTGGGGCCTTTACTCAGGTCGACATGAGGGCCCCTCCAGCAACCAGCCTGCAATGATAACCCCTGCGGCTTCAGCCCAGGGGGCTGCAACAAACCGTGGCAGGGCTGGGCGCCCCGAAGGATGGCGCGATGCGAACGTGCGCGCTTGGCAACAGCGCCAGCACACGCCCCCGCCAAACGTAGCTGCAGCACTGCGCCCTGCCCAGGCCAAACCTGCCCCACCTGTGCGGGAGAGGCAGCCGCTCACCCCGCTCGTCCTCACGCGCATCCAGGCGCATCGCAGCGCCTCCCCGAGGCACAGCGAGGGAAGCGCCCACCACGTCAGCCCCCGCCCAGACGCGGCCGACCCCGACCAGGCCACAGCCACGGCGGAAGGCGGCACAAGCGCCTCTCGCCAGCCCAGCCCATCACCCTGCGCGGCGCCGATCCGATCCCCGAGCAGGGCGGATTCTGAGCGCGCTAATGCCCAGGCGACTTCGCCACGCGACCGTCACACGGGCGGGCGCGTCCCGCGCAGCAGGACCTGCAGCCGCCACAGTTCACGCAAGGCCCCAGGGAGCTCCACGAGCTCGCCGCCTCGCGAGACTCAGGCCGATGGCCGACCCCCGAAGTGGTGCCACGCTTCGGAGCCAGCGTCATCGACCCTAGCCAGGTCGACCTCGAGCCGACGCCGTCCACGGACCACGAGCCGCAGCTGCTCACCCGCGTGATCGTCCCCATCGACGAGGCGCCAACCTTCGACCCGTTCAAGAACAAGTACCGTGTCAAGAACCTTGTGGCGGGTTTTGGCGGGGGCTCACCGCTCTCACCTCAGAGTCGGGGCGGTGCCCCCGCCACCTCGGCTGCTGCCGCGGCAGCTGCGGCCCCGCGGGGAATCAGCCCTGTCCGCAACGTGGGCCTCACGGCAGCGGGCATGGACGAGGCCCAGCGTCAGGCCTCCGATCGTGCTGCTGGAGCCGTTCCACCAGATGCTGCTCATCAAGACACTGACGGGGCGGGCGTGTCACCGCAGAAGGGACCAGCGGTGGCGCGTGCGCAGTACATGCGCGTGCGTTGTGCCGCCGCCGCGCCTGGCCGCCGCCGCTGTCTCGCTTTTGTCTTTGTGTTCGGCAGGATGGATCGAGGAGTCGCCTCCCTCTCCCACTGCTGCCGTCTCACTTCTCCTCCCCTCGTCCCCTATAGTACAGGAGTGAGGAGGAATTTTCGTGACATTTTTACTAATATTTATGAACCCCCCCTGGCGCAGTGCCGACCGTGTCCCTCCTATATGGTTGGCCTGACGGCGGCTTCAGCCCCGATCAAGCTAGCCCATAGTAACGCCATGAGCTCCTACTGTGGCCAAGCCTCCTACTGGGGCGAGGGTCAAGCTGACCTTCACCGTGCGGGGCGCGCAAACCCCAGTTCCACCGATGGAGACGGGCCAGGTCGCTCCATACACCTCGTCAGCCTTAACATCACCAGTCTCTCAGCGAACTGGCCAACCATCACCGCCCTTGGTGTCGACCACAACGCCGCTGTCATAGCACTGCAGGAGACCCGACATGCCAAGCCGACTAGGCAAGCCATCGCTACCAGCGCCGCCAATCCTCTCCACGGTGGATACCACGCCAGTCTTGGGCCTGACCTTGATCTGGCGCGAGCCCAGCGCAGAGCTGCCCACGGCGGCACTGATCACACCGTTGTGGGCAACACTGGCGCCTCGGGAGGGGTCGCCATTCTCTCTAAGGATGCCATCGTCGACTCCACTGTCGACGACAATGCGCCCTGTATCGCCGCCCTCAAGGCCAAGAAAAGATGGCATGAGGTCTTTCTCCCACTCTGCACTCAACACCGCCGTAGGCGGCGACGAAATAACCATGGGCCCGCGGGGATCTACATAGCGAGCCTTTACGGGATTGCTGGAGGAGACAGCACAGCTCTCTTTCGGCTCGCTGACTGTGCCGCCGCTAGGGTCGGCTCAGCACCCTACTTCATCTGCATGGACGCCAACACGAACATTGACGACAATCCACACCTTCTGCACATGTTGCAGCACGGATGGTCCAACGTCGCTGAGGGCACACCAGACCACACCATGCACACCTATGGCAATATCCCTGATTGGGACCGCGTCACCAAGTGCCCCCGCACTTCGCGCATCGATTATATCATTGCCAACCAGGCGGCGCGATCCCTTGTCACCGACTTCTGCTACCTTCGCGACTTGCCTGCGAAGTCTCACGTTGGCCTGCAGGTCACGCTTGACCTCAGTCGCCTCGACCATACGGCCCGACGTCTTCTTGCCCCTACGCCCTACCCGCCCGACGATGGAGTTCATGAGGGGCACGAGCTGCAAGCACTTGGGACCCTCATCGCTGGGCGGTACCAGGACCGCATGGAGCAGGCCGACGCACGAGACGACGTGGAGCGCATGTTCACCCTGGCTAACGAGGCCAGTCATGAGTACCATCTCACCCGTCTACGCGATCTGCCACCTCCACCGCCCCACCAACCAAAGAAGAAGCCCCCCACCATGCACGGGCTCACGCCTACGTTCGAGGATCGACCGGTTGTCCCCCGCGCGTTCCCCACCTACGGAGCTTCCACGATTCACATGAACCGACTGCGCAAGCTCCATCGGCAACTCTGCGAGCTCCGTTTCATCGGACAGCACCACCATCTAGATTGCCGTGCTATCCCGCCGTACCTCGCGCAGCGCATCGACTGCACGTGGGCCGCGGCCCGCCTCTTATGCCACAAGCTGCGCCCCACGGTTCTCCTGGAATTCCCCGAGGCCTGGGCCCCAGACGAGCCAGTGCCGCACGGGGAGCACCTTGACGTTTTGATCCAACATCTCGACTTAGAGCTGGCGCGACGCGCGAACCGTGCCAAGGCGGAACGCATCAGGATATGGGCCGAGGGCGTCCGTGAGCCAAGCGGGCGAAAGGCGGCCATATACGCACGAGCTGCTGATAGCTCGCCCACGGCGTATCTCCGCACACCTACCACTCCTGACGATACGCAATTCCACTGCGACACCAACGCCTTCAAACCTGACGAAGCTTGCACGGACGACAGCGACGCTGACACCGAAGCTGGCGGCTTCAGCCCCGGCGACGGTAGTTCGCCCGACACGGACAGCGACGAAGACCACACCCGTGAACCACCACCTGCGCAAGTCCCCGACATCCTCCCTGCCAACGCCATTGTTGCTAACATCAAGGACATGCTGAAGCTCATGGTCGACACCTGGGAGCCCATCTTGGGCAGGTACCGCGCACGTGCGGGACATGATGCCGAAGCCATGCCGACGTGGGCCGACTTCTACGACGAGTACCGACAGGAGCTGCCTACGCCATCACCAGCTACCCCTTTCCACCTCACCGACGACCAACTCATCCACTTCATTCGCACCCGTTCACCGAGACGCGCGGGGGGTCTGGACGGTTGGACTACTAAGGAGGCAAAGGAGCTTCCCGACGACATTCTTCGCCTCTTCGCCAGCGTTCTACGAGCTATGCAACGCACTGGCACCATCCCAGAACCCCTCCTCCACGTCCCAAACCCGTGCCTCCGAAAAGGCCGAGGCGAACTCCCAACGGACCAACGACTTCTCTCGGTGCTTTCCGTTTGGATGTACGCGTGGGAAGCACCAGCTTACCGCAGCCTCACGGACTGGCGGAAAGGATGGACCCACGCCACGAGTTTTGGCGCTGTTCCCAAAGCTACCATTGGGGACGTCAGCACTTCTCTCGCCCTTCGCATCGAACACGCCAGAGCCCTTCTCCTTCCCTTGGCTGGAGCTGCCCTGGACCGTCAGAAGTGTTTCGACTATCTCATCACGGACATATGCCTTAACCTCGCGCTTCACGCGGGGTGTCCCCAAGACATCGTTACTGTCCGCAGAAACTTCTACAGGCGCCACAAACGTTACATCCGCATGAACGGTGCGTACTCTAAGGAACTGGCCAGGACAAACGGTCACCTCCAGGGAAGCTCTTGGTCCCTGGACGACATTAAGCTGCTCATGTGCGTCTGGACCAAGAGACAGCATCGTTACGTGCCGCGGTCACTCAGCACTACTTTTGTTGACGACAGCAACTCCACTACCCACACCGCGCCCGAGTTGCAGAAATCTCTTGATGAAACCGCCAAGTTTGATCGATTTTCTGGTCAACGCATTCATCCTGGAAAAGTGGCGGGGTGGGCGCTTACTGACGAGCTTCACACCGCCGTTACCCAGCTCACCTTGGCGGAACGGCCCTTACGCGTGGTCGACTCCTTCAAGCTCGTCGGAAGTTACATCAACGCCGAGGCAGCGCCGGCTCCAGCCGCGCTCAACCTCACGGCCACCGCTGACGCCCGTGTTCGCAGGGCGACTAGTCGCCTGCCGCGTATTGGCAAGCTCCCATCTCCGATGCGTATTAAGGCGCGGCACGCCCGCTCCCTTGCTGCCAGCGTCTGTACCACGGGCACTGACATCCAAGCCCCATCAGGCCCCGTCAAAACTGCCTACAACCATGCCCTTAAGGCGGCTATCCGCCCCAAGGGAAACAGGTGGGTCGAGTTTTGGACTCTCATGGCCGTGTGCGTCCCAGGGCACGCCCTGGAGATTGACGCCATTATGCAGCGTGAAGTCTTCCTGTGCCTGCGGCGACAGGTCAACCGCGACGCCACTCTCTGCGGCCTCGTCAGGGATCTCCAACACCATGTCCAGACCCTTTTTGGCGGAGGACCTGTTGGACGACTTGTTCAGACGCTTCAGCAGCTCCGTTGGACTTGGCCCACATTTGGCACCATGTACGACGACTGGGGCTGTCAGATCAGTTGGCTGAACCTTCCCCAAAACGCCTTCCTTCACATGCTGCGCGCCTCGCAACGCAGAGCCTTTCTGAGAAAAATCAAGCCACGGCGTCATGACCTTGGACACCTAGCTTCGGTCAGACAGGGCCTCGACCTTTTCGCCAGCACGTGGCTCGCCCGCACCAAAGGAGCTGCCAAATGCAACGCATGGCAGCTGGCGCTCCTCTTAAACTACCTGTCGGGCGGGGACCACACCCAACAGCGACGTTCTCGATCAAATACGTCCGCTGATCCCAGCCCTATTTGCCGTTACTGTGATGAGGAAGAGGAAACTCAGGAGCACACTGTGCGTGACTGCAAGTGCTGGGCCCGTGAAAGAGTCCCTCTCACCACCCTCATCAGTGACGAGCAGTGGGCCCGTCTTCCTCCGCACACAAGACATTGCGGGCTCTTCGATGAGGACCCAGCCCTCCTCGATCTGCAAGCCGACCTCGCGAGGGACCCGCTACCTCAACCCATACCGCGGCCCCCGCCTGAGGGAGATCCTGCGGCTTCAGCCCAGGACTCCTACACCACTTACCTTGACCACGACACTGGTTGGACATGGGTCTACGCTGCCACGGACGGTGCATGCACCAACCAAGCCATCCCTTTGCTTGCAAGAGCGGGCTACGGCGTCTACTACGGCATCGACCACCGCATGAACTACAGTGCGCGCGTTCACGGCATCACGCAGAACGCACAGCTTGCGGAGACCCTCGCCATTGTCCACCTCACGGCATGTGCTGAACGGCCCGTACACGTCTTCGTGGACAACCAGGCGGTGGTCGACGGCTTCCAAAGGATCATCGACGGACACTCACCTCCGCAGGGCACGCACGTGGAGTTCTGGGAAAAGGTCCACCGATGTGTCATGGCCAAGCCAAACATGTTCCGCGTAGAGAAAGTCGCTAGCCACCAGGGCGACACGGGCATCGACCTCGGGCTCATCGGGCCCATCGCGGAGGAGTTCAATCGTCAGGCTGACGCCCTCGCCACAGCGGCGGCACGTACTCATAACCTTCCAGACGACATCGTTGAAGCTGCCAAAGCACGACACCGCCAAGCGACCGTGCTCCATGGAGTCGCCGTTGCCATCTACGAGCGGAGACATCGTACACTTCCTCTCCCACACCGCAGGGCTGGGTTCACTGCTGCAGAACTAAACAAAATGGAACCAAATCCCCTGCTGTCTGACCAGGCTCCACCCGCGGCTGGACCAGACATCCCACAAAACCCCGACGAGCTCTGGGCCGAGGCCCAACGGGTGTTATTCGACGAACAGGAGGACGACCCGTTCGGCTTTGGTGGAGGTTTGGACTTCCTGGGCGACGAGTCAGCCAGCGCCAACCCTGCCCCGGCGGGCACCCGCACGGCGCCCCCGACTCCGCCATTGAGTGCGTCAGCCCACCCACATGACAACGCCGTTCCTTTTCAAGACGCTGATGAGCAGGACGATGACCTTTTCAGCCTCGGTGGGGGATCGGACGCTTTGGACGACGGACCAGCCAACGAAAACCCCGCCCCGTCGGGAAACCTCGCAAACCCTACTGCGACGCCGTCCCCAAGAGCGTTAACGCCCACATACGACGATATCGGTCACCGCCAAGACGCCGACCACGACCCGAGTGCCCCCCGAGGATTGGGTGGCATTGAGGACGCACCGCCGACACCACACGCTGCCGACCATGCCGCCCCACCGAGTCACCAACCCTCTACGCGACCGACCTCAGCGGCCTTGCACGGCATCACGACTGGTCCCACCGCGCATACCACTCCGCCTCCCCATCGTCAGCGACCCGCGGGGGCGGCTTCAGCCCCCCCGCAGGGTACTAAACCAGACAGGCCCTCGTGCCCCACCCACGCTTCCTCCGTTGCTGAGCGAGAGGAAGCGGCTCCCCTGACCTCTCGGGGCGCGGCCCTAGCGGCTCCAGCCCTGGGGTCGCGCCGGCCCCTCCAGTCACCTTTTAAGGGTGACGGACGTCAGCGTTCAGGGTCCCGCACGCCGCTAGCCCACCTGGACAGGCGTACCGAGGACCTCGCCTCTGTCTCGAGATCCTCGGCGGATGTCACTGAGCAGCCACCTCTCACCGACCGTGAAACCGAGCTGTCACAGGCTATGGCTGCCCTTCAGCAGAGGTGCTTAGCTCTCGCCGCGGACCTCGCCGCTGCCCAAGCTCGTCAAGGTCCTCTACTCCAGCGCCTCCACAGCGCTGGGCGAGCCTTCGCCGAGCTGCTCACGACCTCGCCCGATGGTGTCGTGCCGTCACTCAACATCCAAGCTACGTTGTCATCGTTTCGCGGCGCTCCACCTGGTGCCCCGCGCTAATCTCCTCCTTTCTGCCTGCCCGTGTGTACGTGTGGCTCCACGTCCACGGTGTCAGGGCGTGGGGGCGGGGGGTGCCCCGTCACTGCGCGCCGCTTAGCGGCCATGCGCCCAACTGGCGGTCCGCCAAGCCGCCTAGCCACGTGCCAGCACGTCGCCTTTCTTGTTGGGGCCTTTTTCACGCGGTCTGTCAGGTGAGATCTTCATCGTCTGTCCGCCGTCTGTAGCGTCAGTCGCACTGCGCCGGGGGAGGGGGTTTTGTAGCCCGCCCTCGTATCTTAAGGCTGCACCGCCGCAAATAGTGCTTGCGAGTTGTCGCACCGCAGTGCGCCTCGCGGACGGACCCTGGTCCGCCTACTTGTCCGATCTCTCCTCTCCTCTCGCTTCTCCTCTCTCCTCTCATATCTCCTCTCATATCTCCTCTAACTCTCTCCTCTACTCTCTCATCTCCTCTCTCCTCTCCTCCCTCCTCTCCTCACTCTCCTCTCTCCTCTCCTCTCCTCTCCTCCTCATCCTCCTCATCTTCTCCTATCTCCTCTCTCCTCTCCTCTCCTCTCTCCTCTCCTCTCTCCTCTCCTCTCTCCTCTCCTCTCTCTCTCTCCTCTCTCCTCGTCTCTCTCTCTCCTCTCTCCTCTCTCCTCGCCCCTCCCTCTCTCCTCTCTCCTCTCCTCTCTCCTCTCTCCTCTCTCCTCTCTCCTCTCCTCTCTCCTCTCTCCTCTCTCCTCTCTCCTCTCTCCTCTCTCCCCTCCCCTCCCCCCCCTGTCCCCTCTCCCCCCTCCCTCTCATCTCTCCTCCTCCTCCTCCTCCACCTCCTCCTCCTCCTCCTCCTCCTCCTCCTCCTCCTCCTCCTCCTCCTCCTCCTCCTCCTCCCCTTCCTCCTCCTCCTCCCCCCCCCTCCCTCCTCCTCCCAACCCCCTCCTCCTCCGCCTCCCCCTCCTCCTCCTCCTCCTCCTCCTCCTCCTGTTCTACTTATTATCCTTTTTGGTATTAGTATTATTATTATTATTCTTAATATTCTTATTATTCGCATTGTTCGTCGTCGCATTCTTCTTAGTATTGTGATTAGTGGTATTGTTATTATTCGTAGTCTTATGTTATTCGTATTATTATTACTCTTATTATTATTATGTGTATCATTTGTTTGATTATCAGTATTCCTAGTATTATTATTCTTATTGTTCTTAGTTTATTATTAGTGTTAATCCTATTGTTATTCGTATTCGTCTTCGTAGTATTCGGATTCGTCTTCGCCTTCTTGTTATTATTAGTGTTATTGTCATGCGTCGTCTTATTAATAGTTGTCTTATTCCTCCCCCACCCTCCCTCCTCCTCCTCCTCCTCCTCCTCCTCCTCCTCCTCCTCTTCCTCCTCCTCCTCGTCCTCCTCCTCCTCGTTCTCCTCCTCCTCCCGGGTGGTCCTTGGAGTCGTCCCATCGATTGCGTCCTCAGCGTGTGCGCCATGCGTCTTGAAGGCTTCCAGGCCAGAGTTACTGTTCGTTTGCTCAATGTGGGATTCCCGTCGGGCCTGGTTGTCATTTCAGCCTACTTCTACACCAGCTTGGGCTTGAAAGGGGCAAACCTGGAGATGCTTCGGAGTCTTGGGCAGTACGTCACCAGTATCAAGAGCCCCATGGGTGATTCAAGCCGACTGGAACTTTACCCCATGCGACCTGGCTGCCTGTGGATGGCTGGACGAAGTTTGCGGCTCCATTTTTTCTGCAGGACAGGCCACGTGCAGATCAGCTGCAGCCAGTGGAGCTGGCGTCGACGGAGGAGGAGAGGGAGTCGTGGGCTGCAAGGGGGCGGAGGAGAGGGAGGTAGACTTCTTCGTGGGTGCGCGCATGCTAGGACACTGTGTCTCGGACGTCAAGTGTTTCAGCGAGGCCCCTATCAACCCCCACGCGCCCGTCTGCCTCTTCTTGGAGGGCCTCTCTCAGACCAAGCTAGTGACCAAACAGGTCCACTTCAAGCGTTTCCCCCTGGAGCCAGTCGTCGGGCCCAGGAGGGAGCTGGAGGAGGAGGAGTGGTCTTGGGAGCTTGGCGACCTCGGAGCCCCTCTAGGCTACAAGATCAAGGAGTGGTTCACTAGAGCCGAGAACTGGCTGGTCGACCTCTTTGGCATTGATGGGTGTTCTCGGGATGCCTATTGTGGGAGAGCCCAGGGGCCCAAGACTGTGAAGGTCCCGCTGGAGACCGTCTGGGCACGCGAGGCCCGCCGTAGATACTCTGAGCGCACAACGGTAGGGATGTCGTTCCAGGCGATGGCCACTAGAGTCGTCAAAGTTTCTCATAGCCAACTGGGTGTGCCAGGCCGTGCGCGCTTGCAGCAGTGGATCGTCAGGCTGAAGGACATGGCCCCCACCTTGCTCTGCCGCGTGGACGAGCTGGGCCACCTGGGCGTGCTCGAACTTTTAGAGTCCATCGTCGACGGCAGCGAGAGGTGTACAGAACATCTCCAGCAGCTTGACGGGTATGTGGAGGAGTTGAGGAGCAAGGATGCGAGAGAGGGGTTAAGCAGGTGGCAGCAATGGGCCCAGGAGGCAGTGGAACATGGAGGGAAGACTGCACATGCGTACTCTCGCAAGTCGGTCACGGACCGCAGGTCGCAGTTGTCGATCTCCGAGGCGGATGCGGAACTGCCAGTCAACGGGGATGAGGCTGTCCAAGCCTTGGTGGACCAGTGGATGCCTCTGTGGTTCCAAGAGAGGAGGGCCTCCCACGAGCACCCTTCACGTTGGGATACCAGAGGGGAGAGACGTTGCCGAGGATAGAGTTAGATCATCTACTCCATGTCTGTAAGGGATATGCTGATGGGGCTGATCTAGGGTGGGACTCCTTTCATCGGAAGCTTGTCTTGAAGTTACCAGGGGCCTATCAGAGGAGGATCTTGGATATCTTGCACTGCTACGAGGAGGCCCCCGAGGTCCTGTCGGACCTGTTGACAAACATCGTTTTCCTGGACAAACCAGACGGAGGGGTCAGGCCCATCGGGCTGTTGTGCTTCTTCATGAAGGTCTGCTCAAAGTGTCGTCAGTGCCTGTGCAAGCGCTGGGAGACGGAGCACCCAGCGTCGTTTTTCTGGGGCGCGGGCCCTGACACGTCATGTGAGCGAGCTGGTTGGGTTCACAACATGCTTGCGCATTTCGGTTTGGTGGTGGGCACGTCGACTGCGACGGCGCTGCTCGATCTTAACAAATTCTATGAGCACATCACCCACGCCGACTTATATGGTGATGCTGTGGAGCACCGTTTCAACTTGTGCTTGTTGCGCGGGTTGTGCACCATGTATGCGGCGGAGAGAGATTTGCATTATGGAGGATGTGTCTCGAGGAAGGTGGAGGCTAATGGAGGAGTGATTGCAGGGTGTTCGGCAGCGACCACACTTGCACGGCTTCTTTTGTTGCATCCCTTGTCGCTCGCGCAATTTGGCCGACCCCTGCTGGTGTTCCGCAACGTGATAGACGACGTCGCGCTGCAGATCGTAGCCCCCGCTGGTGTGGTGGTGTCCCAGCTGGCAGGGGGCGCGGAGTCTCTTTTCGCCAGTTTCGAGCAGCTGGAGTTGCCCGTCTCGTCGAAGTCAAAGTGTATGTGCAGCAGTTCTGAGCTCGACGAGAAGCTGCAGCAGGCTTGGAGCATACCCTCAAGCTCCAGAGTCACCTCCTCGCGCAACTTGGGGACGGGCGCGTCCCCGGGAGCCTGCCGCCGGGTTGGTGTCGCCAGAGCCAGGTGGGAAGGCGCGAGGAGGAGGACGTCGAGGTTACAGCATCTTTGGAGGGCGGGGGGCAAAACTGCGTGGGTCCAGCGTGCGGGCCCAACGGCCTCGGCCCTGTGGGGGTCCAGTATCGCGGGGATCCCGCCGTCTCACCTGCACGGGCTACGTCTTGGAGCCGTGGGCAGTCTGGGGCGCGCACCAAAAGGGACTACTGTGAGCTTTAGGATGCACAGCTTCAAGGAAGGCCCTCGGATGGACCCCCCGATCTTGAATATCGGCCAGATCGTCTGCATGTGGGCACAGGCGATCTCGGAATCGTTTCCTCCGCCAGGTCTTCTGCAGGCGTGTTTAGACGCGGCGAGGAGCAGGATTGCGAGCCTGTCGTCGCCGTGGGCGGCGGCCGCGTCGCCGGCTGAAGTGGCGGTCCTCAGCTTGGAGAGGATCGGCCGGAAGTTTCACGAATGTCACACCCTGGTCACGGACGAGGGCGTGAAGATCGAGCTGAAAAAGCTGCCTCCTGCCCTTTTCAAGACCTTGGCCGAGGGAAGGGCACTGCGGGCGTCGGACCGACAAGGCCTCGGAGTCCGAGAGCCCGAAGCCACGTGGTGTGCCCCGCTTTTCTGGAGAGCTCGCAGGCCGCTTCTGCACCCAGTGTCGGAGGGGAGGGGCTGGACGGGAAGGCACCAGAGGTCCCTCAGGTCGCTCATCTCGGGCGGGCACTGGCCTCAGTACAGGCTCTACAAGCATGGGCTGGCGGAGTCTAGGGCGTGCCAGGTATGTGGAGACCCAGACGGGTCGCTGTGGCACAGGGCCTATGGCTGCCCAGCGTTGTGCCTTCGTCGTCCTGAAGGTGCCTCGGACTTCCTGCTGCAAGGGGCCCGCAAGGCGAAGGACTGGGGCTTCGACGAGGGCGGGAGGTTCGCGCGCGGTCTGTTCCCGAGCCCGAGGCCTTGGTTGAGGTCATCGAGGAGCCCGAGGTCACCATTTGCTGGCACAACAGGAGGAGGAGGAGGAGGAGGAGGCGGAGGAGGCGGAGGAGGAGGAGGAGGAGGAAGAGGAGGAGGAGGGGGTAAGAGGAGGAGGAGGAGGAGGAAGAGGAGGAGGAGGCCTGAGCACGGCCTACTGAGCGGGCTTCTGTTTACGGGCGGCTCGGCCCTCGGGGCCGACTGCCCCGTACCTGGCCCGTGCGGGCTGGTCTGCAGTCCAGGTAGATAACCTTGGCCGTGTGCAGGCGGCAGCGTTCGGGCCCGTCCCGCGCGCTGCTGCGCCCAGGCAACAGGCTCGGGACGCTGATGGTTTCGCCCTCGGCATGTTGACGCAAGTTGCGATGCCCCCTTTTCTCCCTGTATGTTGACTGCGCTGGAACGGTCAGCACAGCTCGGCGTGGGGAGGGAGGGGGGTCGGGGTCGTCGAACATGCGGGCTCACCTGTGGGGTCAGTTCTGGGGTGCCTTCCAGAGCTCAGACTTCCAGGTGTACAAGACTAAGGCGCATTGCACTAGGGCGCAGGTGGATTCAGGCCTCACCACAGAGTGGGAGCATCGTGCCAACGGCGCGGCCGACGAGTTCCCCAAGCGGGGAGCTGCGGCCCACGGTGTCGATGCAACTTTTTACGAGCTGTGGCGCGGTCTCGCCGAGTGTGCCAAGGAGGCTGCCGTCTGGGCGGTCGAGGCGCACCTCAGGATTGATGATCGTGATCACGAGGATCTTGTCACCGAGTACCTGGCTCGGAAGCCTGGCTCGGTGAATAGAGCCAGCCAAGCGGAGCCCGATGCAGCTCCCGTCCACGAGCCGCCAGAGGAAGATGAGGGTCTGTGGGCGGACGTGGGAGTTGGGATTGGGTGGGAAGAGTTCTCTCGAGCTAGTTTTCGTTGGCGCGCGCACCTGCTGCTGCAGTGCACTGTTGCACGAACCCGAAGGTGCGTTTCCTCCTCTTCTGCTGCCGCTGTGGTGCAGTGTGTTCTGAGGGGAAAGCCACGACTGCAATTTTGTCGGCTTGCCCTGGCCACGTCAGGTGTGGGACCCAGGACCAGCTCAGGAGGATCTCGAAGGGTGAGTTCCCCCACTACAGGCAGGGGGTGAAGCACCTGAAGCTGGAGCGCCCGCACGGCGTGTTGCCAGCCGTGCGTGCGAGCCTCGCCAGCCAGGCAGCGGAGGCTGACCGAGCCAAGGCGTGTGCCCGTGCTAAGTCGTCGTGGGGCGGAGTGGGGACGGGCGGGCGGGGGGAGGTGCTCAGAGCCTTCGGCCTGGAGGCAGGCGACCTGCCAGCCGTGCGTGTTTTGGGGCGGCGTGCGATTCAGCGCGCCGCCGAAGCTCCAGAGGACCCCAGCTCTGACGAGGGGTCCCTTTTTGGGAGCTAGTTTTGAAGGACTGCCTTTAGGGCCAACCCAACCCAAGCCAAGCCTCCTCCTCCTCCTCCTCCTCCTCCTCCTCCTCCTCCTCCTCCTCCTCCCTCCTTCCTCCTCCTCCTCCTCCTCCTCCTCCTCCTCCTCCTCCTCCTCCTCCTCCTCCTCCTCTCCTCCTCCTCCTCCTCCTCCTCCTCCTCCTCCCTCCTCCTCCTCCTCCTCCTCCTCCTCCTCCCCCTCCTCCTCCTCCTATGCTTCAGTCTCCGATCGCGGTCCTCCCACCTGCCCACCCCGTGCCTCGGGGGCCCGCAGGAGCCGCCGCGCGCCGCCGCCAGCGCCGCGGAGCCGAGGCCCGCCGGCGGCAGCCCCGGCGACGCGGCGCCGGGCGGCGCGCTCGGGGCCTCCGGCGCTCGGGGGGGCGCGGGCGGAGGGCGCTCGAGCAGGGCTGGACCTAAAAGTTGTGGTGTTCGGTTTGTCTTCGATGTGTTGTCGTTTCGTTGTTCGTTGTAATTTCGCTTTGTGTTTCGTTTTGTGTTCGTGTCTCGCACGAAAAATTGTTGTTGCTCGTGGTGTGCTCGTTGTGTTTCTCGTTTTGCTCGACCTGTGTTCCTGCACCTCCCTGCCAAAACGGGAAACAAGACACGGCCGAAGTCCAGCACAACAGCGTTTGGGCCCAGCCCTGCCCGCTCGAGTCAGGTCGGGCATGTCCTCCTACTGGCGGATCCTGGAGGGGGAAAAAAAAAAAAAAAAAAAAAAAAAAAAAAAAAAAAAAAAAAAAAAAAAAAAAAAAAAAAAAAAAAAAAAAAAAAAAAAAAAAAAAAAAAACGCACAACAAATAGTTAAGAGAATGTCGAAAAATCGGCTCCGGGCTATTTTTCTCGACCGCTCTCGAAAACTCCTCCTGGAGGGGACATGCCCGACGGAACGCTCGCGGATCGGAGACCCGCGGTCCGAGGCTCGAGGGCCGGGTGTGGGCGTCGTGGACGAGGCTCGAAGCTCGGGGGTCGGAGGCTCGCGATCTCGCGGATCGGAGAGGCCCGGGGCTCGAGGCTCGAGGCTCGCGGCCTCGAGGGTCGGGGGCTCTCGAGGCTCGTGGCCCGAGGGCCGAGGATGGGCGTCGTGGGCGAGGCCCGCGGCCCGAGGCTCCAGGGTGGGAGGCCGCGGTGCGGGGTGCGAGGGCCGAGGATCGGCGTCGCGGGCGAGGGCCGAGGGCCGAGGTTCGAGGCTCGAGGGTCGAGGCTCGAGGCTCGAGGCTCGAGGCTCGAGGCTCGAGGGTCGAGGGTCGAGGGACGAGGCTCCGGGGCCGAGGGTGGAGGCTCGAGGGTCGAGGCTCGAGGCTCCAGGGTCGAGGGCGGAGGCTCGATGGTCGAGGGTGGAGGGTCGAGGATCGAGGGTCGAGGATCGAGGGTCGAGGGTCGAGGGTCGAGGGTCGAGGGTTGGGTCGGGCGTGTCCCCCTACAGGCGGATCTGGGACGAAACATAAAAAAGTAATGTCAAACACAAAAATCAAAAACCATGAAAGATCTTGAATATCTTGAAACCACAAAATCAAAAACCATGAAAAAACAAACAAAAAACCCAAGACTATGTTGTTGCCCATCTTTGAATTTGCCTCCTGTGGAGGGACAGGCCCGACGTGGTCGAGGGTCGAAAGCCGAGGGCTCGACGCTCCGCCCAAGCTGCACTTGAAGGGAAACTGGGGCACACACACACAAAGAAATAGACACAAATAAAACGACTCCCCATATTTTCCTACATTTTCTGGGTTTCTGTCTTCCCCCCCACTTCCCATTTTTTCCCCTATTTTCTGGGGGATTGACGATTAGTTGTGTCTGTGTGTTTTTATTTCCCTCCTGACTGTACTCCTCCCCGACGCTCGGCCTGCGAGGGGCCCCTCCTCGGTCGGGCCCCGCGCGGCAGCCGAGAGACACACACCCCGTAGGAAGGCCCGACCCCACGGCCGGGCACGCCCTCCTGCATCCTGCAGGGGGGGATGTTGCACGAAAACTAAAAGATAGCCCTAAGTCGGGCCTGTCCCCCTATAGGGGGATTTTCGACGAGAAATAAAAAATACCCAACAAAAACCCCAAAAAAACAAAAAATACTCGAAAAATAGTCCCCAAACTATTTGTTTAACTATTCTTGGACTATTTTGGGGGTATTGTTTGGTTTTTGGCGAAAATCCCCCTGTAGGGGGACAGGCCCGACTTAACACTAGAAGATGGCCAGATCTTGTTTCTTCGGTTCATACCCCCCAAGAAAAATGCCACAGAGAATCAGAAAATCGCCCCCCGACGGGTTCTTTGTTGCTGCTCTTGAACTTTTCCCCCTGTAGAGGGACGTGCCCGACTCTCAACTCTGGGGCCGCGGATGGGACATCGGGCTTGGGTCCGTGCTCGCGCTCGGGCTCGGGCTCGGACCCGGGCTCGGGCCGGGGCTCCGGCGCAGGCTCGAGCACCGACTCTTCGAGGCTGGAGGCTCCTGGACGTTTGCCGCCCTCTCTGGGCTCCGGTCGGGCATGTCCCCCGGCAGGCGGAGTCTGGACGACAGGTTTGAAAAAAGTCAAAAAGAATATTCCAGAATGGCCAAAAAGGAAACCAAAACATCGTCCCCTGACAATTTCTGCACTATCTCGGACGATTCCTCCTGTGGAGGGACTTGCCCGACTGACTTCTGGGCCCCGCGGCTGGATCCGCCTCGAGGTTCTGATCGGGGGCGCACAATGGGGCCACTGCATCTCGGGCCTGGCGAGCCTCAAGGAGCCCCAGGACACACAGATAAATACACACAAATCAAAAGATTCCCCATATTTCCCCACATTTCCTGGGTTTCTGTCTTCCCCCCCCCTCTTCATATTTTCCCATATGTTCCTGGGGGTCGACGATTAGTTGTGTCTGTGCTTTTTCCCCTCCTGAGAGCCCTGCGGTCCAGGCGCTGCAACTCTTTGACGCCGAGCTTCGACCCCCTGCAGGGCCCTCACAGATCGACCTGGCTCGAGCAACGACGCAGAAAGAAGGGGTATTTGGGGCTCCAGTCTTGATTTTCCACGGTGTTGCCATCGTCTCGCGACCTCGGATCCAGGGAGGAGAGAGGGGAATCGGGGCGCTTCGAGTCTTCGTCGGCCAGTGGAGGTCCTCCCCTCGCCTCAGAACGCGTTCAGGGGGTGCACGAAATCATCCCGATCGGTCGCAGGGGGGCCCGAGTTGCAGCCGGAAACCAAGCACCCGCGCGCCGCGAAACCATCAGACTGGAGACCATGGCCAACTGTCAGCCTCCAGGGGCCCTTGCCGGGCCCTGGGGCCGCCAAAAGACTGCTCTCGGGACGGCGAGCTGGCCCCCAGAGAAAGGTGTCGAGACCTCTCGGGAGCCACGCTGCGAAAAAACACCACGTCGGGAGTTCGGGAGGGGGGCTGTCAAAGCGCCGGCGGCGAGCGAGGGGGGGAAGCGAGGAGGAGGAGGTCCTCTCAGAAGGCGGCGGGACTTTTCAGCAGGCCTCCAGTCTTCTGAGGGGTCTTTGTGCGCTCCGAAGACCGGGGGACTTCCGCGCCTCCTGAGAAGGTCCGCCTCCTCTCACCTCCCCCGCGGGCGCGCCGCCGAAAGTGAAGGGAAACTGGGACACACAAATGAATAGACACAAACAACCAGATCCCCCATATTTTCCCATATGTTCTGGGTTTCTGTCTTCCCCCCACTTCCCATATTTTCCTATATTTTCAAGGGGATCGACGATGAATTGTGTCTGTGTGTTTTTTGTTCCCCTCCTGAGAAAGGGGGGTTAGCGAGTCAGCTCACGCCAGCTGGCCTTCTGGGCGCCACCCCCCCGGCGTCAGGGGGCGCCAGCGAGTGCAAGGGAGGGCGTCCGGGGGCGGGACCGTGAGCGGCTGCGTGCGGCAGTGGATCTCGCAGCCTCCCCGACCTCTTTCCCAATCCCCCGCGGAGGGGGAAACAACTGGGGGGGACTGGCTCACGGACAGAACTTCTGCGGGCCCCGACGATGTGCACCACCGCCACCGCCACCACCACCGCCACCTCCAGTTTCCCCTCCCTCTAGAAGAAGCATCCTCCTCCTGTCCCCTCTCCTGGGAGAGGGAGCGGGTGAGAGACAGGCCTCGGGAGAAGCTCGCGAACACTCCTGCCACACTCGTCCGCAAATGCCCCCCCGAAACGCTCCAGGTTGGCGGTTGGTCGAGTGCGCTGCACCTCGACAGCAGCCTCCCCCGCGCGCGCCGACCTTGAATTTGGGGGAGGGGGGAATGTCCACAAACTGTTCCCGTCTACCAGATGTGGTGGTGGTGGAGGTATAGATTAGGGCGACGAAATATCTCTCTCTCTCTCTCTCTCTCTCTTTCTCTCGCTCTTTTTTTCTCTCTCTCTCTCTCTCTCTCTCTCTCTCTCTCTCTCTCTCTCTCTCTCTCTTATATATATACATACATAAATACATACATACATACATACATACATACATACATACATACATGCATGCATGCATGCATGCATGCATGCATGCATGCATACATCCATACATACATACATACATACATACATACATACATACATACATACATGCATGCATACATACGTACATACATACATACATACATACATACATACATACATACATACATACATACATACATATACATGTATATCTTAAAAGCTTCGTCCTCTGCCGCCAGCCCCCCTATTACTAGTGCGGGCGGCTGCGCAGGGTCTCCTTGGGGCCTCTTGAGGGTCTCCTTGGGGCCTCTTGGGGGCCTCTTGGAGGTCTGCTTAGGGCCTCTTGGGGGTCTCCTTGGGGCCTCTTGGAAACAATATTTTGACTCTGTTAGGGGTTTCCTTGGGGCCTCTTGGGGGCCTCTTGGGGGCCTCTTAGAGCCTCTTAGGGGCCTTCTTGGGGCCTCCTGGGGCCTTCTCGGAGCGGAAAGATCGAGTTTTCGGTTCGTGGACTCTCTCTTGGGCCTCTCTTGGGACCGTCTTATGGCCCTTTTGGGCCGCCTGGGGCGCCTCTTGGACCGTCTTGGGGCCCTCTTCGGCCGCTTGGGGCCGTCTTGGGGCCGTCTTGGGGCCGTCTTGGGGCCGTCTTGGGGCCGTCTTGGGGGCCTCTTGGGCCGTCACCGGGGCTTCTAGGGCCGTCGTGGGGCGATCTTGGGAACCTCTTGGTCCGTCGCGGAGCGTCGGAAAGCCGAAAAGGCGAAAAGGCCAAAAACCTTCAAAACGTTAGGAAGACTGTTGATTGTTGCTTCGTGGGGCCCTCTTGGGAGGCCTCCTGGAGGCCTCTTGGGCCGTCTTGGAAGCATCTTGGGCCGTCTTGGGGCCATCGTGGGGCATCTTGGGGCCATCTTGGGCCGTCTTGGCCTCCTGAGGCTGTCTTCGGAGCCCCTTCGGGCAATCTTGGAGGCCTCTCGGGCCGTTCCGGCCCCGCGGTGGCGTCACCGTGAGAATCCTGGGGTGGCCGGGAGCAGGCTGTAGTTTAGGTTCATCCCCCCTAGGTTGGCGGCTGTTTGGTGGCGCGGCGGGGCCCCTTTGTCGGACAGTACACAGGAGGCAGGAAGCAGGACTGAAGAGACAAAAGGCTAAACAACAAATGACAACACATAACACGGCGGACTATATATATATATATATATGTATATATATGTATATAGATATGTATGTATATATACACATACATACATACATGCATACATACATACATACATACATACATGCATGCATGCATGCATACATACATACATACATACATACAGACAGAAAGACAGACAGACAGACAGACAGACAGACAGACAGACAGACAGACAGACAGACAGACAGACAGACACACACACACACAGACAAACATACATACATACATACAGACATACGTACCTACCTACCTACCTACCTACCTACCTACATACATACATACATACATACATAAGTACATACATACATAAATACATACAGACAGACAGGCAGACAGGCAGGCATCTATGTGTATATATATGTATATGTGTATATATGTATATATATATGTGTGTGTGTCCACTGCTCCCTGTTCAGGCCCATCCTGAAGCCAGCAGCGGTGTATACTCCACGCCTTCCAGGCTTGGCCACGAGGGCCCGGCGTATACACAGCTCCAGGGCCGAGGAAGGGCCTGGCCAGGGGGCAGCGGATGTGTACTGACTTCGTCGCCGGATAGATGTGTTTCGGCCTCGCACCGTTGACGTGCATTCGGCGACATGTGTCCTCGACAGCGAAGAGCCGCACGCTCCTGGGCGGAGCAGGGAGCCCCAGGCTTACGTACCTCGGGAATGTTCCCCGACAGGCGGATTTTGTAGAATCCAAAAATAAAGATACCAAGAGCACGAAAAATCGTCCCCTGACTATTTTCTAACCCTTCTCGAATATTCCTCCTGTCGAGGGACACGCCCGACTTAACCCCAGCCCAGAAGAAGTGGACGCCCAGGGCGGCGGTCTCCACCCTCCCCCGCAAGGCCACAGCTCCCCCCCGTCACTGCCCGACCCGAGTGGTCCTCGTCGCCCAGCCGAGCAGGAGATCGACTGCAGAATCGCTGCACCCCAGACTTCGTGTGCCTCGTCGAGTCTGCGGAACATGCGTGGAGTGGTCGTCGAATCTACGAACACTCTACGCACGTTTGATCTCAATTTTGGGGCAAATGAATTATGTAGTCGATCTCCTACTCGAAGCTTCAGGTTCACAGCTCCGGCCGCCGGCGGCCGTTCGGGACGACTCGGGCCCCCCGGAGCGCCCTCAGCGAGGCGCCGCTGATGGGAGAGGCACCTCAAAGCGAGGGGAAGCCTCGGAGGACCGATGACGACGCCCGCAGGCCCTCCGAGCAGGACGCCCTCTGCCCTGCCTCGCTCTCGTCCCCCTCTTCGTTCTCACCCGCTGCCCTCCTCCTCCTCCTCCTCCTCCTCCTCCTCCTCCTCCTTCTCCTCCTCCTCCTCCTCCTCCTATTCCTCCTCTTTCTCTTCTTCTTATTATTATGTTTCGTACGATTACTATAACTAGTACTATTATTAGTAATAGCGTTTGTATTATTATGATTATTATGAATAGTCTTATTATTAGTACGATTACAACTATTATGATTAGTAGTACTAGTACTAATAAGATGATTAGTATTATGCTTAGTAGTAGTAGTAGTAGTAGTAGTAGTAGTAGTAGTAGTAGTAGTAGTAGTAGTAGTAGTAGTAGTAGTAGTAGTAGTAGTAGTAGTAGTAGTAGTAGTAGTAGTAGTAGTAGTAGTAGTAGTAGTAGTAGTAGTAGTAGTAGTACCATTATAAATATTAGTATTCTTATTCATGTTATAATTATTATTCTTATTCTTATTATTATTACTATTATTATTCGTAGTGTTATTATTACGATTAGTAGTATTAGTATTGTTATTATTATCATGATTATTATTATTACTAGTATCATCATTACTATTATGCGTATTATTATCAATATTATTAGTATTATTATTCCTTCCTCCTCCTCCTCCTTCATCACTCCTCCTTCCTCTTTCCTCCTCCTGCCTCCTTCCTCCTTCCTCCTTCCTCCATCATCCTTCCTACTGCTCCTCCTCCTCCTCCTCCTCCTCCTCCTCCTCCTCATCATCATCATCATCATCATCAGCATCAGCATCAGCATCAGCATCATCATCATCATCATCATCATCATCATCATCATCATCATCATTATCATCACCATCATCATCATCATCATCAGCAGCATCATCATCATCATCATCATCATCATCATCATCGTCATCATCATCATCATCGTCATCATCATCATCATCATCACCATCATCATCATCATCGTCATCGTCATCATCATCATCATCATCATCATCATCATCATCATCATCCGTCTCCTCCTCCTCCTCATCGTCATCATCATCAGCAGCAGCATCATTCCCGTCGTCCACCTCCCTCCTCCTCCTCGTCCTCCGCCGCCGCCCGCCTCCTACTGTTCCTCATCTTGGTAGCTGGTAGCTGGTGGCAAGTGAGCAGTCCTGAGTCCTGAGGCTGACTCCCACCTCCCACCTCCTCCACTCACTCTCCTTCTAAATAACTTCTCCCTGTCGCACCCCGCAGCCAGTCTTGAGGGCGGGCCGGGTGTTTCGCCTGAGACTTCCCCACCACTTATGAGCTTACAAATTGACAACAGTTTCACAGATGAAGGGCGGGTGGGTCGTGTTCAAAATGTGGCTCGCGCCTTAGCGCCGCGCACATTCGTCTTAAAAAATTGCAAGATATTCACGGATTGAGGGCGAGTCGTTTTCAAAATGTGGCTTTCGCCTTAGCGCCGCGCGAACTCGTCCTAAACATTTGCATGAGTTTCACGGATTGAGGGCGGTTCCTTTTTGAAAATGTGGCTCTCGCCTTAGCGCCGCGCACATTCGTTTTTAAAATTTGCACGAGTTTCACGGATTCCCATGGTCAACGTACCAGAGATGGCGTTTTGGAAGGATTCAGGCTCATGAGGGCGCACAAGTTATGTTGATTCACAGAATCGTCGGCGCAAGAATGGCGTTCTGGCACGATCCAGGATCGTCAAGACGCAACAGTCAGGTTGATCCGTGGCGTCAATTGTCTTCCAACGAGGCAGTTCCCTCAGTAAAAGTCAACCGTTGTAGAGGCCTGTGAAGAGGGAGCTTGGAGGGAGGGTTTATTCCAACATCGTTGATGCCTCTTGGGTTTGCACTGGTCCTCCTCCTCCTCCTCCTCCTCCTCCTCCTCCTCCTCCTCACCTTGATGCAGGGTCCATTTCGACCGGATCCATCCAATCCGATGTGGACGTCGATCGGTCCGATACGATTCGATTGCGATTATCCGAAGACCCGCTGCGACCCGATGCCTGCGAGGCGCTGCTATGCATCCTGGCGCAGCCGACCCGACTCGAATTCGACCTGGTGCCGATGCCTGCCGATCAGACGCGCGTTTGGATCCACTCCGACGTCCCGATCGAGCCGCATCGCAGATACGTCGGCGATGCGGCGCGATCCTCCGACCCCATCTATTCCGACCCCACCTGAAAGACCTAGAACTATGTGACCCCCACAGGTCTGGACCACTCCCGGGAGACCTGCTTTTCATCCTGAGTCGTTTTTCTGGCAGTCCCATGGCCCGGTAAAGGCCCCCAAATGTCTAAACTTGCGAGAAACCTCCCGTCCCCTTGGCCCAAATCCGCCCAAAATCAACACAGTGGAGGCTAGTCCACAAGAAACCTTCCACAAGAAACCCAACCCTGAGACCCCAGGACGTCCCTTGATTCTGGTGTGTGAAGGCCACACTTTCCACAGCAAACTATCGAAACCCACTAATCCCAGGGCACCCTGGAGGCAAGCAGGGTGTTTCTTGGCATGGGTCTCCACTGTACACCCTGCGAAATGCTTAAGAAATCATGGGTTAAGAAATTCATGGTCTCAGAACTTGAATAAAAACCCAGAATTTCTATTCAAATCTTGGGATTTACATTGAAACATTAAGAATAATCGAGACTCTGGCCGAAAACTTAGGTTTTCTTAAGCATCGCCCAAGGTGTAGAGGCTCGGAGAGGTCGAGGCCCGAGGCTCGAGGCTCGAGATCCGAGGACTGAGGGCTTCGAGGATCGAGGGTCGGAGGCGAGCGTGGAGGGTCGAGGGTCGAGGCTCGAGGCTCGAGGCTCGAGGGTCGAGCTGCGAGGACCGAGGATCGACCGACGTCTTGGACGAGGATCCTCCCTCCCTCCCTCCCTCCCTCCCTTCCTCCCTCCCTCCCTCCTCCCTCCCTCCCTCCCTCCCTCCCTCCCTCCCTCCTTCGGTGTTTCTTGGCATGGGCCCCCACTGCATCCGCGGACCCTCCCGGGGTCCATCCTGACGCCCTTTTCGAGGCGGCTCCAGCCACGGCGACGAGGAGCCTCTGGGATACGAAAAGAAAAAATCGGCGGCGAGCGAGGGGGGGAAGCGATCAGGAGAACCTCGCCTCCTCGGAAGGCGGCAGAGCTTCTCCGAAGCGCCCTTGGCCTTCCGAGAAGATTTGATTGCGTCATCGGGGAAGGCTTGGAAGACTGATCAGAAACGGGGGCGCGCAAACATGGATTAGCGATCCATGGATACAGCGCGCGCTTGCAAAATCCATGAATCAGGGGAGGTGCCCTCCCCGAAATGCGGCAGGTGCCGCCTCGTTCGGCGGCGGAAATCCGCGATTTCCAATGGAAACGGGACTCGTCGCTAATCCACGCCCCCTTGATCCATGTTTGCGATCGCCTGACACTTCTAACAAGGCCCGCCCCTTCTTATGTCCCCACGGGCGCGCCGCCGAAAAAAAACAAAAACGCCCGGGATCAGGGCAGCCGTTGCCTCGACTGGCCCTCCTCCATCGCCGACCACTGGGCCACCGAGCGGGTCTTCGGCAGTCATCGGAGGTCTTCGTTGCTGACGGTCTTCGACCGCTTCAACGGCCTTCGGCACGGAAGCTGGAGCTGCGTTCAACGAGGGACCCCCTCCTCCTCCTCCTCCTCCTCCTCCTACTCCTCCTTCTCCTCGTCTCGTAGTCGTCGTCGTCCGCGTCCTCGTCGTCGTCGTCGTCATCGTCGTCGTCGCCGTCGTCGTCGCCGTCACCGTCGTCGTCGTCGTCGTCGACGTCGTCCTCATCGTCGTCATCCTTGTAGTCGTCGTAGTCGCCGTCGTCGTCGTCGTCGTCGCCGTCCTCGTCGTCGTCGCCGTCGTCGCCGTCGTCGTCGTCGTCGTCGTCCTCGTCGTCGTCGTCGTCATCGTCGTCGTCGCCATTGTCGTCATCGTCGTCATCGTCGTCGTGGCCGCCGCCATCGTGGCCGTCGTCCTGGTCGCCCGCCGTCCTCGTAGTCGTCGTCGCGGTCGTCGTCGCCGTCGTCGTCTAGGTCGTCGTCGTCGTCGTTGCCGCCGTGGTCGCCATCGTCGTCGTCGCCACCATCGTCGGCGTCGTCGCCGTCGTCGTCCACGTCGCCATCGTCGTCATCGCCGTCGTCACCCTCGTCGTCGTCATCGCCGTCGTCGTCGTCGTTGTCGGCATCGTCGTCGTCGTCGTCGCCGCCGCAGCCGTCGTCGCCACCGTCGTCGTCAACGTCGTCCCCGTGGTGTCGTCGTCGTCGGGGCCGTCGTCGTCGTCGTCGTCCTCGTCGTCGTCGCCGTCGTCGCCGTCGTCGCCGTCGTCGTCGGCGTCCTTGTCGTCGTCGTGGGCATCGTCGCCGTCATCGCCGTCGTCGTCGACGTCGTCGTCGTCAGCATCGCCGTCGTCGGCGTCATACTCGTCGTCGTCGTCGTCGCCGTCGCCGCCGACGTCGTCATCGTCGACGCCGTCGTCGTCGGCGTCACCGTCGTCGTCAGAGCCGTCTTCGTCGTCGTCGTCCTCGTCGTCGCCGTCGCCGTCGTTGTCGTCGCCCTCGTCTTCGCCAACGTCCTCGTCGTCGTCGTCGCAGTCCTCGTCGTCATCGCCGTCGTCGCCGTCGTCGTCGAGGTCCTCGTCGTCGTCGGCGTCGTCGTCGTCGTTCTCGTTGTCGTCGTCACCGCCGTCGTTGTCGTCACCGTCGTCGCCATCGTCGTCGTTGTGGTCGTTGTCCTCGTCGTCATCGTCGGCGTCATCGCCGCCGTCGTCGTCGTCGTCGTCACCGTCGGCGTCGTCGTGGGCGTCGTCGTCGCCGTCGACGCCGTCGTCGTCGCCATAGCCGTCCTCGACGTCGTCGTCGTCGCCGTCGGCGTCGTCGTCGTCATCTTCGCCACCGTCGACGTCGTCGTCGTCGCCGTCGGCGTAGTCGTCGTCGCCGCCGTCGTCGTTGTCGTCGTCGTCGTCGCCGTCGTCTTCGCCGTGGCCGTCGTCGTCGTCGTCGTCGTCGCCGTCATCATAGTCGTCGACGTCAAGGTCGTCGACGCCGTCGTCGTCGTCATCGTCGTCACCGCCGTCGTCTTCGCCGTCGTCCTCGTCGTCGCCATTGGCATCGTCGTCGTCGTCGTCGTGGCCGTCGTCGTCGCATCGCTGTCGTCGTCGTCCTCATCGACGTCGTCCTCATCACCGTCGTCGTCGTCGTCGTCGTCATCATCGGCTTCGTCGTCGTCGCCGTCGTCGTTGTCGGCGTCGTCGTCGCCGCTGTCATCGTCGGCGTCGTCGTCGTGACCGTCGTCGTCCTCGTCACCGCCATCGCCGTCGTCGTCGTCGTCGTCCTCGTCGCCGTCGTCGTCGCCATCGTCGTCACTGTCGTCGTCGTGGTCGTCACCGTCGTCGTCGCCGTCGTCGCCGCAACCGTCGTCGTCGTCGTCGTCGTAGTCGGCATCGTCCTCGTCGTCATCCTCGTCGTCATCGTCGTCATCATCGTTGCCGTCGTCGTCGACATCGACGCCGCAACGTCGTCGTCGTCGTCCTCGTCGTCGTCGTCGTCGTCGCCGTCGTCGTCGCCGTCGCCATCGTCGTCGTCGTCATCGTCGCCGTCGTCCAAGTCGTCGCCGCAATCGTCGTCGTCGTCGAGGTCGTCGTCGACGTCGGCGTAGTCGTCGTCGCCGTCGTCGTCGCCGGCGGCGTCGTCGTCGTCGTCGTCGCAGGCGTCGTCATCGTCTTCGGCCTCGTTGTCGGCGTCGTCGTCGTCCTCGTCGTCGCCGTCGTTGTGGTCGGCGTCGACGCCGTCGTCGTCGCCGCTGTCGTCGCCGTCGTCGTCACCGTCGTCCTCGCAGTCGTCGTTGCCGTCGCCGTCGCCGTCGACGTCGTCGTCGTCATCTTCGCCGCCGTCGGCGTCGTCGTCGTCGTCGCCGACGTCGCCGTCGTCGTCGTCGCCTTCGTCGTCGTCGTCTTCAGCGTCCTCGTCGACGGCGTCGGCGGCGTCGTCGTCGCCATCAACGTCGTCGTCGCCGTCGCAGTCGTCGTCGTCTTCTTCCTCGCCGTCGTCGTCGTCGTCGTCGCTGTCGTCGTCATCGTCGTCGTCGTCGTCACCGTCGTCGTCGTCGTCGTCGCCGTCAGAGCTGCCACCGTCGTCGATGTCGTCATCGTCCTCGTCGTCGTTGTCGTTGTCGGCGTCGTCGGCTTCGTCGTCGCCGTCGTCGTCATCGTAGGCGTCGTCGTCGCCATCGTCGTCGTCGTCGCTGTCGTCGTCGTCTTCCGTCGCAGTCGTCGCCATCGCCGTCGTCGTCGTAATCTTCGCCGCCGTCATCGTAGTCGCCGTCGTCGTCGTCGGCGCCGTCGTCGTCGTCGTCACCGCCGTCGTCGTCGTCGTCGCCGTCGTCGTCGGCGTCGTCCTCGTCGTCGGCGTCGTCGTCGTCGCCTTCGACGTCGTCGTCACTGTCGCCGTCGACGTGGTCGTCGTCGTCACCGTCGTCGCCGCCGTCGTCGTCGCCGTCGTCGTCGCCGTCGACGTCGCCGTCGTCGCCGTCGCCGCCCTCGTCGTCGTCGTCGGCGGCGTCGTCGCCGCCAGAGCCACCGTCGTCGTCGTCGTCGTTGTCCTCGTCGTCGTCGTTGTCGTTGACGGCGTCGTCGTCGTCGTCACCGTCGTCGTCGTAGCTGTCATCGTCGTCTTCCGTCGTCGTCGCCATCGCCGTCGCCGTCGTCGTCGTCGTTCAAGTCGTCGCCATCGTCGTCGTCGTCCATGTCGTCGTCGCCGTCGTCGTCGTCGTTGTCGTCGTCGTCGTTGTCGTCGTTGTCGTCGCCGTCAGGGCCGCCGCCGTCGTCGTCGTCGTTGTCGTTGTCGGCGTCGTCGTCGTCGTCGCCACCATCGTCGTCGTCGTTGTGGTCGTCGTCGCTGTCGTCGTCGTCGTCTTCCGTCGTCACCATCGCCGTCGCCGTCGTCGTCACCGTCGTCGTCGCCGTCGTCGTCGTCGCCGTCGTCGTCGCCGTCGCCGTTGCCGTCGTCGTCGTCGTCGCCGTCGCCGTCGTCGTCGTCACCGTCGTCGTCGCTGTCGCCGTCGCCGTCGTCGTCGTCGTCGCCATCGTCGTCGTCGTCGTCACCGTCGTCGTCGCTGTCGCCGTCGCCGTCGTCGTCGCCGTCGCCGTCGTCGCCGTCGTCGCCTTCGTCGTCGCCGCCGCGGTCGTCCCCTTCCGTCCGATCTGCCCGACCCCCGGGCGCCTCCGAGCCGGGCGAGGCGGGTGCCCAGGCGGCCGCGGGCTCCGGCGGGCCCGCCGCGGGGCTGTAGGGGCGCACCTCGGGGCGGCGCCCCGCGAGGGGACGGCGCCGAGGGGGGGGGCGCCCCACGAGGGGGGTGGCTCTGCACATTGCCGTCGGCGGTTCTCTCGCCTCGGGGTGCCCTTCCTGCAGCGGCGCCTCGTCGAGGGCGTCCCGGGGGTGCCCGCGTCGCCCCGGCGCCGCCAGAGACCCGAGTGATGGCCCACAGGCCAGGCATCCTCGCGGCGGGGAAGAATCACGACGGGAGGTGTTTGGCAATGTTCGCCGGCGGCGAGCGAGGAGGGGAAGGAGAAGTCCTTCTCAGAAGGTGGCGGGGCTTCTCAGAAGCCCTCGCGCCTTCTGAGAAGTTTTCTGCGTCTTAGGGGGGGCTTACAACACGTCTCACAGGCCGGGGGGACTGCCGAGCCTCCTGCTGAGAAAGGCCCGCTCTTCCTACTTCCCCCCCGGGCTCGCCGCCGAGAGAGGGGGGGCGGCATGTTGGGGGTCCCAAAATCCGAACCCTCCTGGATCGGGTCGGGACATCGCGACGCACCGTGAGCAGGATCACGACGGGAGATGCGTCGCAATCTTCGGCCTCTGGGGGCTCTCACCGGGCCCTGGGTCTGCCGAAGAAACGACCCGGTATGAGAAGCTGGTCCCCAGGAACGGGTCCAGACCTCTGGGGCTCACTTTATTCCAGGTCTCCCAGACGGGGTCCGAATAGATGGGGTCGGAGGATCGCGCCCTCGTCGACGACGCATCCCCGATGCATCGGCGATGCATCGACGACACATCGGCGACGTCGGCGAAGCATCGACGGCATCGGCATGGAGAAAATCGGGCTCCACATTCAGCCGCACCGGCGATGCATCGGGCCCGCCGCGGGGCTGTAGGGGCGTACCCCCGGGCGGCGCCCACGAGGGCGATGAAGGAACAGCACACACTCAAACCAAAACGGAGGAGGACTGGGGAAGGGCAGGGAGATGAAGGCTCTGCGGCAACGCAGGGGTGCCACGCGTACCATCTTGTTGGCTCCTGCAAGTCGACGAATCGACGCCAATCGACGCTAGATCCACGCTCGTCCACGCTCATCGACGCTAATCGACGCCGAATCGGCGCTATCGCATCGATGGCCAGGCGTCATCGACGCTGACGCACCCTGAAGATGGAATCACGAGGGTGTGCAGGGCTCCCATGATTGGCTGCCGAAGGAACCCGGTGCAGGTATGGGTGCGGGTGGTCGGACCCCGAGGGGCTTCCGTTCGGGCGGGGACCCCGTCCGACAGCAGCAAGTCCGCGGACGCGAGCACGCAGGCGACGGCCGAGGCCCCATCCGACACCACAGACCCACAGCCCCCACGGACTCCCACCCCGAGGAACCTAGGGTCACACAAGTGTGAGTGCTACAGCTTTTAATTCGCGGGTCGAGAGCGCACCTCTTCCGTTCGAAGCTAAGCGGGCCGCGCGAAGCTTGAATTAACAGAGAGGGGGGGACAGAAGGAGAGGCCTCACGTCAAGGCCAGGAGGAGGCAGAGCCTCGGGATCAGGCGGTGCCGAAGACCATGTGCTTGCAAAAAAAGTGAGTGCTGCAGTCAACCCGCAGAGCAAGGATGCGCGGCAAGGATGCCAGGCCCTTGTGGACGCCCCTTCCGAAGCGCTCCGAGCGGGGCGCGGCCCACGAAAGTGCCCAGGGACGGACCCGGGAAGCAAGGACGCAAGGGTACTTTAGTAGTGGAAACAATTGGTTTTCAAAATGTTTGGTCTTTAGAAGCTCTGCGTGGCGACATCCCCGTCGCCACGCGTGCCCTCTGCGTGCCTGCGGGGGCGCCGCCACGTAGAAGTACTGGAGACCGAGCATTTGGGGCGTCGCTACGCACGCCCTCTGCGTGGCTGCGACCATTTGTTCAAGCCCTAAAAACCAACTAAATTCACTACTAAAGTACCCTTGCGAAGGTCGCCCGGCCTTACTCTGCGGGCTGACTGCAGTTGTCAGCTCATGACGGGGGGGGCGCCCGTGGCGGCGACGGCGGCCCGGACGGGCACGGGCGGGCTCTCTGGCAGAGCGCGCACGACCCTGGCGTGGTCGGATGCCCTCGGGCGCTCCTCCCTGGAGAGCCAGGCGTCTTCGCCCAGTCTCGGGTCCCCAGAAACCCTCACGGACCGATCGGGCTCGAAACGTGGCCCAGGAGGAGGGCTCTAGTCGTGATGGATCGCGATATTGCATTTTTCTGGCACCGTCGCGTCGCGAAAAGATCACGACGCGGGGGGAGGGGTTCTCGCTGTTTCTGGCCTCTGGGGACCCTTGCCCAGCCCCGGGGCCGTTAAGGAACGACTCGGGATGAGGAGCCGGCCCCAGGGAGGGTCGCCAGACCTCTGGGGGCCCCGCACGGAGAAACCCAAGACGCCGGAGGCCTGCAGGGGTTCGGAAGCAACCCCGGAGAGGTCTTCGTGAGAACCATGATGAGCTCTGGCGAGAATCCTGGAGGCCTTGCGCGGCAACCTGAGACCCAACTCACGTCGGATCCACGTCGGATTTGCGCTGGGCTTGCGCCGCGGGGGGCGGCGCCGAGGGGTGGGCGGCATCCTGAGGAGGCGGAAGGACCTTGCGGCCTCCGGGGGCCCTCGCCGGGCCCTGCCGGCTGGGCCTTCTGTTGGGTCCTGGAGGCTTCCAGGAAGGCTTCTTAGAAGCCTCCAGGGGCGGCAGCGACAACGGCGGCGGCCCTGACATCCTCGCGCGTGCAGGTCAACAATCGAGGATTGAAGGGTTCGAGGTGCGAACTCCGACATTTCTTCGCCCTTCTTTGGGCCTCCAGGAGGCTCCTCGTCGCCACAGCTGGATCTGCCTCGAAATTCTGCGCAGGCGCACCCCATCTGATGACTGTTGGGTTTCCAGTGGTCCTCCTCCTCCTCCTCCTCCTCCTCCTCCTCCTCCTCCTCCTCCTCCTCCTCCTCCTCCTCACCCACCTCCTCACCCCCCCTCCCTTCCTCCTTCCCTCCCTCCCTCCCTCCTCCTCCTCCTTCTCCTCCTCCTCGTCCTCACCCCCCTCCCCCCTCCCTCCTCCCTCCTCCTCCTCTTACTGTTCCTTTTCCTCCTCCTCCTCCTCTTCCTCCTCCTCCTCCGCCTCCTCTCTCCTCCTCCTCATCCGCCTCCTCCTCCTCCTCCTCCTCCTCCTCCTCCTCCTCCTCCTCCGCCTCCTCCTCCTCCTCCTCCCTCCATCCTCCTCCTCCTCCTCCTCCTCCTCCTCCTCCTCCTCCTCCTCCTCCTCCTCCTCCTACTCCTCATCTTCCTCCTCCTCCTCCTCCTCCGCCTCCTCCTCCTCCGCCTCCTCCTACCCCTCCTCCTCCCTCCTCCTCCACCTCCTCCTCCAAGAGCTTCACGGATTGAGGACGGCTCGTTTTCAAAATGTGGCTCTCGCCTTAGCGCCGCGCACGTTCGTGTTAAAGGAATTGCAAGAGTTTCACGGGTTGAGAGCGGTTCGTTTTCCAAATGTCGTTTTCAAATAATCTGAAGAGTTTCACGAATTCCCATGGTCGACGTACCATAAATGGCGTGTTGGAAAGATTCAGGGAACAGTTACGTTGATTCGCGGTGTTGACGTCCCATGAACGGCGTTCCAGCACGAATCAGGATCGTCAAGATGCAACAGTCAGGTTGATCCGTAGCCTTGGAGTCCCAAGCATAATGTTTGGCATGCTTCAGGGTCTTCAAACGGCTGTCTTCCAACGAGGCAGGTCCCTCTGTGGAAATGAACCGTTGTGGGGGCCTTTGAAGAGGGAGCTTGGAGGGAGGGTTTATGATGACTCTTGGGTTTACACTGGTCCTCCTCCTCCTCCTCCTCTTCCTCCTCCTCCTCCTCCTCCTCCTCCTCCTCCTCCTCCTCCTCCTCCTCCTCCCCCTCCCCGTCCCCGTCCGCCCCTGCCCCATCCTCTTCGCCCTCCCCCTCCTCCTCCTCCTCCTCGTCCTCCTCCTTTTCTTCGCTCCCCCTCCTGACCGTCCTCGCGCCACCCCATTCGTGAGCGCCGCCAAGGACCTCCTCGCCGGGGCGGGGCCGGCTCCAGCCTGAGCTGGGGGCCGCCCGCTCCGCGTCGGCGGAGGGCGAGCCCTGTGCCTCGAGGAGGGAGCAGCACGAAAAAAGGCCGATGGCGCCGCTCGATACTACCCCGGGCGCGAACATGCTCGCGTCGTGAAAAAAAACACGACTGACGGTATGTCTTCGGCCTCCAGGGCTGGGCCCTCGAGGCCGTCGAAAACGGCTCGGGCCAGGGACCCCGCGTTGAGGAGATCAGGACGCCGCATGTCCGGGAACCTGCGTTAGCGCCAGCGTGTGCTTGTCCACCACCGAAGCTTCTCAATATGGCGCGGGCAGCGTAATGAGGGTCGACACAAGCTGCGTGCTATCGATGGTGGCGAACGGGGTACACCACACACACACACACACACACACACACCGGGTATTGACAGGAGTACCCCTAGCCCAAGGTACCCCCAGGATTTCCAAGGAGGCCCCCACGGTCTCCAGAGCACCAACCCCCGAACACGTTGGGCTAACACACGCCAGGAGGATCATAGAGCCGCTCCCTCGACCTCTGCTTGGGGGGTGCCCCCTGGCGAAAGCCCCGAGGCGGATCAGGGCTGTGGCGGCCCTAGAGGCCCTCAGCGGCCAGAAACGAGATACGGGTAGCGGTATCGGACAACATGCCTTTTTGTTACTACGTTGGGCCCTAGAGGTCTGGAAACCAATTCCCAGGGCCCTGCTCTTCATCCTGAGCCTTTCTTTGACGGCCCTGGGGCCCCGATGAGGGCCCCCTGGAGGCCGAAAACTTACATGCACCGTCCGTCGTGGGTTTACAACGACGTCAGGGGGCCTGCTTCAGGCCACAGCTCGAGCCCCCAGCAGCCGATCGGAACGAGATCGGGCACCCCCAGAACGCTCTCGACGGGGCGCAGCTGCTGGAGGGCATCCCGAGGCGAGAGGAGCCCTCCAAGAACCACCGAGACGTCCGAAGGCCCCGGAAAATCGAGCAGGGCGCCGGGCTCGATCTGGAGATCCAGAATCGATCCCTGGACTTAAGTCGGGCCTGCCCCCCTACTAGGGGATTTTCGAAGCAAAATAATAATAATGATGATAATAATAATCATCATCATCATCATCATCATCATCATCATCATCATCATCATCATCATCATCATCATCATCATCATCATCATCATCATCATCATCATCATCATCATCATCATCATCATCATCATCATCATCATCATCATCATCATCATCATCATCATCATCATCATCATCATCATCATCATCATCATCATCATCATCAAAGTCTGGGGACTATTTGTTTGGTTGTTGTTCACCTGTTTGGAATACGTTTGGGGTATTTTCTATTTCTCGTCGAAAAGCCCCCTGTAGGGGGACACACCCGACTGAACCCTGGACCCTTCCCTGGGTGTGCTCCAGCCGGAAATTCCGAAGCGGATCCAGCCGTGGCAACCAGGGCGCTCCTGTGGAGGACCAGACAGGCAGAAGATGTCCGCTCCCTCCCAAGTGACATCCGCCGAAGTCTCTGTGGCAACTCGTGGGGGCCTCCAAGACCGTCTGGCTCGCTCTTGCGAGTCGACGCCAGTCGACCCAACATCGACGCTACTCGACGAGAAGTCGACGCTGATCGTCGGTAGCCGACGCTAAATCGGCGCTGTCTCATCGATCCCCAGACGCTGATCGACGATCATCGACGCGACAGATGGAATTAAGAGGGTACACTAGGCTCCCATGATTTGGTTTGCTACCGAACAAGCAAGCAAAAAACGTCCACTCGCCCCCCCCCCCTGACATCCGCCGAAATGGTGTTTCCAAGCCGCGGCCCCAGAGGTTCTGGCCGCACTCCCAGGAGGTAACCCGTCGCCCCGGATGCGCTTCCGACGGCCCCGGGGCACGATCGCGGGCCCGGGAGGCCCAAACCTGGGAAAAACGCCGGAATTGAAAATCGGAACTCTAATCTTAGGTCGGGCATGTCCTCCTACAGGCGGACTCTGGAGAAAAAAACAAAAAGTACCGAGGAAAATCGTCACCAGACTATTCTAAACTATTCTTGAAGATTCCTCCTAGGGACATGCCCGACTTAACTCGAATCTCGAACCTCTAGCCTCGAGCCTCGAACATCGAACCTCGAAGCCATGGCAAATTCGGCCTTGGCGACGTGGGCGCTCTTGGAGGCCCAAGGAGGGCGAGAAACGTCCATGGTTGCGTGATCATCGACCCTGGACAGAGAAACATGCCTGCCCATGTTGGACATACACTGACAGCTCTCTGTCGATAGTTGGTTGATTATGAGCCACGCCTACATTTCAGAGCGGGGGCGCTGGCTGGGAAGGGGCACGCAATTCCTGGACCGACAAATCTTCCCCCGACTTGCGGCCGCCGCGATAGCCGCGGCGACCCCCTGAGGTTTGGCCTGGGGTAGGACCTCACGCCACGCGCCCAGAACCTCAAAGCCTGGAACCCAGGAACCTCGAGCCAGGGACCTCGAGCCAGGAACCTCGAAACAGGGACCTCGAGCCAAGAACCTCGGGCCTGGAACCTCGAGCCTGGACCCTCGGTGCCTCAGAGCCTGGAACCTCGGCCCCTCGGAGCCGGCGCCTCCTCGGCGAGGCGAGGCGCCCCCGGCGCGGCGCCCGCCCGCGCCGGCAGCGCGCCGCGCCAGGCCCGCAGCGCCCAGCGGGCGGCGAGCGCGGCCGCGTCCTCCGCGCAGCGCCTGCAGAGCTCCACGGCCGCGGCGGGGCGGCGCCGCAGCCGCGCGCGGCACCGCCAGGCCTCAGCGGGCAGGCGGTGCTGCCGGCTCCCGGGGGCACCCCACCCTGCGCAAAGCGCGCCCCGCGTGGCGCGCGACGCGCGATTGCCTTCGCGCCCTCTCGCGCCGCCGCCCCAGAGAAGGGGGGGCGCTCCTCCGGCCGGGGCCGCGAGGCGCGGGGGCGCGAGCACCTTCGCGCCCCCGCGGGTGACCCGAGGTTCCCATGTTCGGCGCTGTTTTGTGTTCTGGTTCCGCCGCCGTTCTTGTCCAGGTTCCCTCGCCATTGTGTTCTTGCTGTGGCTCTGGCTCAGGTTCCGGCGCCACGGCTCGCGCTGGTACGCCGGCGTTTTTTGACAGTTTCCACGATCGCGAACCAGCGTTTTCGGAAACGGTGACGCACAGAGACATACTACAGCAGTACTGTATGCCCTGCTTGGAGGCGCGTGTCCGACCCGAACATGTGGCACACCCATCTTTTAGCAGATCGTTTCCCGAGCGGTGTGGCCAGAAAGCGCCGGCCACGACACATATACTATAAGATTTCTCGGTGCGCGCGTCGCCCCCGGGGGGGCGACGCACATACAGTATCAGTATGCTGGGGTGACGCCGAGGTAAGAGAAACACTTTTGGTCGGCGGGGCGAGAGCGAACCTCTTCCGCTAAACGCTGGGCAGCTCAAATTGGGGAGACAGGGCACAGGCGGGCGGGGCCTCAGGCGGCCGGAACGGGCGGGGCCCGGGGTGCAGGCGGTGCCGAGGAGCGTGCAAAGGAAAAGATACGCCGTGGACAGGGGCCGGAGGCGAAGATCCAGAGGGTGAGCGAAGCTCTGGCCACGACACATATACTATAAGATTTCTCGGTGCGCGCGTCGCCCCCAGAGGGGGCGACGCACATACAGCATCGGTACGCTGGGGTGACGACGAGGTATTATATATACATAACACTATATTTGTTGTGATTAAGTCTATAACTAATGCTATTATTTTTTAATAGAAGAGAGAGAGAGAGAGAGAGAGAAAAAAAAAAAAAAAAAAAAAAAAAAAAAAAAAAAAAAAAAAATGTTGATACATCCATAAATATTACTAAGATTTATTATTTTATATATAAGAGAGAGAGAGAGAGAAAGAGAGAGAGAGAGAAAAGAATTATAATTATGAGAAAAAAACTTGCGGTTTCCAAGGCCCACTAAGCGCTGGGCGTCGAAGGCCTCCGCCAGCGGGGGCCGCCGCCGCGCCAGCCGGTCCTCGAGGCCTATGCAGCGCCTCTTGGGATCGGACGATGCCCTGGGATTCCTGGGGGAGGGAGGAGGAGGAGGGGGAGGAGGAGGGAGGAGGAGGAGGAGGAGGAGGAGGAGGAGGAGGAGGAGGAGGAGGAGGAGGAGGAGGAGGAGGAGGGGGAGGAGAGAAGAGGAGGAGGAGGAGCAGGAGCAGGAGGAGGAAAGAGGAGCAGGAGGAGGAAAGAGAAGGAGGAGGAGGGCAGCGGGTGAGAACGAGGAGGGGGACGAGAGCGACAGGGCCGAGGGCGACCTGCTCGGAAGGTCTGCTGGCATCGTCGTCGGTGCTTGGAGGCCTTCCTCTCGCTTCGGGATGCCTGCCAGCACCTGCACCTCGTCGAGAGCTTCCCAGGGTACCCGAATCGCCCCGGTCGACCGCTGGAGGTACGCGGATTGCCACGAAGAGCAGACATCCTCGCGTCGTGAGAAAAAAACTACGTAAAAACACGACGTAAGGTTTTGGGCAACGTTCGTTGTCCCAGGGGCCCTTACCAGGCCTGGGGACCGTCAAGAAACGAGTCAGGACGCAAAGCAAGTCCCCAGGAAAGGGTCCAGACGTCTGGAGGGTTAGATCAATGCGGCCGCGGCCGCGGGAAAACCCTCGGAAGAGACCCGACATTGAAAATGTGCGCGCGAGGTGCAACTGGGGGAAGCCCAGAGCACCCAGCGGCTTCGTAAGCCCGCGAGGTCGCCGCGCAGCGCGCGAGCCGAAGAAACCCGAGGCACCCGGGCGAATTGCATCCAGTGTCTTCATGTGCGCCCCCGCAATGAAGAAAGGGTTCGCGAGTCGGCTCCCGTAGCTGGAGCCAGGAGGCGCCAACCTATCGGGGAGAGGGCCTGGCGGCGCAGCCGAAGCCAGCTGCACCTGCAACAGAGTTCGAAGCACCCTCATTCCACACCCCCTTCCGGCCGCTCCGAGCCTCTTGGCCGCCCGCATCTGGCTGCCCATGGCGTCGAAGAGGGCATCGCGCTTCCGCTTGCGCTCTGCCTCCACGAGCCTGGAGCGGTCCGAGAATCAGCACAGGACCAACACTGTCGCAGGTCCGTGCGCACTGCGTGGATCCGCGCCGACCCCCCCTCCATGGATGGGGTCCAACTCGGCTGAAGGGGCCCTGGGACACACTAATCAATACACACAAATAGCAGGATGCCCCCTATTTCCCCATATTTTCTGGGTTATTTTCTGGGCTTCTGTCTTTTCCCCCCCACTGCCCATATGCTCCTATATTTCCTGGGAAATCGACGATGAATTGTGTCTGTGTGTTTTTTCCCCTCCTGATCGGCATCGTTAGACCTGCGGTCCGCAGCGTCTGCTCCGCGCGCCGCGGAGGGCGGCCACCCGGCGACGCGCGGCGCCGCGCGAGCGCGGAGAGCGAGCGTCGCTCCGCGCCGCGCGGCGGGAGGCGGGGGGAGGCCTCGGTCGGGCGTGTCCTCCTGCGGGTGAGCTCGGGCGAAAAACCAGAACCACGCGCGCGCTACGCGCACGCTTGGGTCCTATTGGAGGCCTGGAAATGATAGGGGGAAAACAAACCTACCTCGCTTTTGACCACCCTCGCTTCCAAGAGATACCAAACGATGCCAAATTGAAGCCTGTACTGGTCAGGCCGCTTGACGAGGAGGCGCGTGGTATGACTTGGTTTTGTCTGGAAGCGAAAGCGGGGGAGGTAATTCACGCTCTGAAATGAGCACCAACACCAAGACACGGGGCTGCCTCCACAGGGTGGAGACGATCCTAGAATTCGGTGTTGGTGGTAATAGTTCGGTCGCCTTGGAAGCCAGAATATCACCACCATCACCGAGATCGGGATTTCCTTCCCTCGGTGGAGGAACGCAGCCGAGCTTGGTGTTGGTGTCAACCTCTAGGCCTGCGATCCTAGTCGCAGGTGAGGCACGGGTGCCGCTGTAAGTCCCGACGTGGGCACGGCGACGATTTCCAGCGTTCCCGGGCCCATGCCGTCGACGCAAAGAAGCGCGTAGTCGGAAGGCTCTCGCTCTGCCGGGGCCGCCCTTCAGAGGTGGGAGGGGGAAAGCAACTTGTGAAATGATAGGGTATAGCGATGCCCCGCTCGCTCCGGCGGGGCCTGTCTGGCGCTCTGGCGGGGCCGTCCCATGAGAGGAGGGAAGAACACGAAAGCTGAGGGGCGAGGGGAGGAAGAGGACACAGGAGGAAATAGAGGCAAGCGTAGGGGGCGGGAGGGAAAGAAAGACGGAGGGGGGAGGCCCGGGCCATCAGGGCCGTCTTGGAGCACCCTGGGGCCTCCCGCTCCCGCTCCGTGGCCCAACTTGGGCCTGTCCTGGGGTTATCTTGGGCCGTCTGGGGCTCCTCCTGGACTATTTTCGGGTTCCCTGGGGCCGTCTTGGGGCTCTCTTGGGTGCCTCTTCGGCGGCATCGGGGCGGTCTTGGGGGCGTCTGCGGCCGTCTTCGAGCACTGGAAGATCAAGAACGCGAGAAAGCGAAAAGCATCGAACAAACCGATGCATATCAATGATGTAAGCCTCTATGGCCTCTCTGGGGGCGTCCCTCGGAGCTCTCTGGAGCCCTCTTGGAGGCCTCTTGGCCTCTTGGGCCTCCCGCTGCCGCTCTGTGGCCCAGCTTGGGCCTATCCTGGGGCTCTCTTGGCCAGTCTTGGGCTGCTCTCGGGCAGTCTTCAGGCTCTCCTGGGCCGTCTTGGAGCTCTTGTTGGAGCCTCTTCGGCGGCCTCGGGGCGATCTTGGGAGCGTCGCGTTCGAGCGTCGGAAGCTCGGGAACGCGAGAAAGCGAAAAACATGAGAAAAAAACTACCCGAAATTAAGGATATGGGCCTCTTCGGGCTCTCCCGGAAAGCCTCTCGGAGCTCTCCTTGGGCCTCTTGGAAGGCTCTTGGGCTGTATTGGCCGCGTTGGGCCCATCTGGGGCCACGTTGGGGCCATCAGGGCCATCTTGGAGCGCCTTGGGGCATCCCGCTCCCGCTCTGGGGCCCAGCTTGGGCCTGTCCTGGGGCTCTCTTGGGCCGTCAGAGGCTCGTCCCGGGCGATTTTCGGGTTCCCTGGGGCAGTCTTGGGGCTCTGTTGGGGGCCTTTTCGGCGGTCTTGGGGTGGTCTTGGGGGCGTCGTCTGCTGTCGTGGAGCGTCGGAAGGTCGAAAACGCGAGACTCCGATATATGCACATATACATACATACATACATACATACATACATACATACATACATACATACATACATACATACATACATACATACATACATACATACATACATACATACATACATGCATGCATACATACATACATACATATATACATATACATATACATATACATATACATATACATATACATGTACATATACATATACATATACATATACATATACATATACATATACATATACATATACATATACATATACATATACCTATACATACATACATACATACATACATACATACATACATACATACATACATACATACATACGTACGTACGTACGTACATACGTACGTACGTGCATGCATGCATGCATGCATGCATGCCTACCTACCTACCTACCTACCTACCTACCTACCTACCTACCTACCTACCACCTACCTACCTACCTACCTACCTACCTACCTACCTACCTACATGTACATGTACATACATTCATACACACAGACATGCATGCATGCATGCATACATACATGCATGCATATACACACACATATACATACATACATACATACATACATACATACATACATGCATACATACATACATACATACATGCATGCATGCATGCCTGCATGCATGCATACAGACAGACAGACAGACAGACAGACAGACAGACAGACAGACAGCCAGCCAGACAGCCATGCATATATGCACACACTTATACATGCATATATATATACATACATACATACATACATACATACATACAGGCATGCATGCATGTATACAGACAGACAGACATGCATACATACATGCATACATGCATGTATGCATACATACATACATTGTGTATATATGTATATACAGACATACATACAGGCATACATACAAGCACACAAACAAACAAACAAACCAAGATTCTCTTGTTTTGAATACGAATATATATATATATATACATAATATGTGTGTGGGCCTCTTCGGGCTCTCTCGGGACGCCTCTCGGAGGTCTCTTGAAGCCTCTCGGAGGCCTGTTGGGCTGTGTATATCCAGTCTGGTATCCATCTGGGGCCACGCTGGGGCTATCTAGGCTGTTTTTTTCTCCTCGGCCGACACTCCTACTTTGTCGCCGCAGCGCGGTGACTCTGCTCACACGCGCCATGCACGAGGGCGCCGGCACGGGCGAAGGCCTGGGGGTCAAAAGTGAAGCTTTCTCTCATATACAAACGAGGAGCATCTTGCCGCACACTGTCGAGCACAGCCGCTGCCCCCCGCGCCCCCCCCCCCACCAACTGACCACGCGGAAAGACTGGCGCTCGACGCCTCCCTTGCCTGTACACGTGATTGCGAAAGCGCGCGTGCACATGCACTAACAATCCAGCGCTTCTGACGATGAATGCCTGTAGAATGGAAGCCTGACTTGAGATCATTGCTGGAAGGTCCAGAGATCACTGCTGCAAGGCGGTGACTCTGCTCACGCGCGCCGCGCAGGTAGATCGAAGAAAGAAGCGCGTGGCGTTACAATGCATTAGCAAACTAGGTGGTCCAAGGAAAGAGGCTGCAAGCGATTGCGCAGCAAGAAGAGCAGGAGAAGCGAAGTGGCCAGCAACCGCATTTCAGACTCCGTCCAAAACAACGTCGCCAATGCCGATGCACATTCGCCTTATCCAGGCCCTACCCCAGGATGGGAGGAGAGAGAGAGAGGGGGGAAGAGGGTGGACAAGAGGAAGGAGGCTGCAAGAACAGGAGAAGCGAACTGGCCAGCGGCGGTCGCCAGTGCCAATGCAAATTCGGCCTGCCCAGGCCCTACGCCAGGATGAGAGCGAGGAAAGAGGGAGGACAGAGTAAAGGAAAAGTAAAAGCGTTTTGCTCAGCCAACACTCATACTTTGTGGCCGCAGCACGATGACTCTGCTCACACACGCCATGCACGATGGTGTCGGCGCTCAAGGGTCGAAGGGTCAAATGCGTGGCATTCCAAATACAAAAGATGAAAAACTTGCCGCAAAATGCCGAGCACAGCCGCGCTGCCTTCCGCGCCCCCCCCCCCCAACACTGACCTCGCCGAACCACTGGCGCTCGACACAGCCCTTTCCTGCACACGCGATTGCGGAAGCGCGTTTCTACACGCACGAACACACCAGCGCTTCTGACGAGGAAGGTCCGCATGCTTGAAACCTGACTCGAAATCCCTGCTGCAAGGCGGTGGCTCTGTTCACGCGCGCCGCGCCCATCCGGGCGTCGAATTCAGGCACGAGGTCGACAGAGGAAGCGCGTGGCATTACAATGCATATCAGGAGGGGGTCCGAGTAAGGGGGCTGCAAGCGCTTGCTCAGCAGCAAAAACAGGAGAGGCGAAGCGGCCAGCGACGAGCCGAGCCAAATGCCAATGCACACTCGGCTTGTCCAGGCCCTACCCCAGGACGAGGGAAAGGCGAGAGGGGGGACAGAGGGAAGGAAGAGAGGGAGGACAGAGGGAAGGGCGAGAGGGAGGACAGAGGGAGGACAGAGGGGGGACAGAGGGAAGGAAGAGAAAGGGTGCCACGGCGCCACCCTGGCCGCAGGGCTTTCCGGGTCGAAGGGGGCCCTTAGCCCGCGCGAACCAAAGCAAAGCTGGCAGCGGCCGGCGCCGGGGCCGCGCCCCAGCGCCTGAGTGCCGCCGCGGCCCTTCCGCCGAGCACAGCGGCCGCTCCGAGCGTCGCGAGGGCGGCCGCCGCCGCGGCGCCCGAGGACCCGCGCCCAGCCAGCGCCAGGCCGTCCATCACGAGCCTCGCCCACTTCGAGCCGGCCTCCGCACTGGCCTCGCACGCCGAGCACACGACCTCCAGGACCTCGCCGCAACTGACCTCCGCATTCGGGTCCGAGTTGCCGCCATCCTGGTGGAGGTCCGCGAGGGCCTCCCGGAAGAGCTCGCAGCAAGATGAACCGCCGCACTCTGCTGGGGAGCCGCCATCTGAGCTCTCGATCTCGCAGCCATCGCCCTTGCGCTCGCATACCTCATTCGGACTCGGCGTCGAACCTAGCTCCAGGCTCGGCGTCGCGCTTGGCGTCGTACTCGGCGTCGTGCTCGGCGTCGGGTTCGGTTGACAGCAGCACTGGCAGAGGTGATTTGCATAAGGTGCACCTCGTTCGCACTTCCAGCCGCACATCCGCGGCTCTGCAGTCGCGCCACATAAACGGTGAGACCCCTGACCGCAACTACATGGTGTGGTATGGTTTGTCAAGATGGTGAAGTCCTCGGTTGTCATTCCAGGCGTGACCAGGACCAGCGCAGAGGCTCGGAACACCCACGGCGTGCGCAGGCGCCCCGCTGCCGCGCCCGCGCCTGGCCTTGCCGCAGCCGGGCGCTCCGCTGGCCCCTTTCACGGAAACGCCGAGGCGCTGCATCGAAGGTGTGTTCCTGCCAGGTGGAGTTATGTTTTGCGGCGCGCGCTTCTGATATGCTCGATCGTGCTAGCGGCTTGAGCCAAAATGGTTACGGGGGCCATCTAGGCTGTCTTGGAGGGGCTTGTCGAAGTCCCCCGGGGGCTTCTGGGAGCGTCTTGGAGCTCTCTGGGGCAATCTGGGGGCTCCACGGCCCCTCCGTCCGGGGTGCTCTGGGAGAGGTCTGGGAAACCCCAGTCCTCCCATGCCCCCCCGAGCCCCGGGCCCTGGGCGCCCGGGCCTCTGGGAGCTTCTTGGGGCGTCTGGGAGGCCTCTTGGGACTCTTGGGGGCCATCTTGTGCGTCTCGGAGCGGCCTGCGCGTCTTGGAGCGGCCTGTGGGCGTCGCGGGTCCCCCCTGGAGCGTCTTCGGGCTCTCTTGGCGCTTTCTGGTGGCGTTTTGTGGGCCTCTGGGGCCCCCCAAGGGCCTGCGCACACACACGCACACACACACACACACACACACATGCACACACACACACACACACACACACACACACAGTTGGCGTAGAGGTCGCGGCCCCGGGGGCCTGGTCCCTGGTGCGCCGTTCTATGCATTTAAATCAGCAAGAATATTCAAAAATGTCGTGAATTGACCACAAATCGTTCCCCGAGCATTTCTGGATTACTTGTGAGCAGTCCTCCTTTCGGGGGGCCTGCCCGACTTCGGGGAAGGAAGGCTCGGGACGCGGACGCACGGGGACCGGGACGTGGCTACAGCCGCCTCTGCTACCACGAGGAGGCACGCATGGTGAGGAGCGCAGAGGGGGCCTTCCTGGCCGCGCCGGGCCCGGGCCACGCACGGGCTCCGCGACGCACGGGGACCAGGACGTGGCTACAGCCGCCGTGCTACCGCGAGGAGGCACGCATGGTGAGGAGCGCAGAGGGGGCCTTCCTGGCCGCGCCGGGCCCGGGCCACGCACAGGCTCCGCGACGCACGGATCCCGAGGAGCGGCCCCCGAGAGCCCGAGCCCGTCGTGAGCCCCAGGCGGGCCTTCTTGCAGCGTCTTGACCGTCGTGGAACGCGCTGGACCCCCCCCTTCCTTGCCCCCCCCTGCCCTTCGCTGTCGCGCGGCGCGCGCCGAGGCGTCGGGAAGGGCCGGGAGGCGGGCGGAGCCAGACGCTGCCCGGGAGCTCGTGGCCTCTCCCCGCTCCCCCCCCCCGCGGCGCCACTGGACCGAGGACCCCCCCCGGAAGAGGGGAGAGATGCCGCCGCCAGGGCTCGAGCCAAAAGCCAGGTGTTTCGTCTTCGTGTTTTTGTTCCGGTCTTCCTCGTTCTGTTCTCGTTCCCCTGGGGGAACGCCTCGGCGGCCCCCCTGCCCCCTCCCAGGGGTCGCCTCCACCCCATCCGATGGGTGCTCGGTGGCGGTGATAGACGGTGGGGTCCGCCCACGAGAAACCTTCCACAAGAAGCCCAACCCTGAGACCCCAGGACGTCTTTTGGTTTTGGGTGTGGAAACGTCACGCTGTCCACAGCAAAACCATGGAAGCAGAGGAAACCCAGGGCACCCCGGAGGCGAGCAGGGCATTTTTTGGCATGGGTCTCCACTGTATGTTCTTCCTCTGAGGGTTCCCTGAGAGCCGACCATGCGAGCATGAACCCGGCGCTACCCCGATCGGGGGAAGCCTACTGCATGGGCGCATCGCTTGGCGCATCGCTTGGCGCATCGCTTGGCGCTCCTTGGCGTTGCTTTGACATTGCTTGGGGTTGCTTGGCATTGCTTGGCATTGCTTGGCAGTGCTTGGCATTGCTTGGCATTACTTGCCATTGCTTGCCAGTGCTTGACATTGCGTCACATTGCTTTGCATGGGTTGGCATTGATTTGCATTGATTGGCGTTGCTTGTCATTGCTTGGCGTTGCTTGCTGTTGCTTGGCATTGCTTGGCATTGCTTGCTTGGCACTGCTTGACATTGCTTGACATTGCGTCACATTGCTTTGCATGGGTTGGCAATGTTTTGCATCGATTGGCGTTGCTTGTCATTGCTTGGCATTGCTTGGCGTTGATTGGCATTGATTGGCGTTGCTTAGCATTGCTTGGCATTGCTTGGCATTGCCTGCCGCATGATAGGCACTGCTGGACATTGCGTGGCATTGCGTGGAATTGCTTTGCATGGGTTGGCGTTGGTTTGCATTGATTGGCGTTGCTTGGCATTGATTGGCGTTGCTCTGCAAAAGCAACAAGAGCGGGGAACCCGAGGAGCCAAATCAAATTACAAGACCAGGGAAGCGGGGAACCCGAGGAACATCCAAGGAACGGGCAACGTAATAATACGATGCACTGGGGGCGGGGAAGCCGAACAACCTGAGGAACCTACGGAGAACGGGCAACGTAAGAATTCGAGGCACAGGGGGCGGGGAACCCGAGGAACCCGAGGAACCCGAGCAACCTCCGAGCAATGGGAAAAGTAACAATAGAAGGCACCAACCTTTAAACAAGTGAGAACCCCTTAGGCAAGCCGAATTTGGGAAAAACTCAACATCGCAAAAAATCACGACCAGAGCCAGATCTTTCTGCGGCACGTTTCGAGCCGGATCGATCTGTGACGGTCCTGAGAGCGAGCGAAAACGACCAGCGTGAAAAATTGCAAGCGCTCAGACATGCGAAGTCTTGACTTTTTCAATACGGAGTCCAGTTTCCCATACCGATCCGTTTCTTGACGGCCCTGGGGCCCAGCGAGGGCCCCTGGAGGTCGCAAACGGCTCAAAACCTCCCATCGTGTTTCTTCACGACGCGAGCATGTTTGAGTCCGGGAGTCAAAAATCGATCCCCGAACCCGTCTTGGGGTGCGCTCTGACTGGGATGCCGAGGCGGATGCAGCCGCCAGACCGAGGAGCCCCCGGTGGGAGGCCCAAAGAAGGGCGACAAACAAGTCCGAGCCCGATCCTCGGCTTCCAAACTCGGACCTCCGTCGCGAATTCTCAAAAGTCGGCGGCGAGCGGAGGGGGGAAGCGAGAAGGAGCGGGCTCGGAAGTCCCCCGGCCTTCTGAGAAGCCTTCTAAGCCTTCCCCACAGACAAAGGAAACCTCTAAGAAGGCCCGAAGCCTTCTGAGAAGCCACGCCGTCTTCAGAGAACGTCTTCGCCCAGGGATCGCCCTAAACAGTGCCTTTCGTTCTCGTCTTGTTTTCGTTTTCCCTCATCTTGTCTTCCATCCGCCTCTGCTGCAACACGAAATCGAAACGAAAACGGCCCACGACATCGCCAAAGCACCGTTCGAGTGGTTCGACCCATGCCTTCTCCTTCTTGGGCGAGCAACGACATATGTACATGTACGCCCTCCGCGATCTTGCCTGCACGAACGTCCGCGTTGACACGCACTCCAGGGGAAGCTAACCGCGTACGTGTACACATGTTGCTGGCCTCTGACTTCTCACGTCCCACCCTCGCGCGCCGCTGACAGAAGGAAGGTCTGGGAAAGGACGGGGTCTGTGCCTCCTCCGGGGAGCTCCCCTTGCCTGAGGTCGGGCATGTCCTCCTACAGGCGGATTTGAAAAGAAAACTGAAGATAGGCAAAACACATCTATTCTCATTGGTCTTATTATTTATGTTATATTTAATTAACGAGTCGAACAAAGTCGTCCCCAAACTATGCTTGACCATTTTTGAATATTCCTCCTGCAGAGGGACATGCCCCACTTAACCCTCGCCCGGGCGAGGAGCCTGCCCCACGCGGACAGCGCCCCGCCGAGCGCGCGGCGCCGGGCGACCCGGTCGACCAGCAACCGCACGGTCTGCCAGAGCTGCACGGACTCGGCGGCGGGCATGGCGGGCTCTGAATGCTCTGGGGGCTGCGGGGAGGAGGAGGGGGAGGAGGAGGAGGAGGAGGAGGAGGAGGAGGAGGAGGAGGAGGAGGAGGAGGGAGGAGGAGGAGGAGGGGGGAGGAGCAGTAGGAGGAGGAGGAGGAGGAGAAGGGGAGGAGGAGGAGGAGGACGAGGGGGAGGAGGGGGAGGAGGGGAGGAGGAGGAGGAGGAGGAGGAGGAGGAGGAGGAGGAGGAGGAGGAGTAGGAGGAGGAGGAGGAGGAGGAGGAGGGGGAGGACGAGGGAGGAGGAGGAGGAATGCTGCTGCTGCTGCTGCTGCTGCTGGGTCAGAAAGGGGGCTCTCAGACCTCCAACGCATAGAAAAAAGCAAGACGGGCTTTTGCTCGTCGTTTCTCCGTCCTCGGGGGGGAGGGCCCCAGCAGGGCCAGGGCCCCAGGACCGTCAGAAGCCGGCTCACGAAGCAAAACAAGCCCTGGGGAAAGGGCTGGCCGGGACTTCCGGGCTGGTGTCGCAAGGTGCGCTGTGCTGCCCTTTACGCACGTCTTTATGGAGGCCTATGTTAGTCAGGATGCGGGCGGATCAGCGGCACATGGAAACAAATGGCGGCGCATAGCAGCACACGCCCCGCGCCAATCTTCCACCAATCACCCCCCCGTTCGCGGCTAACGGCCGCAAAGGCAAAGGAACGTCGGTGGAATTCAAAGCTTCCATCAGAAGCAAGGGTGGCATGCTGCTGCTCACGTGCTAGACTCCCTCAAGAGTCACGGCGCGCTGGCGCGCGCAACGATGGCGACGGTTCGATCGAGAAGGATACGGCGCGCGAGAGCCGCGAAGCGGCGGCTGTAAAGCCTTCGCGGGCGAGCGCAAGGCGGTCCTTTTCGGCAGCGCGGGCACCGCGCGGCTCGCAGCGGCGGCGGGGCGGACCTGACAGGGCGCCTCGCAGCGGGGGCCCTCACCGTTGGGCGGCGTCGGCCTTGCGCTTCAGGGCGCGGCAGGTACGCTTCTGGACCTTGGGCGCGCGGGGGACCGGGGGGGGGGGCGGGGGCGGGATAGGACACCTCGAGCGGACAAGGCTGAGCCTCCCAGCAACGAAGGTTTGAGCGCAGCCCCAGACGTGCCCAGCGGCACAGGGTCCCCCACCAGCCAAGATGCCAGCAAAACGTCTGGCCTCGGAAAGCTGCCGTCCGTGCGGCTGGAGGGGTGGCGAGGGGGGGGAGCAGGCCAGGAAGAGGGGAGAACTGGTCTCCTCACGCGCCCTCCTCCTGTTTCTCATCCTCCTCCTCCTCCTCCCCCTTCCTCCTCCTCCGTTCCTTCTTCTTGTAAATATCTTTTCCCAGTCCGAAGCCAGTTCACTCCATTCGGGAACTCCCGAGCGAAGTGAACCCCACCCTCCCCCTCAGAAATCGTGGGGGGTAGGGGTAGAGTTCGCACGTGGCCCCCTGCCTCCTCCCCACACGAACGTCGCCCCTGGGAGGGCACCCCCAGAGCGCAGGGCGCAGCCGCCGAAGAGCACCCCCAGGCGGCAAAGCCGCCGAGGACCGACGGAAACGTGCAACATCGTCAAGCCTCGAATCCGTCGGAGCCCCCTCAAAGCTTGACCCCCCTTGCGACGTCGGCGTGAATAACATCGGGCCCCGGCCGATGCATCAGCGAAGCGGCGCGATCCTCCAACCCCATCCACTCAGACCTCCTCTGGGAGCCCAGAAGTGAGCCTCCGCCCCCTGAGCAAGTCCCACCATGACGTTGCCCCTGAGAGAGCACATCTGGACGCCTGAAATGGGCACTGACGGAAAAATGGGCACGATGCCCAACAACAAACCGTGTCCAAAACCGACAGCGGCCGCTGTTTGCTAGGAACCACATCCAGGAGGCCTCTATATGAGCGGAATGGGCACGGAATGAAGGGGCACATGGAATGGAAGAAGTGACTGGGGCCAGCCCTTCCACTCTTTTCCAGCCCTGGCCAGTTTCCCTTCATTTTATCCAGCCCTGGCGACCGCATCCCTACTGTGTCGGGGAGCTCGCTTCACCCACGGCCAGTTTTTGCAGCCCTGGCCACTTCTACTTTATCTGATTTTCCAACTCCCACTTTTTCTAGCTTCCCTCTACTAAGACCGACATCACTTCGCCGTCCTTTTTGAACGGGGTGCGCTGTCGGCGTTGCCGCGGACGTTGTCCATTCGATGCAGATGGGGTAGGAGGATCGCGCCGCATCGCCGATACATCGGCGATGCATCGGCGATGCATCGGCGATGCACTGGCCACGTCGGCGCTGCACCGGCAGCGCCGACGTGCAGAAAATCGGGCTCCGCATCGAGCCGCACCAGCGATGCAGCGGCGATGCGGCGCAGTCCTCCGACCCCCTCTCCTCCGACCTCACCTAGGAGGCCTAGATCATACCGAGCATGACCAGCCTGGAACATATCCCTATCCCTATGCTGGGCATCGCCTCATCACGATGCCGACCTTAGGGATTCCCTTATTTCTTGAGGGCGCATCCCTAAGACTGTCATCGCTTCTTGGCGTGTCAATCTTAGGGATAGGGCTAAGTTCGAGGCTGGTAATAGCACGAGTGACGGGCAGCTCCCACGGGTGGAGCACCGACCTCTGGACCTCACCTCAGTCCACCTCGTTGTAAAAAGCCTCTGTGCGTTCCCAAGGGGTGTTTTTTCCCCCCTCTTAACCTAAATTCCTGAATTCCTTTGTTCGGGCTTTTGGATTAGGAGGCGCAATCCTCCGACCCCCTCTCCTCCGACCTCACCTAGGAGGCCTAGACCATACAGGGCAGGGTTGAATACATAGGATTTCTAAAAACATAGGATTTTAATTCATGATTAATGTATGGGTAAATTTATGCATGAACTCCTCGTTGTTTTTTTAACTCAACCCCTGCATTTTTAATACATGATCCGCACGCGGAGCATGTATCAAAAGCGGCACTGTACCGAGCACGAGGACGGGCAGCCCCCGCGGGCGGGGCACCGACCTCGGCCTGGATCCGCAGCCGCGCGGCCACCGCCTGCGAGGACGCGCACTGGGCCTGCGCGGGCCGGGGGTTGCGGCGCGGCCGCTGCGGCCGCCATGGGAGGCCGGCGGCCTTCGGGGCACCGCCCCACGGGCGGAGCGATCTCGGGTGCAACGGCAACAACCATCTCACCGATCGGCCAGAAGAATAGGGGGCCACATGCGAACCCTGCCCCTACCCCCCACCCGATTACTACTCCTACTAGCATTACTACTCTCATTACTACTCCTATGACTACTACTACTATTATTACTACTCCTCTTACTACTCCTATTCTTATTTCTACTACTATTATACTAGTATACTACAAGTATTATTACTAGTATTATTGGCATTATTGGTATCAGTAGTCTTATCATTCTGAGTCGTACCATTATAATTACCCTTCTCATTCGTATGCTTATTCTTCTTCCGAATGTTATTCTTATTATCCGCATCACTATCCTTATCATTAATATCCTTGTTTGTCTTGTGAATGTTCGCAATGTGATTTTTGTTCGGGCTAGTAGTATGACTAATAGAATTAAGGTTCATTCATGTATTATTCATGTTAGTATTAGTATAACTGTTCGCATTATCAACATTACTATCAATATTCCCATCAGCGGTATGTTCGTAATACGATTATTCATACTCTTCTTACGTTGCGCATTATTAGTAGTATGCGTCCTAATTGTATCATTCGTTTTCTTATGGTTGTCCTTCTTGGTTTCAGCAGTCTTAGTCTTCTTATTAGTCTTACGCTTCTCATTTGCGTTAGTATCATTATGCTCCCCAACCATAATATTAGTGTTAGCATTAGTTTTGTATGTATTGGTTTCTTTTTTATCGTAGTATACTATCAGTATTGGTCATAGTATTCCGTTTCGTTTTATTAATATTATTCGTATACATAGTTTGCTGCTGGGTATTATGATGGTTATGCGCTTGATGGTTATGAATATTGTTATTATTCATCCTCCTCCTTTTCCTCCTCCTCCTCATCCTTCGTCTCCTCCTCCTCCTCCTCTTCCTCCTCCTCCTTCTCTTCCTCCTCCTCCTCCTCCTCCGCCTCGTTCGTTCCCTCCCCCTCCTCTTCCTCTTCCTCCTCGTCCTCCTCCTCCTCCTCCTCCTCTTAATATTAGTTAGTAGTAGTATCATTAGTATTATTAATATTATTGTTGTTAACATTACCATTATTACATTATTATTACTATTAGTATTACTATTATGAGTATAGTTACGCTTAGTCTTAGTAGTACTATTAGTATGATTATTCTTAGTCTTAGTATCAGTACTCTAAGTATTATCAGTATCATTCTTATGCTTCGCATTAATATTACCAGTGCTAGTAATATTACAATGATCGGCCGTTTTAGTATCAGTATTATTCAAATGAGTCTGCCTGTTAATTTACCTGTTACTAGTTTTCTTAGTCATCTTCTTATTATTATTCGTAGTACTAGCAGTATTGATCGTATTCGTCTCATTCGTTTTATGTTTATTTATGTGATTGGTATGATTACTCTGTTTCTTCTTCGCCGTAATAGTACTAGTATTGCTCACTTATTATGAGTAGCACTATTATTCCTAGCCGTCCCATACGTACCCTTATTATTCATAATGTCATGTGGATTCGTCGTATGTGTCGTGTCAGTCTTCTTGTTGGTTTTATTAGTATTGTCCTTCTTCGTCGTACTCTTCGTATTAGTAGTAGCCGCACACGTATTATCATCGCTCGTAGTATTAATTAAATGTTTTACTTGACGGATTCGCAATATGAGTCGCATTACTCTGATTAGTCGTATGATTCGTCTTCTTCTTCGTAACAAGTGACACGTGTGCCAACGCTCTTGCACAAAAAGGAAGGGGGAGGAGGAAGAGGAGGTGGAGAAGGGAGGAAGAGGAGGCAAGACATCGTCCCTCGGGGCCCAGCAACGGGGCCCAAATCCTAGGTGGGGAGGGGGGGAGGTGGCGTGCGTCGCGACGCGGAATAAAATGCTCGGAGCGGAGGGGGCACGAGGCGGAGGTCCCACTGGGGCGCTGGGGGCGCGAAAAGAGGGGGTGGGCGTGCGTCGCGACGCGGAAAAAAAATCGGGGCAGAGGCCACGGGCGGGCGCCCACTGGGGCGCTGGGGACGCGGGGGGAGGGGGGGAGGTGGCGGTGCGTCGCGACGCGAATAGAATGCTCGGGGCGGAGGGGGCACGGGGCGGAGACCAGTGGGGCGCTGTGGACGCGGGGCGGCTCGGGGCCACGGGGCGGGGGTTTCATTGGGGGCGCTGGGGACGCGGCGGGATGGGGGGGTAGATGGTGTGCGTCGCGACGCGGAATAAAGTTGTCGGGGCGGAGGGGGCAGTGGGCTGGGCTCGTGCCGACTGGGGCGGCGGGGACGCGTGGGTGAGGTGGGGGAGGTGGTGTGCGTCGCGACGCGGAAGAAAACGTTCGTGGCGGAGGGGGCTGTGGGCGGGGCTCCTATTGGAGCGCTGGGGACGGGGGGGGTTCGGGCCGAGTGGCTGGGCTCCTACCGGGGCGCTGGGGACACGGGGGGGAAAGGTGGGGGAGGTAGTGTGCGTCGTGACGCGGAATAAAATGGTCGGGGCGGAGGGGGCACTGGGCGGGGCTTGGGGCAGAGGGCCACGGGGCGGGGGTCCAACTGGGGCGCTGGGGACGGGGAGGGGGGGAGGTGGCGCGCGTCGCGACGCGGAATAAAATTGTCGGGGCGGAGGGGGCACGGGGCGGAGCCCCCACTGGGGCGCTGGGGACGCGGGGAGGGAGGTGGGGGAGGTGGTGTGCGTCGCGACGCGGAATAAAGCGTTCGTGGCGGAAGGGGCAGTGGGCGGGGCCCCCGCTGGGGCGCTGGGGACGCGGGGGGGCTCGGGGCAGAGAGCCACGGCGCGGGGGTCCCACTCTGGCGCTGGGGACGCAGGGGGGGGGGGTCGAGGGTCCCACTGGGGCGCTGGGGATGTTGGGTGAAGGGGGGGGGTGGCGTGCGTCGCGACGCGGAATAAATTGTCGGGGCGGAAGGGGCACGGGGTGACACTCCCACTGGGGCGCTGGGGACGCGGGAGAAAGGTGGTGGGGGAAGTGGTGTGCGTCGCGACGCGGAATAAAGCGTTCGTGGCGGAGGGGGCAATGGGCGGGGCTCCCACTGGGGCGCTGGAGACGCGGGGGGGCTCGGGGCAAAGGGCAACGGGGCGGGGGTCCCACTGTGGCGCTGGGGACGCAGGGGGAGGGGTGGGGGAGGTGGTGTGCGTCGCGACGAGGAGTAAAATTGTCGGGGCGGAGAAGGCACTGGGCGGGGGGACGACTGGGGCTCTGGGGACGCGGGGGGGAAGGTGGGGGAGGTGGTGTGCGTCGCGACGCGAAATAAACTGGTCGTGGCGGAGGGGGCAGTGGGCGGGTCGCCACTGGGGGAGGGGGGGTGGTGATGTGGTGCGTGAGGAGGAGGAGGTGGGTGTTCGTCGCGACGCGGAATAAACTGGTCGGAGCTCTAGACACCCTGTGCAAGAGTATATGTTTCATACTAGTATGAATATGATAATATTTCTGATTATTCGTCCTCCTCCTCCTCTTCCTCTTCCTCCCTTTTCCCCCTCCTCCTCCTCCTCCTCTTCCTCCTCTTCCGTTTCCTCCTCCTCCTCCTGCTCCTCCCCTTCCTCCTCCTCCTCCTCCACTCATCACTCTTCTTATTATTATGATTCCGAATATTCCTTGTTCTCCTCCTCCTCCTCCTCCTCGTCCGCCTCCTCCTCCTCCTCCTCATCCTCCTCGTCCATCTCCTCGTCGTTCTCCTCGTCCTCCTCCTCCTCCCCCTCCTCCTCTTCCTCCTGCTCCTCCCTCTTCTCGGCGGGCGACTGGGCGCCTGCTGGACGCTGTTCAGGGCGCCCGAGGCCTCCGTCCCCACCTCACCGAGGTACGACGCGGTGGCGACGGCTCCTGCCCCCCCCAGCCCCGGCCGCGGCCGCGAGGGGGCGGGCGCACGCCCAGGTCTCCAAGAAGGAATACTGGAGGCCTGGAGGTGGGCACCAACACCAACGCAGGGGTTTGCCTCCACGGGGGGAAGATGGTCCTAGACTTCGGCGTTGGTGGTGATAGTTCGGTCCCCTCGGAAGCCAGAATATTACCACCATCATCGAGGTCGGGATCTTCTTCTCTCGGTGGAGGCACACCGCCGATATTGGTGTTGGTGTCAACCTCTGGGCCTGCGAGAATAGACACGCCGCGTGCCCAGCGGGCGCGCGAGCAGCGCGCGCTCTGCGCACGCCAGGCGCCCGCACGCGCGCGGGGGGGCAGCGGGAACCCGCCGCCCCGGGACCCGGCAGGGGCTCCGGGGAACCGAGGAGGAGAAAGAGAGGAGAGAGGAAACACGGAGAGGACGGAGTGGAGGAGCGGAGGGAGACGGAGAGGACGGAGCGCGGCGGACTGGCGAGAGCCAGAAGCAGCGACGCATCAACGGGACTGGCTGTGGCCACGGGGATGATCTTCTTCAGTCTGGCCATGCCATGCATATTCTCGGTGTACATTCTACGTGGTGCACTGTATATGGTGCAATATGTGTGGTGCAACCTGCACGGCGCATTCTATGGTGCGCAGTCTACGTGGATCAAGATATGCGGAGCAATGTATGTGGTGCAAGGCAGTATGTGCAATAGATGAAGGGCAACCTACGTGGTGCAAGCGACACAGTGCAATTCACCCTGCCGAAATGAAAATTGTCAACCCCACTGCTCGCGCAATCATACGCCCCACCCGCCCGCAACTTGGTTTGCAAAACCCATGCGGCCGCGATTGCGCTGACTGCTTGGGGCTGGCTGGCGCTTCGCTGCGGCCGCGCCACCCCGCGCAGCCTCTCGCGCAGAGCGGTCAATCAGGCTGGCGCGACCAACGCGGCCGCTGTGGCGGTGACCGCTGGGGACTTCCTACCGTGTCTCGCAGGCCGCGCTGACGCGCGGGCAATTCACTGCGTGTCGGTGATTCGGGCAGGCGCGGTATCATGGCGACGCCGACAACGGCAGACACGATGATCATAATAGCGATGTTGGTGGCGATGATGCCGATGACGACGGCAAGGACGAAGGCGCCGATGCTGATCCAACCGATGGCGACGATGGTGTCGACGTCTCGGTGATGAAGGCTTTGGAAGAATTTCGACATGCGCGCGGTCGACGGGCGCGGGTGACCCGCATGGTACCATTTGACATGGACCGTGCCCCACCTCCCCCAGCAAGCGCGCGAAGGCGTTCGAATGATGAATGATTTCGGCATGCGCGCGCGAGAGGCCAACTTGTTCGCATGTGATGAACATGTTGAAAACCGATGGCTGTCGTAAGACGTCGCAAGAGCGCGCGCAAACTTGTTGGAACAAAAACAGGGTGTGAAACAAATGATTATTAGATTGTTCAGGCACCTCGATCTTGAAATGTACTTAACCCAAGGTGTTTGAAGAATTTCCTCATGCGCGCGCGACAACGAGCGCGTGTGGACGTTGTCCCGTTTATGAATTGGGATTCCTGCCCCCAACAAGCGCGCAAGGCCGTTGGAATGACTTCGGCGCGCGCAGACTTTCTGAAAAAATGCTGCGAAACCATAATTTGCATGTTTGGGGAACCTCGATCCTGAAACGCGTACGAAAACCACGATGTAACACAAAAACGTGGCATACGCGCGCGACGACGCGCGCGTGTGGACTGCGTTTCATTTTCGGCCACGGAATATTTGACAACTGACACTTGTTTGATAAACGAGAGTGCGTGTGTAGTGGTATATGACGAGGGCGAAGGGGGAGGCCGATACTGGCTGGGCTGGGACTATCTGAATTTAGAATTAGAACGAAAGATGGGGCAGAATCATACGTGAATCGAAATATCCCAAGGGGAAGCGATTAAATTGTGGGGATCAACATGCCATGTTAGACTGGAACAGAAAGGTCATGCAATAGATGTAGGGCCTTCTATGTGGTGCAATATGTCTGGTGCACTCCATGTCGTGAAACGTATGTGGTGCAGTAGATGGTGCGTGGTGCAACCAATGTTTTGCAGTATATGTGGTGCCATTTATGTTGTGCCATCTCTGTGGAGCAATACACCTGCCGCAACATATGTGATGCAGACAATGTGGTACAATACATGTTGGAAAAAAACGTTGTGCAGTATATGTGGTGCACTCGATGTGGTGCAGTATGCGTTGCAATATATATATATATATATATATATATATATATATATATATACATATATATATATATATATATACATAAACATATACCTATACCTATATATATATACATCGATGGGCACGCGTAGCACGATGCTCCGACCCCATCTCAACGCCCCTGCCAAACTCGGGGGGGGGGGTGGGGCGCACACACGGCGTTACGCCCGGCTTTCCTGCGATCGCGGATGGCGGCCTGGGGGCGAGGGCGAAAACAGAGGGCATCGGACGCACGGGGGGGCCGCGGAACCCCAGCCGGGCTTGGCCCCGTTGGTGGCACCACCCTCGAGAGAGCACGGCCCGTCGCACCGAAGAGTGGTGGGCCAGACCCCGCGCAGCGGCACGCGACCCGCGGGTTCCAGGCCACCTTTGCCCCCGAAACGGAGCGGTCGGAGCGGCCTGGGCGTTCGCCCCTGGCCCGCACACCTGCTTCACGGCGGCCCGCGGCAGCGGCATCCAGGCGGTCAGGCAGCGCCCGCTGCCGTGCCCAAGGCTCGGCCGTCCAGGTGGGAATCCAGCAACTCGCACCGAACTGCCACAGCCCATCCCTCGACCGAGGGCAGCACAGCCCACCCACCCCCCAGCCACGACCCACACTCCCCACATGGTGATCCAGCGGTTCCTGTCTGGGGGTGGGGGTAATTTTTCGAGGCCCTTGGGAGCAAAGAAACGCCCACATCCACACCCAGGACCGCTTGGATCAGCAGGTCGGGAGTGCGGGTCCCGGCTGGGGGTGGAACGCCCGAAGGCGGCGGGAGTGGCATGACTCGACGCGGAGACCCAAGACGCGCATCTCATACTCCTGTCACGCCTCGCTGAGGAACTCTGTCTATCGGCATCTGGGTGTGAGAGCGAGCCCGCGTAGACGACAGGCGCGGCAACGCCGACGACGAGGACGACAGCGGCGACTTCAGTGACGTCATCCTCCTCTGTACATCTTTCGGGCGAGACGAGGGAAACACAAGTGGAAGAGAGAGGGGGGGCTTCCTCTTGCCAGTCTCCCCGCGGTAACACACGCAAGCGCGCATGACGTTGCTACATACGCACTCTGGCGTGTTATTCGCCGCGGTTCCTGGCATTTGAGGTGCCCAAGGGCCACGCCAGCTATTTCGTGGTAACCGCTTGTGTGTGAACCTTGGCGCGAGTGAATCTGAGCGTGGGCGATCTGTGTGTGAGCGAGTCCGAGTGTGAGTGGATCTGGGTACGATTGACCCTGAATGAGCCTGGGTATAGTCAGTCTGAAAACGAGTGGGTCTGAGTATGCTTGAGCCTGAGTGCGAGCGAGTCTTAGTGCGAGTGGGTCTGATTGCGAAGGAGTCTGAGTGTGGGTGAGTCTGAGTTTGGAAGTAATGAATGAAAGTCCAAGTATGAGTGGGCCTGGGTGCCAGGTAGCCTAAGTACGAATGAGTGTGAGGGTGAGTGAGCCTGAGTAAGACTGAGTCTGAATGTGAGTTGGTATAGGTGTGAGTCTGAGTTCGAGTGGGTCTGAGTTCTCATTATGAGCGAAGAATGAATGAATATGAGTATGCTTGAATATGGGTGGGCATGGGTGAGTCTGACTGTAACAAGTGAGTCTGAGGGAGGAAAAAGTGCTGATGAGCAAGTCCGAGCGCGAATGAGTGCGGCTCATTGGGGACAAGAGGAAGGCGGTGAGTGAGTGAGTGAGTGAGTGAGTGAGTGAGTGAGTGAGTGAGTGAGTGAGTGAGTGAGTGAGTGAGTGAGCACACAAGTCCAAAGATATGTCCGCTGGGCAACAAAACTGAAACTGGCAAACCGTTTGACACATCCCCACGGTCTGGGAGCGAATCCTTACCCATGGCAGCTCCGCCTTGGGGGTGCCAAATGCCACGCCTGCCACATCGCGGTGCGCATGGAACCACAAAAAGAGAAACCTTGGGGGGGCAGATACAGGCAAATCGCCTGAAGCGACCCCACAATCTAAGCACGCCTCCTGGAATGTCCCCATTCCTGGCGGCCCACCTCTGGGGTGCCCAAATGCCACGCGTGCAATATCGCTGTGGGCATCGGACCACAAGCAAAGGGCCTGGGAGGCAGAAACATGCAGACCTCCTGAGACATACTCACAAGCTGGGCGCGAATCCTGGGGTGTTGCCACCCCTGGCGGCTCCCACTTGGGGTGCCCTACTGCCATGCCTGCTATATCGGGGTGAACAATGGACCACAACAACAAAAAAATGAGGGGGGGCAGAAACAGGCAAACCGCGTGAGTCACCCGCACAATCTGGACGCAACTTTTGGAGTGTCCACACCCGTGGCAATTCCCCCCTGGGGGGCCCAAATGCCACGCCTGCTATATCAGTGTGAGCACTGGGCAACCACAAGAGAAAAGCCTGGGGGCAGCAAATGACAAACCACTTCACACATCCCAGCACTCTGGGCGCGAATCCTGTCTGAATGCCACGCCTGCTATATCTCGTTGATCTTTGGACCAACAAAAATCTGGGGAGGGGGGGGGAGAAACCCGCAAAACGCTTGAGTCATCCCCACAATGTGGGCGCGACTGTTGGAGTGTCCCCACCCCTTGCTGCTCCCCCGTGGGGTGCCTAATTGCCATGCCTGCTATGTCGCTGTGAACATTGGCCCACCAAACCGCTTGAGTCATCCCCATGTTCTGGGCGGGGGTGTCGTCACCCCTGGCGGCTCCCCCTTGGGATGCCCAAATACAACCCCTGCTATATCGACGTGAATATTTGCCCACGAAAAGGAAAAGCCTGGGGGGCAGAAACAGGCAAACCGCCTGATCATCCCTCCAATCTGGACGCATGTTTTGGAGTGGTTTCACCTTTGGTGGTTCCCCCTTGGGGTGCCCAAGGCCACATCTGCTTTTATCCCGGTGAGCACTGGACCACCACAAAAAGAAGTCGTGGGGGCAGAAACAGGCAAACCGCTTGAGACATCCCCCACAATCTGGACGCGACGTTGGGAGTGTTTTCACCCTTGGCGACTGCCCCTTGGAGTGCCTGAATGCCATGCCTGCTATATCGCGGTGAGCAGTGGACCACCAAATAAGTCTGAGTGAGTCCGAATGAGAAAGAGTGTGCCGGAGTGATGGAGTCTGGATGCGTATGAGTAAGAGTGCGTCTGAGGCTGTTCCCTGAGTGGGTCTGAGTGGGTCTGAGTGAGTCTGAGTGAGTCTCAGTCTGAGTGAGACTGAATGAGAAGTGATGTGGCTGAGTCTGCGTGAGGGAGTCGGTGATGGAACCCGTGACGAGGAGTGGGTCTGTGATGGACCCCGTGTTGGGCGTGTGATCTGAGTATGAGCATCCGAATGCTAAGAGAATGAAGAAGAATAGAAGGAGAGGGAGGAAACGGAGGAGGAGGAGGAAGGAAGCCCATTTTGGATATTGAGAAAAACACTATCCTCTGAAGGTCTGGGCCTGAGCCTCAGTCGTTCAAGGTGCCAACCGCCGTTCGGGCTATGTATCACGAAGAGTCACTTTCCCCTCGCCAGCCTCGCCCTTCGCATCCACATTCTGACTTCGCCCTCCTCCTCCTTCTCCTCCTCCTCCTCCTCGACTCCTCCCCATCAAAATGATCATCAGCATCCTCCTCCTCCTCCTCATCATCATCATCATCAACACCACCATCATCACCATCAGCAGCAGCATCATCAACATCGTAATCATCATCATCAGCATCATCAGCATCATCATCATCATCAGCATCAGCATCTGCATCATCGTTATCACCACCATCATCTTCATCATCATCATCATCATCATCATCATCATCATCATCCTCATCCTCATCCTCATCCTCATCCTCATCCTCTTCATCATCATCATCATCATCATCATCATCATCATCATCATCATCATCATCATCATATTCGTCATCATCCTCATCAGAATCCTCATCATCATCCTCATCATCACCACCACCAGCAGAAACAGAAAGCGCATCATCAGCATCAGCATCATCATCATGATCATGAACATCATCGTCATCATCACCATCAGCATCATCATCATCATCAGCATCAGCATCATCCTCATCATAATCAGAATCAGCATCAACATCAGCATCAGCGAGCATCATTATCATCATCATCATCACCATCATCATCATCATCCTCATCATCATACTCATCATCATCAGCAACAGCAGCATCATCATCATCACCAGCATCATCATCATCATCATCATCGTCAGCAGCAGCATCAACATCTGCATCCGATTCATCACCATCATCATCAGCATCAGCAGATGCATCATCATTCTCACCACCACTATCATCATCATCATCATCATCATCATCATCATCCTCCTCATCATCATCCTTATCAGCGTCATCAGCATCAGCAGCACCAGTATCAGCATCAGCATCATCATCATCATCATCATCATCATCATCAATACCACCATCATCATCATCATCATCGTCATCATCATCAGCACCAGCAGCAACATCATCACCATCATCATCAACGACAGCATCAGCATCATCATCATTGTCACCACCACCACCACCATCATCATCATCATCATCATCATGCTCATCATCATCAGCATCATCATCATCATCATCATCATCCTAATCATAATCGTCCTCATCATCATCATCACCATCATCATCATCACCAGCATCATCATCATCATCGTCACCAGCATCAGCATCAGCTTCATCAGTATCACCACAAACATCATCATCATCAGCATCAGCATCGTCGTCCTCATCATCATCATCAGCATCACCACCAGCAGCAACATCATCATCAGCAGCACCATCCTCAGCATTAGCATCATCATCAGCATTATCACAACCACCATCATCATCATCATCGTCTTCATCATCATCATCATCAGCAGCATCATCAACAGCTGCATCAGCATCGGCATCAGCATGACCATCAGTATCACCGCACTCATCATCATTATAATCGTCCTCATCATCATCACGAGCGGCAGCCTCATCATCATCAGCATCATCAGCTTTAGCGTCAGCATCTGCATCAGCATCATCATCACTAACACAACCATCATCATCATCCTCATCATCATCGTCCTCATCATCATCAGCCGCAGCATCACCAGCATCACCAGCATCATCAGCAACATCATCATCAGCATCAACATCAGCATCAACAACATCAGCATCATCAGAATCAATATCACCACCATCATCGTCATCGTCGTCCTCATCCTCAGCATCATCATCATCACAAGCAGCAGCAGCAGCATCATCAGCATCTGCATCATAATCATCACCATCATCATCAGCATCAGCATAAGCATTATCAACGAAACCATCATCATCAGCAGCATCCTATCATCAGCAGCAGCAGCAACATCGTCAGCATCATCAGCATCATCAGTGTCAGCATCAGCATTATCACCAAGACCATCATCATCATCGTCCTCAGCATCATCATAACCAGCATCATCATCAGCATCAGCAGAAGCAGCATCATCATCATCACCACCATCATCATCATCATCATCAGCAGCAGCATCCTCGTCATGATTGTCCTCATCATTATCATCACCATCACCAGCAACAGCAGCATCATCACCAGAAGCATCCGCATCAGCAGAATCATCATCATCATCATCATCATCATCATCATCATCAGCATCAGCATCGGCATCATCATCCTTATCACCACCACCATCAGCATCATCATCATCCTCGTCATCATCAGCCTCATTATCATCACCAGCAGCATCATCATCAGCGTTAGCACCAGCATCAGCATCTCCATCACTACCATAACCACCACCAGCATCATCACCTTCAGCATCATCATCACCAGTAGCAGCATCATCATCATGGTCAGCATAATTAGGCATCTGCATCTGCATCTGCAGCAGCATCATCATCAGCATCATCATTATCATCATCATCATTATCATCATCATCATCATCATCATCATCATCATCATCATCATCATCATCATCATTATCAGCATCATTATCATCCGCATCACCCTCGCCCTCAACATCATCAGCATCATCACCAGCAGCATCATCATCAGCATCATCACCAGCAGCATCAGCATCAGTATCAGCAAGATCATTATCATCAGCAGCATCCTCATCATCATCATCATCATCATCATCATCCGCATCGGACTCGTCCTCATCATGATCATTATCATTGTCATCAGTATCACCACCATCATCCTCATCATCGTCATCATCATCATCGTCGTCCTCATCATCATCATCATCATCATCAGCATCATCATCATCATCAGCATCAGCATCAGCATCAGCAGCATCAGTATCACCACCATCATCATCATTATCAAAATCCTCATCATTCTCAAAATCCTCATCATCGTCACCATCAGCAGCATCATCAGCATCAGCATCAGCATCATCACGATCACCAAAACCAGCATTAGCATCATCATCCTCATCGTCATCCTCATCATCATCGCCACCAGGAGCAACATCATTATCATCATCTTCAGCAGCATCAGCATCAGCATAAGCATCATCTCATCATCATTGTCACCACCATCATCATCATCATCATCATCATCAGCAGCAGCAGCATCCTCGTCAGTATCAGCATCTGCAGCAGCATCAGCATCAGCATCATCATCATCATCATCACCAGCAGCATCATCAGCAGCATCAGCATCAGCATCATCATCAGCAGCAGCATCAGCATCAGCATCTTCATCATTATCATCATCATCATCATCATCATCATCATCATCATCATCATCATCATCGTCATCATCATCGTCCTCATCATCATCATCAGTATCAGCATCAGCATCCGCATCAGCATCAGCATCTTCATCAGTATCACCACCATCAACATCATTATCAACACGAGCATCATCATCATCCTCATCGTCATCATCCTCGTCCTCATCATCATCACCAACAGCGTCATCATCATCAGCATCAGAATCAGCATGAGCATCATCATCAGAATCGGTATCACCACCAGCATCATCATCAGCACCAGCATCAGCATCGGCATCAGCAGTATCACCACCATCATCATCGTCGTCGTCATCACCATCGTCCTCGTCCCCATCACTATCACCACAATAATCATCAGCATCATCATCACCCTGTCTTCCTTCTGCCCCAGCCCCCCAGCCATTCGACGCCGGGATTCTTCGCACTTCCCAGAGACCTGGACCCCTTTTCCCCGGGACCCGCTCTCCATCCCCCGAGTCGGCTCCGTGGCCGGTCCCGGGGCCCAGCAGGAGGCCCCGAGGCCCCGGATTGCCAGAGCCTTCCGCCGCTGTTTCTACACGGCTCAAGGATGCCAGGTGAGGAGGAGGAGGGAGGACCAGTGTAAACCCAAGAGTCAACAGCGATGTTGGCATAAACCCTCCCTACAAGCTTCCTCTTCATACGCCCCTACAACGACTCGTTTCCATTGAAGGAGCCGCCTCATTGGAAGACAACCATTTGAAGACCCTGAAGCATGCAAAAACATTGTTCTCGGGATTCCAACGCCACGGATCAACCTGACTGTTGCGTGTTGACAATCCTGCATCGCTCCAGAACGCCATTCCTGGGACTTCAACACAACGAATCAACAGAACTGTTGCATCCACACAATCATGAATCCTTTCAAAACTCCATTTTAGGCACGTTGATGATGGGAATCAGTGCAACTCTTTGCAAAAGTTTACAGCTGATGTGCGCCACGCTAAGACGAGAACCACATTTGAGAAAGAACCACCCTCAATCCGTGAAACGATTGGAAATGTCTAAAACGAATGTGCGCCGCGCTAAGGCGAGAGCCACATTTTGAAAACCACCCGCCTTCAACCCGTGAAATTCTTGCAACTTGTGTAATACGAATGTGCGCCGCGCTAACGCGAGAGCCACATTTTGAAAACCACTCGCCCTCAATCCGTGAAACTCTTGCAATTTGTTAGCGCGCCGCGCTAAAGCGAGAGCCACATTTTGAAAACGACCAGCCCTCAATCCGTGAAAACTCTTACAAATGTTGAAAACGAATGTGCGCCGCGCTACGACGAGAGCCAAATCTTGAAAACGACCAGCCCTCCATCTGTGAAACTGTTGCCAATGTTTAAGCTTCAGAATCATAAATGATGAGGAAGTCTCAGGCGAAACGCCCGGCCCGCCCTAAAAACTAACCTCGAGGTGCGACAGGGAGAAATCAAGTACAAGAAGGAATGGAGGAGGAGGAGGAGGAGCAAGAAGAGGAGGAGGAGGGAGGAGGAGGAGGAGGAGGAGGAGGAGGAGGAGGAGAGGAGAGAGGAGGAGGAGGAGGAGGAGGGAGGAGGAGGAGGAGGAGGAGGAGGACAGCCACGATCTTGGTAAAAACAGTGTCAGTTGTCGGGGCGGCGAGGGGGGCAAGGAGCTGGAATACGACTGCCGCGAAGCTGCCGAGGCGACAACGGCACGTCGTGCCGACTCTGAGTTTTGGGGGGGCGGGGGAGTGTCCACTCGAGGAGGAGGGAGGAGGGAGGAGGGAGGAGGGAGGAGGGAGGAGGGAGGAGGGAGGAGGGAGGAGGGAGGAGAGGAGGAGGAGGAGGAGGAGGAGGGGAGGAGGAGGAGGAGGAGGAGGAGGAGGAGGAGGAGGTTTTGTTTCCTTCCACCGTATCGTGGTCCTCCTCGAAGCCAGGCCCTGGGCCACAGAGAGCGTCTGGCTCTCGAGCCATACCTCGGACCTCTGGCCGCCGATTCAGACGATTCGGGCCCCCCACGGAACGCTCTTGGCGAGGCGTAGTTGCTGGAGGCATCCCGAGGAGACCTCCCAGAACCGGCGAAAACGGCGTCAAACCCACGACGAGGAACCGAGCAGGGTGCGTCCTGGGGTGCGTTCCGACCAGAATTTCGAGGCGGATCCAGCCGTGGCAACGAGGGCGTTCAAGAAGGCCAAGATTTAACGAGAAACGTCTAGGCACCTCGAACTTCGAACCTCGAAGTCGGAAATGTCAGGGTCCTCGAATCGAGGCAGGAGAAAAAAGAGGAAACGGGGACCATGACCAAGACTGAACGCAAGAACGTCAATGCCGATCTTGATCATGGTCCATCCTGAGCATCGTTCGCGGATCGTCCTCGCGAACCGGCAACGGCCAGCATGGACCATGACCAAGATCGGCATCAACAAGATCCTGTGATATCGTGGTCATGGTCATCGTGCTTCTTGGAAGCGGCAGGGGGCTTGCGCCAGAGGGACCTCGAAAAACTCAGTCAAGAGAAGGGGACGCGAGCAAATCCGCTCAAGATCCGCCCCCGGACCCCTCCTCGTGTCGAACCTGACGAGCTTCCTCGAGATCCGACGCTGCGAAAAAGTTTCAGCATCGCAAGAATCACGACCGGGGCCCTGGAGCCCATCTTGCTGCATCACATTTCGATGCCAGATCGATATGTGAGGGCCTCGGGGCCCAAAGCAGGGCGAAGACGCCCCTCCGCTGTGAACAGATTGCCTCGACAGGATCTCAGGCTTGTCGAGGCGAGAAGGTCCCCGTATAGCCTGTCCCTGCTCGCTGGAGCCAGTGCTGCCCACCCCGCCCCAATCCACCTCCTCCTCCTCCCCGTCGTCCTCCTCCCTCCTCCTCCTCCTCCTCCTCCTCCTCCTCCTCCTCCTCCTCCTCCTCCTCCTCCTCCTCCTCCTCCTCCTCCTCCTCCTCCTCCTCCTCCTCTCCTCCTCCTCCTCCTCCTCCATCCTCCTCCTCGTTCTCGCTCATCCTGGCTCCTCCTCGCTCCTCCTCGCTCCTCCTCCTTCTCCTCCTCCCTCCTCCTCCTCCCCCTCCTCCTCCTCTCCTCCTCTCCTCCACCTCCTCTCCTCCACCCCTCCTCCTCCTCCTCCGCCTCCTCCTCCTCCTCCTCCTCCTCCCCTCCTCCCTCCTCCCTCCCCCTCTCCCTCCTCACCCCTCCCTCCTCCCTCCTCCCTCCTCCCTCCTCCCTCCTACCCTCCTCCCTCCACCCCTCCCCCTCCTTCCCTCCACCCTCCTCCCTCCTCCCTCCTCCCCTCCTACCTCCTCCCCCTCCCTCCCCCCTCCTCCCCCTCCCTCCTCCTCCTCCCCCCTCCTCCCTCCTCCCTCCACCCTCCTCCCCGTCCCCCTCCTTCCCTCCTCCCCTCCTCCCACCTCCCTCACATCGACTCCGCCTCCGCCTCGCCTCCTCCTCCACCGCTCCTCCTCCTCCTCCTCCTCCTCCTCCTCCTCCTCACCCCCCGTCCGTCCTCCTCCCTCCCACCTCCTCCTCCTCCCCTCCTCCTCCTCCTCCGCCCTCCTCCGCCACCTCCCTCACCTTTCACTCCCTCCTCCCCCTTTCCTCCTCCTCCTACCTCCTCCTCCTCCTCCTCCCTCTCTCCTCCTCCTCCTCGTCCTCCTCCTCCTCCTCCTCCTGCTGCCTGCTCCTGCTCCACCCCTCCTCCTCCTCCTCCTCCTCCTCCTCCCTCCTCCTCCTCCTCCTCCTCCCCTCCTCCTCCTACCCCTACCCTCCTCCTCCTCCTCCTGCCTACCTCCTCCTCCTCCTCCTCCCCGCCTCCTCCGCCTCCTCCTCCTCTCCATCCTCCTCCTCCTCCTCTCCTCCACCTCCTCCACCTCCTCCTCCTCCTCATCCTCCTCCTCCTCCTCCTCCTCCTCCTCCTCCTCCTCCTCCTCCTCCTCCTCCTCCTCCTCCTCCTCCTCCTCCCTCCTACCTCTCCTCCTCCTCCTCCTCCTCTCTCCCTCCTCCTCCTCCTCCTCCTCCTCCTCCTCCTCCCTCCGCCTCCTCCTCCCTTTCCTCCTTCACTCCTCCTCCTCCTCCTCCTCCTCCTCCTCCTCCTCCTCCTCCTGCTCCTCCTCCCTCCTCCACCTCAGACCCCCTCGGGGGGTCCATCGTGAACCGTCGAAGCGGATCCGGCCGCGGCGGCGGGAAGATTCCAGGAGGGGCCACAGCGGACAAAGCACGCCAGGGAGCAGGGAGGGCCGCCGTGGTCCTCCCCTGGCCCTCTCGACTGGTCATCGTGATTTTTTCGCAGCGCGGACCCCCAGAGATAGGTCGGGCATGTCCCCCTACAGGCGGGTTTTGGGCGAAAGATAATAAGTAAACAAAGAGATTCAAAAATAGTCAAAAAGTGTAGAAAAAATCGTCTCCTGACTATTTGTTGTTACCATTTCTGTACATTCGTCCTGTGGAGGGACACGCCCGATTTAACCCCAGAAGTCTGGACCCTTTCCCAGAGACCAGGACCGGCTATTCGCCCCAAGCAGACTTAGGACAGCCCCCCGGGGGGCCCGGCGAAAGGGCCCCGAAGAAGCCAGAAATGGGCAAGAACCTTCCGCCGTGATGTGGCTCCACGACGCACAGGGGTCTGCGCCCCGACTCGATTCTCCAATTGGCGAGCGTTTTCTGATTCGGCGTTTCGACGTTGGGCGGAAGGAGGGGGGGGGGGGCTGGCTCCGGACCTCTGCCTACTGCGACTGTTTGCAACCGTGCGTCCTATGGGGGCAGGCGCCAGAAACACCAAGAACTGCTCCATGGGGTGTGGGAGAGGGGGGTGCGAGGGCCCGCGCCGATCGGCGAAACAATGAATCAGAAAACAACTACTTTCTTGGGGCGCTCCTGGATTTTTGAGGCCTCTGGGAGGCGCTGTCTCGGGCTTGAGAACGCTTCGGAACATGTTTGGGCGCGTTTTCAGGGCCCAAGCTCGGCATGGGGGGAGGAGGAGGAGGAGGAGGGAGGAGGAGGAGAAGGGAGGAGGAAAGGAGAGGAGGAGGGGAGAAGAGGAGGAGAAGGAGGAGGAGGAGGAGGAGGAGGAGGAGGAGGAGGGAGGGAGGAGAGGAGGAGGGAGGAGGAAAAGGAGGAGAGGAGGCGGAGGAGGAGGAGGAGAAGGGAGGAGGAGGAGGAGGAGGAGGAGGAGGGAGGAGGAGAGGAGGAGGAGGGAGGAGAGGAGGAGGAGGAGGGAGGAGGAGGAAGGAGGAGGAGGAGGAGGAGGAGGAGAGAAGGAGGGAGGAGGAGGAGGAGGGGAGGAGAGGAGGAGGAGGGAAGAGAGAGAGGGAGGAGGGGGGGAGGAGAGGAGGGAGGAGGAGAGGGAGGAGGAGGAGAGGAGGAGGAGGAGTAGGGAGGAGGAGGAGGGAGGAGGAGGGGATCTGCGCCCCCGCATGACTCTCCAGTGGCGCTCTCCCCCCGAGGGGGCGGAGGGCCCCCGCGGGCGGGGCGCCCAGCCCCTCCGTCGCACTCGGCGGCGGCCTGGCGAGCGGCGCCCTGCAGCTCGGCCTCGCTGCTCGCGATGGCCTGGGCGCAGCGCTCGTAGTCCAGGCGCGCCTGCCGGGGCCCTCCTCCTCCTCCTCCTCCTCCTTCTCCTCCTCCTCCTCCTCCTCCTCCTCCTCCTCCTCCTCCATCTCCTCTCCACCTCCTCCTCCTCCTCCTCCTCCTCCTCCTCCTCCTCCTCCTCCTCCTCCTCCTCCTCCTCCTCCAGGGGTCCCTCTGCCGGGGTCCCTCTGCGGCCCTTCCTGGAGACGCTCGCTCCGCTCGTGCGCCGAAGCGGCGTCGAGCGTCCGTCGAGCCTGAGTCGAGC
>CAUYUJ010015974.1:135000-190000 GCA_963575745.1 Prorocentrum cordatum
CGGCGGTGGAGCGGGCAAGGATGCAGAAGCAGTGCTCAGTGTTTCTCCTGTTCGGACCCAAGCTCGTCGACGGGGGGGCCATTCGCCCCCCCACGATTCATCTTCATGGCTTCCCACGAACTCTGCGTTGCACTCGTCCACGTTGAACCAAAACCATGTCCTTTCGCTTCCCGTTATCTGCCGATGGCGATCCACATGAACCCAATATCCCCGGACGTTGCCGTTGTCGCCCTTGTCGGCATGACCCAGCGAAGCGCCCCAGCCGCCATCGCGCGCAAGGCCGTCTACATCATCTACGGGCTCATCGGCCCACGCAAGCGACCGATCGTGTTCGCTCCACTCGGTAGGAGCTCTACGCGACCTCTGATCACGGTCAGGGTCGCTGCCCGACGCGGCAGAGCCGGCGGGGGCGTCAGCACCCGTGCGCGGGGCCACTAGGCCCTCAGAGTGCTGGACAGCAGCTCCCGATGCGTCTGGGTCGTCAGGAGCTGCCGGGGAAGGGTCGGCTGCGCCGACCTCCTCGGCAAAGCCCCTAACGCATCGAATGAGTCCGATGGCTGTTTCCGCCACAAAATAACCAGAACGGCCGGTAGCCAATCGAGCTCTCGCAATGGGGGCGACGTCAGTAGATGCGCCCATGAACTTCATGGCAGACTGGATGTCAACACAGCAACGTTGAACGGCACCACGAGCTTCGTTACCCTAACCAAGTCTCTATCAAGTCTGACGATTTGATCGCCGACCTGATACGGCTGTCCAGCGCAAAGGCGTCGGTCAACCCGGGACTGGGGGCAATGCCTTCAGCGCTCGTAGCTCGTTGTACTTCGTGACCCGGAAAAGCAAGATGAAGTCCTTCTGCAATGACAAAGAAAACCACATCACGAATAGCCATAAAGATTCGCCCCCATCGCCGACGCGCGGGGACCCCGTTATTCGGTTCATCCCATACTCTGTCGACGAGTTCCGTCAGTCCTGGCGGCGCATCGTGGACTACATCCTTCTCCGGTCGCATTGCAGCGCCTGGTGTGGCGAAGAACAAGGAAAAATTGAACGGCAGCGCTAATAGCGCCACGTCGATTGGCAATGACATGCACCTTTTCGTCACCCCGCTCAAACTGTATGTCCGCACTCGCATTCTTCACTGGGTCGCATAACGGATCCCGCATTGCCTCAGACAAACGCCCCCCAAGGGGAACTAGATCAGGCCAAGAGGGCAGCGGCAATCCAGGGGTCTCCCGTTTGAGACGCGCTGGCACAATGCCTTCGGGCAGAATGCCTCTCAATGTTTCTGCAAGCCTATCACGAGCCAAAATCACACCTACCTGCCGGCTGGGCCGGGTACATAGCGATGCAATTACTTGATAATTAATGTCTCCAACGGTAATCGGAATGGGCGCATTGACACAATTCGGCCGTTCAGTGAGCGTATCTACCGTTGGAACAGATGCGCCTATTTCTCGCCGACTCTTCGCCCAGTGATCCCATCCTTCAGGCGATTCTAGTTGCTGCGTATTCACGTGGGTCCAGTCGAAAACAGCAAGATCGGGGCATCGAAATGGACGAGCATACTGATCAACGTCGGAGGACCATACTAATGGCCACCATGTCGCCGCTTGCATCCCGATTTTGCCTCGTGTGCAAGCCAGCTCACGAAGCAAAGCTTCAACGGCTCGAGGAACTGAACGAAGGGCGCATGACGCGCTGACGCTGACCGGCTGCGCTATCAGGGACCCAGGTTGGGACGGTTCCTGGCTGTTGATTGGAAAAGGTCTGACCTCCCTTAGCGAATATAAGACGAGCTCCCTCTCTGTTTACAGCCCAGTTGCGCTGATGGTGTTGAGTTTTATTCAAATAATCCAACGCGTCAACGGAGCTCCTTATCATTTTCCTCACTCTGTCTGCAATTACATGCGATATAGATGCTCAGCCCCAAGCTTGCCCATGCATCATCTAGAGCTCGTTTGCCAGATCCTGACAGATAATTCATCTGAACATGGCATTGATACAGAACCTTCGTCTGACAACAGAGACAATTACCAAGCTCGGCTCGCACATAATGGTAGTTCTTGCAAATGAATCTCCCGTCGTCGGTCCACGGCCTTGTCCTTATGAGCCAGACCTCTTCTGCGTTTAACTGACAGCCGTTGGCGACGGGTCGTATCCCGTCATCGGTAAACGTCCACCCCCCGATTGAATCAGACGTGAACGCAACCTCGTACGCGGTCCATTCTCGGGAGAAAACTAATGTCCAAACCACCTGAAGTGCTGGGCTCTGGGTAGCATTTAATATCACAAGTCGGGCCACGTCGTTAAATCGCGCTCTTCCCGTTGCCACAAGCGCACCATCACGACAACTTCGGTATCTGACGCGCCCCGTTACACGCCCATTGAAAACAATGACGCATTGCCAAGTAGCACTGTGAACACTGGCAAGTTCCCAGAGCATCGGCGCGACGTTAGACGGCCACGCCCCTGAGATTGGAGGTCCCTGTTCCTTCGGGGCGGAGCCTGGACTCAATCAACTTTTACCCAGCGGGGCCCCCCCATCCCTCCGCTGGCGGAGCCAGGGAGGGATGCGCTCAATCTGCTCTTCCGGGAAATCACGCCTTGTCGGAATCAAACGAAGAAGTCCGTAGTCATGTTCTTTACACAGTCCGTCAGTTTCATTAGGTAATTGAAGAAGTCCTTTTCCTGCCATCGAACCCTTGATGGCATCGATGATTGTCACATGTCAGAGCGATCCATGGCATTTCGCCATGCCAAATTCGTACGGGGCGTACATGCGCTCTATATTGTGAACACAACATGAATGCCCCTGGCACGCACGATAAAAAACTGGAAGTGGCCTGCGCCCACGCTTTTCCCTTTCAACGGAAATTATCTCGCTCCCGTCATCCTCATCAACGACTGAGTCGCGAGGTACAGGTGCACTAAGAAATTCTCCAGGCGGCAAAGCGGTTAAACCGTGCACCGCGAGGACAGTCGCATCATGCGCTATGCCATCGGCCTCCACTTTAGCGATGAGGTCACCGAAGTATACCCATCCCCCGGACGATCGGGCGCAGTCCGAACAGTGTCTTGCCAGGTAGGTCGCATGTTCCCCGACACCAATTGCCGTGGCACTGTTGCGATGACTACGTCTACTCCACAAATCGTCACTGCCCATCGCGCGTGAAGGATCTGCGTCCATGTCTGCTACATCGGCTAAGCCGGGAGCATCAGCGGGCTTTACGAGTGGGGAAAGTACTGCGTAGACCATCTGGGGTACATTACCCGGCCAATCATCTGAATCCTATTCTGCTCGGAGGAATGAGACAGCCTTGGGGAACTCTTCTCTTGGTGGCTCTCCCATTGACGTAAACACGGGGTCATGAACCAATTCAGCGTTCTCTCGAATAGCGTTGCAAGTACGTCCTCGAAGCGCTGCCACGCGGGGCGGCGCCGGAACAGCCCTAGCAGCGTCGATAATCTGCTTTTGAAGCTCGTACTATGTATTATGACGTAGAGTCTCTCGTTCGGCAACCCCGAGATATAACCCCTCCAATGTTCTGGGCACTTTTGCATGATCGACGCTCATCCTGCTTCTCGAGCGGCCCCGTTCCTTCGGACGGAGCTGTTTGTGCTCAGGGGATGGCGGAACAGCTACACGCAAAAACAAATTGACCGGTCCCGCTCCGGCTCCCGCGCCCACGTCAAGTTGAGAGGTCAGGTGGAGCCTGCTCCCCGCGCAGGGGATTCTCAGCGGGGCATCGACCGCTGATGTCTGACTCACAGGACCGCGCTCTCTTCTTCGCCTTATGAGCCAGCTTTAGTGTCGTCTCCAGCACTGGGTAAACTGGGCTGTGCAACAGGTGCAGCCGCTCTCAGCGCATCTGGGACTTCACGAGACATCTTGAAATCCTTATAACGGTCAAGAATTAAATAGCGTATCAAATTGGCCCAATTCTTGTAGGGCTATGAATACCCATTGGGCTCAGTCGTTTTTTTTCTACGGGCTTCCTCCACATATCGCCTAGCCTGAGTAGACAAAATCTTCACTAAGAGGCTGAGCCTCCGTCTCCGTCAGAATGCTCACCCCTTGAGGTTGGCCCCCATTAAGGCGAACGTGCCAGACCCAGCTCAATTCATTCGCCAGCGAAAACTTGGCACGGTCTGAACCCTAGAAGACTTCTGGCAGTCGCGAGGACTGCCGACACGTCCTGGAGGCGTGGGCAGGGCGTCAGACGGTCCAACTACCGTAGCTCCCCCCTCACCACTCACTGCCGTTTCTCACCCGCAGGCGCCCAGCTCGCAGGGGAATGAGCCGCCACGTCAAGCCGGTATTTCCCCCGTCCTTCAGGGCCAAAACTTCGAGGACAATGACACTAGCGCTGGCTGTGCCAGGCTGCCCGCCCCACTCGTCAGGCGGCCCCTCTGCTTTCTCCGCTCTGGGCCCTGGGCCCAAGTTCGGCGGATCCTCCGGCGGAGGCGAGGGCGTTGTCACTGCAACCTCTGTCGAGGCGGCCCCCGCAGGGATGGGCGGGGCGGGCGACCTCGGGGAAGGTCGAATGCCTGGCGGGGGCTTCTTCGCAGTGACCACCGGGCCTTGTCCGCCGCCACTTGGCTGAGCCAGTGGCCTCGGAGGAGTTGGTGGCCCAAGAGGCGGGGGAGGCTTCTTCGGCACGTGCCGCGGGGGGGCCTGGCCCACGAACGGTGGAACCATTGGGGCCTGGCTGGTAGCACTTCCTCAACCGCTGAATTGGGCTACCGGTTGAGGTCTTGGATCCACTGGAGGCGGCGGCGGCTTCGCTGGCCTCGGATCCGCTGGAGGCGGCGGCGGCTTCACAGGTCCTGTATCCGCTGGAGGCGGCGGCAGCTTCACTAGCCTCGGATCCGCCGATGGCGGCGGCGGCTTCGCAGGTCCTGGATCCGCCGGAGGCGGAGGCGGCTTCGCGGGTAGTCGGAAACTGTGCCCCGGCATCACTCGGTGGAACCGGCGGCAGCTAAACCCCGGCGGCAAGAAGCAAACTCGAAGCAGACCCGCCCGCCGGCTGAGCCGATAACTCGGCCTTTGCTTCAGTCAATTTTCGCCCCCTACAATCCGAGTAGTTTCATCCGACGCGCCATCCAAAAGCGCGCGCACAGAAGCAATGTGGCATCCCCTGCCTTTCAAAGATGTCCAGACGTCCTCCATCCAAGGTTAAAAAACATGGCATGGGGGGGCATTTTCTTGCCAGCCCATGGGTTGAAGGCCCGGGACCCACTCGCAGTGCGCCGCGGTGACTCTGTCGGCCTCTCTGGTTATGTCGGCGTCTCTGGTCCTTTCAACTCCGAAATATTTCTCAACGGCTTCGCCATCTCGAAGAAGATGTCGCATCAACGCCCAGACACTCCTAGTCGCATGAAGCGCGGCTGGGGTCCACTGGTAGAGGCGAATATCAGGAAAAAATCGGCTGGGTCCTTCGTGCACTTTCGAGTTGGACGGTTGCTTGCCGTGACACTCTTCGGCTTGCTCCGAAACGCGATCTCGACAGCGTTCCAATAACCGTCGGCAAACATCTCCTCCGCCATCGTGTATTTCCCGTGGACAGAGGGGTTGTCCTCCTCAAATGGGAACGCATACACCCCAACATTGTCCCTGCATCACGTTTCCTCCGTGCTTGGGATCCGACGCGAGGAGTTCATACCCTCCTAGCAGGGCGTGGAGCACACCCACCGAGGATCCATGAGACCGCCTTAACCATTTCCAGAAATCACCTCCTCCATCTTCTTGGCACTTACCCTGAGAGGAAGCGTGAGCTGCACGCAATAGTCTTTCTCTCCGTGCTCCTGAACTGCCGCCTTCTCCAACGTGACGCGTTCGGCAATTCATCTGGGCTCTCCTGACACCGAGCAATCACGTCTCGCAATGAAGAACTATGCCCAATTTGGAATCAGGAAATCAGCAGAAGGCGTCGGTCTGCGAGTAGACCGTTGGAGCATTTGCTCCGCCAGCCACATCTTCCCTTGGACTGACATATTTAGCCTAAGATAGACAGAATTACGCGCGATTGCATCGGCATGGTTCTCTATTTGTCGCAAAAGCTAAGTGTAATCTTCTCCTGGTCACAAGTTGTTCGGGCTGTAACCACGCCCCATCGACTTCTTCACTCCCAGAGGCTCGGGGAACGCGGTTCTTTCCCCGCCCTCCGTCATAATGGCCGCGGCATGGTGCGAAAGTTTGTCAGGCCATCTGCGCGCACCATGATCTCCCATAGGGGGGTACTTCCTCCCCGTCTTCCTATTCGGCACGGGGACTTCTCCTCCTGCTTCGTTCTCGGGACATCTCTCCCTCATCTCCCGTTCGCAGCGCTCTGGCGGGGTCTGCGCAGCTGGCACCCTAGTGAGTTCGACATATCGCGCGCGACTCTTTGCTGGACTCACGGCTGCGCCGGAACCAACAGCGGCCACGGCACCGACTGGATCCTGCACGGGTGCGCTCGCAGAGCGAGCGGCTGATCTGACTACCTCCACTTCAGCTTTCGGTTGCTCGACCGAGCCGACAGCACAATGAGCTGCCACGGCACTCCCAGTCGCCTGTTCGGCCGTGCCGGCACGAGATTAGAATGACAGTTGTGAGTATTCAATATATCTGACTGCTTCCTGCATGCGCTGCTCGATTCCAATCTTCTGTCCGTGCTGCCTCAAGGTTTGCCCCTTAGGGGGCATGCCAGGAATGACGGGGCAGCTGTGTTCGAGGAAGAAATGAAATTCCCCCCATGGAACATAGTTCTCGCATCCTTCTCCCGTCGACACGAAATCGCACCATTCCTTGGACGGCAGGGAGCGTCGTGCCCCGCCCTCCGAACCGTCTGAGACGAACGGGAACTGCTTCGTGTCGATATAGTCGGGGAGTGGGAGCGCGCCGAGGGTCGATTGTGGTGCGCCCAGACCCGTCGGGCACCATTGAATCCAATATGGTACCATCTCGTCGCACGTCGCCTCCACCTTCGCGCATCCATCTGCCAGGGTCGGACCTACATAACCGGCTTCCTGAACGGCTGCGCCGCCAGAGGGCTGGCAAAAGAACCATGCTGCAAGCTTGGCAGCCTTCTGCACATGGTCCTCGAACATTTCAGCCTTGCGTCCGCCTGTTGGGTCCCCTTCTCTATCTCGCATGTCTCGTGCTTGGCGAGGGACTGACGCGCGCCGTTCGGTGGATGCTTCAACTTCCTATACAAGCTGGCACCATCAAGAACCAGTACTATTGTCTGAACTCCAATGTCTGTATAGCGCTCGATGCGTTGATTCATCCTTGCTCGCATGAGCGCAGCAACATCGCCCAGAGCTTATATACCTTAACACTACCGCTAGAGGAACGCCAACACTTGCGGCCCCTACTAACATAGAACATCTTGATAACACCTGACTTGGAACGGCCCAACCGCCTCATCAATCATTATCGCAGCGACCTCGAAAAAAGAAGCAATCGCCATGATCAATTTCGTGGGACCGCAACGCTTCGCATTTGTTTCGGCTAAGCCGATCAAGTTACAGCGATCCCCGTCCGAAATATCATTCAAGGACCAAAGTATAAATTGCAGAGGTGCATGCTTTCCTGGGACGAAGTGACCCTCATTCGCATACACTGGCGCAATCCAAACGCTATTCCTAGCCAATTCGAGCCGAGTTTTCCCGCGGGCATCCCCGCTCACATCTGCTCGGACACCATGGAAGTTCGAATGCATACGGTGCCGGAGGCCCGTTACCAGTCCAAGCTTCTTCCCGTCATTTCCATAGAAGGTACACGTTGAGTCCGATACGATGCGGATAGCTGCCGACCAGCAATAATACGACTGGCACGGCCACTTTGCGACATGTGAGTGGGCGGAAAAAAGCTGTCGGTGACTTTCCAATCCTAATCACTGCCGCTAGGTCTTCCCCGGCAAAAGAAATCCACCCGTGACCATTCACCTCCGCCAAGCGAGTGATGCCCCGGCATTTCGCCTGCAAACATAACCGTGCTGCCGAGGCGCGGAAGCCAGGATCAACTACAGATGTCACCATTTGATATTCCTGTGCTGCGATGCATTGTACCCACTCGGACGGAGCATCATTATTCAAGGGCGCGGCTAAGCTGGCCCCTGTTTGACTCCTGTGTTCCAGCACGTTCCAGACGCCACGGGCCAAGCAACTCGGGCCGGGCCCGTCCCGCCCCCCTTCCTGAGCTCAGGGAGGCGTCGGGCCTGGGCCGGGGGGGGGTCACCTCCTCCATCTCCGCGAGGCGCACCTGGAGGCGGTCGGGCGTCTCTGCCGTAGTCACCGACCCCCGCAGGTACTTCCCAACCACAGGCTGAGCCCGAGGGGGGGCCCCCGCTGCCTCCACTGCCGGCTGCGACGGAGGAGGAGGAGGCACCACCTGCAGTGGCCTGCACTGGGCCATCAACCTGCTCAGATGGAGGCTTTTTTTTGTCCGCCTCCAATGAAAACTCGATTGGGGCATTCTTTGCTGGTCTCGAGCTGTCAGCCTCACTTGACCTCCCCTGCGGCAGCTGTCATTCCGTTGCCCGCGAGATCTCGGCGCCTGGAGCTTTGACGGTCTTCGCTGGTCTCGATTCGCCGGCGTCGCTTGACCGCTTCTGCGGCAGCTTTCCTTCCGTCGCCCAGAACATCTCGATGTCCGGGACCGTCGCTTTGACCTCAGGCGGCTGAGCCGCCGAGTGGAGCCTTGCCGTCTTTGAGGAGGGCCCCCCCTTCAGCGCCCCCCACTCTTGATACTCCTGCCAGGGCCTTGTCGGTCAGGGCTCGTTCAACAGCACGGGTCTTCGCATTAACATCCCCTCTAATAGCTGGGAGGGCGAAATGCGCCCCCCACCCGTCGACGGCTGAGCCGCGCGGGGCTTTGCTGCGGAAAGGTCCCCAAATATTCACGTAAACTACCTGATCCGTTCTTCTGTCTGGAACTGGGACAAAATGTCCCGCGCCCCCCATGCAGGCGAACTCCGGCGGGCTAGAAATAAGTCCGATTAGCTCACCGCGATCGCAACTGCGAACAAATCTGCTTTTGCGGTCACCAAGCGGCCCGCTGCAATATTGACATCTCAAAGTCGTTCGCGGGTCAGCGTGGGACTGCAAGTACTGACGCACTTCAATGCATTCTAGACCCGGGGGAGGGCCGCCAAGGCTGCCCCTGGGAAAATTCCTGGAATATTTCTGACATGCGGCCCAGAAGACAACCCACGGGCCCTCGGACATCCTACTATATAATCTTTGGATGATGGACTCGCCACGTGCCCTAAGATCTTCGTTCCATTTGTTGCTAACAAAATCCTTCCGAGAGAAAAATGCGGGTGTCTATTTAGCACAACCCGCTGCATCCAGCGACCAGGAGGGATCGGCTGTGGATGAAAGAGACAGCGGAAACAAAAAAAATGGCTCAGGCGTTTCCAGATGGTACGTGTGTTGTATCTCAACCTCCGTCTATTCTGCGCAGCCCGATCCTGACGCGTCACCCAACTCAACGCGTTCTATTGTTGGCCTAGCTGCTGGGACCTTGGTCCCCCTTACTGACTGAGCCGGCGGGGAATCCTTTGCCCTCAGCTTCTCAGCCACATCTTGCAACATATTGTCAGGGTTGTCTGGGATGGCCACGCGTTGAAGGCAATCTTTGTCATGCACGTAGCTCTCTGTGCGTTTTCCTCGGGAAATTCGCCAGCACGTTCTACAGCAATGGTCGGCCCAGTTAGGGTCCTCGCAGCGGTCCTTCGGTCGGGCCGTCACTGCTTCTTCTTGCAGCTCGCCAAACAGCTCAGTTTCAGCTATGACGGTCCGCCTGAATTGCATCCATCCGAGCCCCGCAAGGTACTGACATCCTATGGTTTTACACAAAGAAAACCACTTCCCCTTCCCGGTCATCTCGGTCGGTTGAACCGCCGAGACGCCCAGAAGCTGCCGAACGGGATCGGTCTGCGAGCGGTAGGCTTTGGACTGAAATCCCAAGCCTGCGAGGGGGACGCGGCCGCGGCCACGCGGCGGCGCTAGCTGCGGGGAGGCCAACCGATGGCGAACCACCCCAGCTTTTGAGAGAAAACGGCGACGGCACATGGGCCATGACTTGAGGAGGCAGGATCAAAGCATGAGTGCGATGCAGCGCACGCAAGCACAACATGAACCTGTCGAGCAAGCGCGTCAGTATAATCCTTAGCCAACTAGCAATCCTGACCCCGTGCTTCAACATGCGCACGGGCGCCGTCACACTTGCGCCCCAACCCGGTCGTCACTAGATCCAACGTGGATGCAATAGTCCATGGCTTCTTCACGTAATTCCCTTGTCTGTCTCGCAAACCGCACGCACAACCGTGAAGGACTGATTTGTGGTCCTACTTCACGCACAAAGACATTAACTTGAGGGGCTCCCCAATGTTGGCACTGGCTAGGCCATTCGATACAGACGGTTCCCCCCGCTTCGACGACAGCACGCGCTATCTCCATGAAACTCCAAAGCAGGTGTCTGAAATCCTCCCTAATTCCCCGAAGCCCACGCAGGGACCTATGATCACCCTTGCGGAAGTAATGAGCCTCATTAACAGATTGCCAAGGAGAGCCTCCCGCACATGGGATCGAACCCCAGAGCGGCATGCGTTTTCCCTTGAACTCTTGTATATCCTCAAGTACCTTAGATTTACCCTCATCAGTTCTCATGTCCTCGCGCTCGGTACATCGTATAACTCTACAAGAACTATCAGCAAAAATCCTACTGTTGGGCCCGCATCAATACTCAAGTATCAATCGTTCACCGTTCCATTCATTTGTACTTATCGATTGATCCTTCTCTTGCTGCGGTGTCGACTGAGTCAATCCATTGTTTTGCAATTTGGCTGCAGCTGCATCAGTATATTATTGTCGTTCTCCCCTTCTTCCAGTATCTCTTGAATATTGGGAATCTGTACTTGTATATCCGAAGCGTCTGAGTCGCTGTCAGTCATATCAAGCATGGACATCATGTCCTTCTCTTCTCTCGATTTGCGCTTATGGGAGTTGTTGCTGAAACCTTCCTCTTCTGTCGCGGGAGGCATTGTGCCGCGCGCATTTTCGGCTAAGCCGCATGCATCAGTGACACCTTGCGCTGCGACCGCGGCTGTGCCGGGAGCTAGTGTCGGACGCATTGCTTGTCCACTAGACATGGTTGTACCAGCCCGTGGTGCACCCAGTCCCTTGACCATCTCTGTTTCAGGTTTGGTCGTCGCGGGCTTGCCTTTGGTGGCTCTCCTCTTTTTATGTATCTTCTTGTTGGGCACAACAGCTCCTCAGCGCACCACCGCCTTGGAACCTATCCGCGGCTCGAGAATCCACCCGGGTTGAAGAGGAAGGCCATCGGCGAACATCGACGCCAGGTAGTCCTGGCGGCGGGCGACGTTCCAAAACTTGGGAGTGACGACATTGACGAGGTAAAGCACCTTGACCCACGCTAATGGGTTTGTAAAACGCTCAGCACCGAGATCAGCGGCTTCGCTCTGCGCACGCTCGCACTGTAAATCAACAATCCCACGAACGAATTGCTCATATATGGCAGCGGCATCTAGTCGGCGTTTTCTCGGGAGATGCATTATTTTCATCGAGCCCCCCGCTTTGACGACATTGTACACTGCTAGGGTATCTTCCATGAACGCGCATTTGACTTTTCTCTGTAGCCGAATTTCCCACAAGGGCAAAGCAGGCAATAATTCTGTCCGCAGCGCCAGATTTGCCGCAACAATTTCAGCTTCAAGTGTGCTGTGGGGCACGCAGGTTTGTCTACGAGAGGCCATGATCTGGTCGGCCCTCGTGTAGGGTGCCCAAACAACTTGATGACTGGCACTGGTGCTGGGATGCGCTTGCAAATCGGTCGCAAGCTCGGCATCTGAATATTGCCTCGCTGTGACATCTTCCATCCTATCGCCAGACCATGATGTCATTTTGTAGCGAGTGGTCGAGTTACTATAACATTTTAAGCGAAAGCTTCCATACCTTGCTGCTCTGTCCACTTAGCGATGCAGCTAGCTGTGTGACATACTGCTCGCCGGAGATCGAATCGAGCCATCCTCGCCCAACATAACATTTTCATGAGAATCGAAGCGGCGATGGGCTGAAGCACACCCGACGGAGTCGGCGGCTCTGGGTCATCTGGGCCAGGTTCTGCGGCTAAGCCGTAAACCTCGACCGTTTTGCCCGGGGGACCGGAGTCGACATTGAGATTCAGCACGGTCGCCAATGCTTCCTCTGCTGGGGGGTATTTCTCACCTCTCGGACCTCCCTGTCCATCTTCGAAGTCAGTCAGTTCAGGCCCGAAATGTGCACGCGCTGCAGGGTATGTTACGGGGTCAGCGTCAATCAACTGTGCAAACAAAGTGACACATGACTCGAAAAATTGGTCATGTCGCATTAAATGGCCCTTACCATCCTTGGTTCTCTAGGCTGATAGGACTCAGCCAGCTGTGCCGATGAGTCACCCCCACATTATCGTCAACGCTCTCCGGTTGTTGTCCAGATACGGACGGTTGCTTGATTTTCGGTGGTGGCGGGTCAAGTACCGCGGGTAGCTCTCCTTGGCATTCTGCAAACTACGTGGACAAATGATGTTCAAATCCTATGTGCCGCACCCCATCTGTATATTTCAATACCCTTACGGCATCCCTCTGGTGGCTCCTGTAATAGGCTACATCTTTTGTCGAGATTAGCTTTTGGTCTAGCAAGTCTGAAGTCATCAACGCAAATTATGAGAAACCGTCGCAGCTTAGAGTGGAAGTAGGAACTGCGCCAAAGACTACACTTGATAAAACCTTTTGATACACCATGCCCACCACAATGTTGCCAATATCCTCCAGAATCGGGATGTCCGCACAGCGAAAGGATAAGCGGCACCCAGGGTTGCGCAAATTCCTCCAGGCAGGCGGCCTTTCGTCACGCGGCAAGAAGATCCATGTCGGAGTTCCGCCCAGCCTGGATTGTGCGCAGGTCTGTTCGGCGTCAGCCCGTTGAAGGTCATGCCCCTCAAACGGGCCGCATGCGTCTGCTGCTTGACTAGCCTGCATGGTTGCAGGACTGCTAGAAAGTTCCTGGAATAATGCAACCTCTTCGCACGGATCCCTGACATCCGATCCGTCGAACACAACTCTACCTTTGTAGTTGCGGCCCTTATGCCCCGGCGGGAGTTCAGTGTTTCTTTCGACTGACATTGCGAATAAACGTCCGAAATGACATGTTTGCCCCTTCTTGTTGTCGAATCACGTCGTCGTATTCCATGACACCTGATTCATCCCAGGTGCCAATGCTGCGCAGTCGATCCCAATCTGTCCGCAGGGCCTTGCGGGCGTCTGAACTAAGTTATGCCTCAGCCTTGGACACAGACCTAGCCACGGCAGCGTCGATCCGTGGCGGGCACAGCTCATTGGGAAGCTGGTACGTGTGTTCGATGATTTGGACGTCGTCAGTGAATGGATCGTAGCAGCACGCCACGTCGAGTCTCTCCTTCACCCGGTGATCAGGGAAGGGCGATGATGCTGTTTGCAATGGCATGAGGGGCACGCTACGTCGCGAAGCGGCGGCCGATGGACTCGAGGTCCGGCTAGCCCTTCTCAGGGTGGGCGAGCCACGAAGAGCAAGGTCCTCACCGACTGAGTCGGGAGGTACCCCGTCCCTCAGTATGGTCCCGCCATACCAGGTGCGTTTCGACCACACCTCCTCGCCGTCGGAAGTGCCTCCATCGCTCCCTGAGCCTGCATCTCTAGACAGTTCCTCCACTGGTCCAGCGGGGAACCATTCGACATCAGTTTCTTCCGGCACCACCGCTTTCCCCCTCTTCTGCTGCCGGAGATCGGCCTCACGATGAAGGCTACCGTCGGAGGGTCTTAGCTGTTGAGGTTCATGCGACCCCTCCTGGAGTTCGACTGAGTCGATTCCATTGTCACGAAGGAGCGCAATACATGGTCCTGGGTCATCAATACCGAGGAAGACGCGCTTCTCGAGTCTAAATTGTTCGTCAGTCTTCCTTCGTTCAGCATGACTTATGTTGAACCATCGGCTCGGGGGAATCCCGGGGGTGGTGGAATTTGGCGATTTCTTTAGCCATCGCGCACCATATAGCGGGCTAGGGTCAGTGACCCATACTCTTGTAACAGGCACGAAATCTGGATCGTAGTACAACACGACTCAGATGGTGCATGTTTCCCGTCGATCTTCATACTATTCCATCGCGTCTAGATTTTGCATGGCACGGGCGAGAAGCAGACCCGGCCCACGTACTCCTGATCTCGGCTGAGCCGCGGGGAAATTGGACTGACGATCCAATATGTACTCAAGATGTGCGAGACCAAGCATTTGTTTCGGGTCAATATCTGGTCTCGAACCTCGCCGGGGGCCCCGACTGCCCGGCGCCACAGGCACGTCATCCACGACTATTCCCCCCCGACCATCATCATGGGAGTCGTCCTCGGGGTCTGGTAGTGGCGCGGCCTCGCCCTCTGGAGGGGGCGGTGGCGTCGGTTCGCCAGGGTCTCGGCCGCCGAATGGCGGAGCCGTCTGTGAACCTAGTCGGGCCCCCTGTCCAGCTGAGCTGGCAGGAGCCACCAGGAAGTATTATGGCATTCTGAATTTCGGTCTGGGCATTTTCGCACGCTTCCCTCGCGGGGAAATTCGGGCTCCTGGTCAGCCGCAGCGCCGTCCAAAATATTGCTGTAGACTTGATCAGACTTCCCAATTATTGGGCGCTCGCCTGCTGGCGCTCGCCCTGATTCCATGCTGAGTCCGTCGAGTCGTCTCAATGGTGACACATAGCTCTCGGGCCCTACCATGCCCCCTACTTTGTGTACATATCCGAAGTAAATCCCCGCGACCATCGCCCTGCCCGTTTTGGCGATCCGAAACCTAGACTCAGGGGGGGGCACGAAGCGCACGAGGGATCCGAACGGAAGGAGCGGAGCTGCAAAGTCGCGCCAGAATCTGCGCTTGCACGACGAGTCACCCTCCTCGGGGATCCGAGCGCGATAACAGAGACAAAATTTCGGGCGGCAAATGTCCAAAAGAGCGGGGCAAGGCCGGCCAGCATCAACAAGGCTCGGGCCCCGATCTGGACGATTCCGCTGGACCGTTCGGCAACAGCCATACGCTTTTTATTGCCAGGGATGTTTGATTCATGTGCTATTTTTAATTATATGCACGCCCGTGCGAGCTCCCTCGCGCCGTCAGAATAACAATATTATAACCTCTCCCGGAGATTGAAGAATGCACGAAAATTACACACGTGAACCGCAGATACATCATGCACACCCTGAGCCGCAAGGAAATCTGCAGCCCGGTCGCGAAAAGTCACACACGCGGTCTCGTCATGGAGCCCCCGCGATAGGTCATCCATCACAAGCCAGTGATCCATTGTTGTCAGGTGTCCGAACGTGACGGGGTTCGCGCATGGTCAAGTTACCCTAAGCCCTTTGTCGCGCGCTTTTCTTTGTTTGCGCCTTCATGCCTTTGCCCAGTTTCATACAGAGCAGAGAAGATTCTGCGGGGTATAACTAGTAAATGCGCGACGGAGGCCGCGCTCTTTTTGAATCGCTCAGTAGCGGAGACTGGCACCTCAACCTCTGCATCGTCTGGGTCAAAACAGGCAGCGCGTCGATGTCAACAAGGTCAACACCCGCCGAGCCCTCATCTGCATCCCTCCTCTGGCACGGTGCTGCAGCAGTTGTGTTGAAATCAAGCCCTTGATCCATGTCATAAGGCAGAAATCTTGAGACCCCGTACAAGCGAGGGTTCTTATGCACAGCCGCGCAGCCTCTGGCTGAGCCGTGGTGCGGTATACTACGACCAACGACTGAGTCGTGGCTGGGAGAAGATGAGGGACTCACCAAGCTCACGACGCCGGTAGGTGTTCGTTTCCAACCGCACTGACGAGCATTCTGAAGCGAAAAAAACAAAAAGGTGACGACATCCATGGAGTCTACGTCGGACGGAAATAGACAATCGGACACAGCCGGTCTGCCGTCCGCATAGCCATGGTTACCAATCATCTCTTGTGTATGCAAGTCTATGGTTACGCGACTCTGGATTGATTTGGGCGGAGGGCCTCCCGCAGATTCCACATCACCCAGAAATCCATCGGCCCCTGACGCCACGTAACACCACCGCTCGGAAGTTGCAGGCTTCCCGGCAGCAACTGCACACATCCACTGACCCAGCGCCTACCTGCCAGATAAAGTTAAGTAATGTATCTTGCCCTCGACGACCAGGTCCACTCTATGACCGTTGGGCAGAAATGAGCAAGGTCGCTGGCCTGCCGGCCAAACGCAACTAAAGCCGTGATCCGTGCACCGCTCTCCTACCGAGATCACTGTCGGCGTTTCCGGCATGACCAATGATTCAAAGTCTCCATCCCTGAAGTTGGGGCACGCGACGCGAACTGAACCGAGGGCCCGCGAAGAACCCCCGGCAGCGTTCAGGGTGAGCGACTCCTCGAGACGCCCGATCCTTCCCATTGCGCCTGAAGCGCGAATAAACTTCTCTGCGATGAGATTGCGGGCACAGCCTGCATCGACTATGAAACTAAGAGATCCGAGGTGCACGGGCGATCCCTCCTTGCACCCCGCGGCGGCTAAGCCGCCTGGGACAACCGCTTCCCTTCTCTCGGATTCCAACCCAAAATGCCAACACCTCATCGGCAAGGCCGGACGCCCTAATAAGGGCTGGCATCGACGATGCTTTCCATCGTGTTAGCATACGTCGGTACTCTGCGCCCGGGAACCTCCGCCTATCGCCCACACTCGAGGGCAGCCCCTTCGGGCTGCGGCGACGCACCTTCCTCGGAGCGGCAGCGGGCTCACGAGTTGAAGGGCGCATTCGAACACGAAGGTCGTGCCGATCCGTCTTTGCAGATCTTGACGTAACTCTTAAAAAGGGGCTCGCCACAAGACAATGCAATGGCTTCCTGTTAAAGAAGCTGTAATTTAACAAGGATAGCGACGAATATGAATCAGCCTGTCCTTCCGTTCTTGTTGCGATTCGGAAGCGGGAACTGCTTCCTCGGAGAACTCATTAATTCCTAGAGTACGCGCGTGGTACTTCTCAACCGATAAAAATTTGCCGGTCGGGCTCATCTGAAGACCACGGGAGCCTCTAGCCAGCGGGGCTGGACACGCACAAGTGCTCCTACTGCCTGAGCCAGCGGGCCGAAACCCTACATCCCCCTTTCGGCTGAGCCGACACGGGCGTCGTGACACCCTCTCAAAGAGGTGAACGAGCATCGGCGTAAAAAGTAGGACTTGTCCTGTCAGCAGCTCAGCACTGGCGCGAACTTCGCCAGTGTTCAGCCATCGTCACGGATGGCCAGGCGCGTTCTTCTCGAACCAGCAGTCCTTGCCACGCGAGCAGGCCCCTGCTTCCGCAAACACTTTGCACGGCTTCTCTTTTCCATGTCCTTAGCCCTTTGTTCTATTCTTGTCGCGACCCCCACTCGACCCCCGGCTTCTTGGTGCCTCCCCTGGCGCAGCACTGCTGGCGTTAGCAGCAGCGGAATCGGCTTGCTTGGGCGGCCCGTTGGTAGCCAAGACTTCCCCGCCTCAGGCTGAGCTTCATCGTATTTGTCTCGTTTCATATTCTCGATTTCCGCCAAGCCTCGACGCTGCATATGGCACCCACTCTGAGGACCCTTAGAGTTGCGTAGATCTCGCGAGAAGACATAACTCGCCAACTTGCTCTGGCGTTCTCGCGAGGTCTCGGATTGGCTTCTCGTTCGCGATTGTCTCGCGCTGGAGTTGCCAAACTTGTTCGACGGAGTCGATAAGCGAGGCCGGCCCTTCCCTTTCGGACCTTTGTTTCCTGGTTTCTCGCTCCTGCCTCTCCGGCCATTCTGCCTGCCAGTTGACTTGCTAGCACCGCCCGCCACCAGCTGAGCCGGAGCAGCTGGCATCTTGGGCTTCTTGCGGTTGCAAGGGCAACCCTGTCCCGCCTCGGGGCAATTCTTCCCTTGCTTGACAAATCTGGAGGTCGTCTCGCCTTTGGCACGTCCGCTCGCTGTCGTGTCAGTGGCAAGCCTAACCGGCGCACTGTCGCTGCCATCGCGGAAGCTCGTCGTCCGCCCCCGCCACCCTCATTCATCCCGCCACTGAGGCGAGCCTGTCTATTCTGGAATTTGGGGTTGACTCGTGCTCTGAAATTGCCCATTAATCAAGATCAAGCTGCCACAATAGCCACTGGTAGGAACGCATTCCTGTTCCGGGAGGGTCTGTTGATATTTCAGACCACTGCGTGATCACTTCGACTCTCGGAGCTTGTTTAACCTGTTCATAGAAATTGGCATGGATGGAGGCCTTCAGTTCGACCGAAGGTTCTCTAGCGCCGTACACTTCTTAGTAGCGCTCCATCTATTCAATGTGAAAAAACAGGTCCTGATTGGGCTTCTGGCGACCGATAATGATGTAGAGAGATCACGGCATCTCCAGTGCCGCCCGCTTTCGGCTTTAACCGAACACAAAACACATATTGCACGGATCATCTCACGACCCATCAGAAGGCGTCGCTCAGTCTGACACGAATGTTCCACGCGGTTGGCTTGTGAGAAGAAATGGGCATGCTGCACAGAAAGATTACGATTACGCTTCACGGCGGCAAATGTCTCAAGCTGATTCGTTGAAATCATCATATCAAGACGCATGAAGACTCCGGCTGTCTGGAGGTTCTCCTTGGGAATATCTGGGCCCATGGCTTCCATGATCCGCACTTGCGCCGCCTTAACACCATGCCAAGACCCAGCCACCGCCCTTTATACAGCGTTGTTTCCATTCTAGCAGTGTCTGGACGCTTGGGATGTCCATAAGGCCAAGCTCCTCATTATTCCCAAAGGTTCTCCAATCGGGGCCCATTGAGTTGGCAGCGCATGGCTGCAACGCGGGGTCGCCGGGACCATTCGGCCCTCCACCGCCATCTCCGCCTGGGCCCCCTCCATCACCAGGCCCCCCCGGAGGGTCGCTTGGCGGCTTAGGTTTTCCCGCCTCGTCGAATTGCATCGCCGCGATCATCCCGGTGCTGGACGCTGCACTCTAGCCACCCCTCTGACCATTATCACCCCCCCCCTGTCCGCCGCCACCTTCACCAGACACGGCTGTGCCGATGGCGAAGGGAAGGGAACCAGGTAAATCGCAGTTGTTCGGGGGCCCTGAGAATTTGGCGTTGAAAGGAACGTCCCCAGGGTTCGACTCTTGAACATTTTCCTGGATCGAACCTTCATTCGGGTCCAAGGATTTCTCCGCAGCCAGCCCTGGGATGAATCGTGTGTTCGAGAGAGGAAGGCTGGGCACATTCTGCGCCGTTAACGGAGGCATTCGATCAAAGTCCGACTCCGTTGGTTTGAACGATGGCACACCCATGATCGCGGCGAAATTGCTCGCCTGTTGTTTCAATCCAGCGTCCCTTTGTGATGTACGTTCTTCAGTCCTCCGCAACCTGTCCTGAACTGCTCCGGCAGCGGCGATATCTCGTTTGATGGCTGCCAGTTCGGCCCCATGATCTTCTAGCTCTTTCTTGTGCAGCTGACGCCTTTCAAGGATCTCTGCCGATCCATCCGAATGTCTCGGCGCCGTCTCATTTGCCTTGATCCTGTTGCGGTGGATGTCGCAGGTATGAACAACTGTTCTGCCTTTCTCACGGGATCGTCTTTTCTCTGAACTCTTTGATCCTGGCGCATGTGCACCTCTTGGCACCTCCACCCAGATGTTCCCTGCATGTGGGTTTCGCACACCCCGCGTAAATCCCAGGGAAAAGCTTCGAACATACGTGACATGGCTCATCTGGCGTACCCATTCGAGTTCGGGCAGCTTGGCCGCCCCCCCTCGGACTGGACGAGCAACAGTCGGACTCGGAAGGGGCTCAACGCACGTCGGCTGAGCCGGCGCGGAATTGGCCCTATCCTGCGACCCAGCGTCACCCGGCAGAGCCGCAGGTGCAAGCCTGTCCTCTGGCGCAGCTACCGCGCCGAGTTGCCTAGCTATCTGGAACTCCTCTAGGGACTCTCTCGCAGTCACGCGTTGCTCTAGGTCAGACATTCGCCTTCTATTTTCTTCGCCCACGGCACGAATGACGAGCGCATCTTTCTTGATCCGTTGATCCGCGCACCCCTTCGCGCGGTTCCAGGCCTCGGCCATCCTTCTCTGATTTCCATGACCTAGGGCTTGGCCTCTCTGGTCCTGCCCCTGGAGCGTTCGCGCCGCATCTAGCTTAATCTTTTCGGCCTCGTGCCTGGCAGCATCGCGTTGATTACGGAGCTCCTGGTTTTCTCGTGCTGCCTGCGCTCGGGCTCTCTCTCTCTCTCTCTCTCTCTCTCTCTCTCTCTCTCTCTCTCTCTCTCTCTCTCTCTCTCTCTCTCTCTCTCTCTCTCTCTCTCTCTCTCTCTCTCTCTCTCTCTCTCTCTCTCTTTCCCGTCTCGCTGCATCGGTTATCATGTGAAATTCCATTCGCTCAGTATCGGTCTGCAGGTGGGGCGATGAAATCACGCGTTCGGCCGCAATCTGAATTATTCGTCGTTATTCCTCTTCTTGAGCAAGACGCAATTGAGCCACGTCCACAATCCCTGCTTTTTCCGCCTCCGCTTGCAGCAGTCGTTTCTGCGCGCCTTCTGCAATAGCAGCCTTTTTCCTTTTTCAGCTCTATCTGCCATTGCCCTCTTCTCTGCCTCAGACTCAGCGAATTTGCGGCTGGTTTCTTCGGCGGCCGTCTTATCCGCATGTGCCCGTAGAAGAATTTGTTGCATCCGTGCACTTGCTGCTCTCGGCTGCCCCCTATCCTGCTTCTGTTTTTTCCTCCCACTCCTGAACGGCGATACGTCGGCAACTATGTTCCTCCAGCGCAATGCATTCTTCACAGAGCCACGCTAAACTGCATTTCGGGCACACATTCGAACACTGTGCGCGCGCAGATCGGCGACACGAACCCCCCCGGTTTGCCTGCTTTCCCCAGGCAACGATTCTCCGCCCGAGGCCAGCATCTGGGGCCCGCGCCCCAGCAACTGTCCCGGAAAGAAAAACTGCTGATGCTCCTAGTCGACAATGTACAAGGCTACTCGAGGGCATCGAATCCCCTGGTGCTGGAGCGCCCGGCTCTCGGAGCCTTTTCACGACTTCTGCTGGCTGTCGGCGCATGTCGCCCCCTCGTTCTCGACCCCCTCGTTCTTGTCCCCCGGGCGTCGCGCTGTCTCTGCGCTTGCTCATCCCTTTCGCATTGCGCAATGGGCCCATCAAGCTCTGGCACACAACCATGACCAGCACTTGGTGACGCGGAACTTTGTCGATAAGAACCTTCGACAACGGTGGGAGATTAAGATCATCAATATCGCTCTTGGTTTTCTTTATCTTCGGGAGTGGAATCGCACGCGTCTGTTCTCTCGCATGCCGAGCAGGACGCGCGGCGTCGGGCGAGTTTGCTACCGGCTGAGCCGAAGGACTCCCTCTTCCACGTCCAACCCCCCCGCTATCGGGGCTTCTTTCTTCCTCAAGGTCGTCATCCGAATCAAGCATAGCCTTTCGAAGATCCTCAGCCGGCGCGCAATTGTCTCTGCATCTGTCAGGTATACGCCTGAGGCGAGCCCGTTAGATTCGCCCTGGAGAGGACGCGGATGATGTGATGGGCCAGGCGACGTATGGCATTGGGCATACTCTTTATTCTTTTCCATGGAATGCAAGATCTCTTCCTCTGACTGTCCATCGCTCTCGTCTTCGCCCTGCCCAGCCATGACAAACTGTGCCACGTGTTCCTCGCCACGATGTTCTCCACCCTCCGCGCCGATGGGAACACTTCCCGGCGATATTACCTCTCCACGGTTCGAGTTGACTGGCGCTCTCGGGCTTGAGTGCACTGATACGACTTCAGATGGCCTTCTGACAGAAGCACTGGCTGAGCCATGCCCTCCACCTGACGTTTGAAATATTGTTCCCATCTGCTTATGTATAGGGGAGTCTCCCTCTGTCAAATCCAACACATACTCCAATGCTTACCGTCTGGGAAGATTGAAAGAAAGAGGCCGCCCCCTAAAGGCACCCTCAATGAAAATATGTTCGGGGCGGTATTGTCGTTCTACTTCCACGAACGCTCTTTTCTGTGATCCCATGTCCAGCAACGCCAACGGCTGAGCCGTCGTTTCGGCTGATAACCAGCGCTTTGCCTGGACATTGATAGCCACTGCATTACGTTCCAATACTGTCTCGTGATCAGGGGGCTCCGCCGAAGCCATGGCAAGGAAGGAGTGTTCCGTTAAGCTGATTATACAAGTATCCCTGAGGTGAGGAAACCGGCCCGCCGGCCGACGCGCGCGAAAGCGGGCACGCTCCTTTTTCCTGATCTTCTAAGCCAAACAGCTGCAATCGGATAAAATACACGGCAGTGCAAAAGGAGAGACGGCAAGGGCAGCAGGATGGTGGTGGGGAGACGAGTGTATTGACTAAAACGGAGCCGCTGGGAGGAAAACCGACCCCGAGGAATCAAGCCAGCACCCTTGGGGTCAGGCATTGGGAGAAACGCATCGTCTGGACCAGAAACCAAACGACACCAACCAACCTACGGCCCCACGGGCCTCAGCACATACCATGCGTTTTGGCTTGGGTTTTTGCGCGGTATACGATGCGGCACCCGATATGCCGTAGCGCAACATGGAGGGCCGCAGGTAGGGTGGTGTCGTTTATTGTTCGGTCGATCGTTTAACGTCGGGGGCCTTGCAGCTTTTCGACGTTTTCGAGCCCCCGGGGCCGCCCACATGCCCCAGAGCCGTCAAGAAACGGCTCGGGGTGAAGAACTGGTCGCGGGGAAAGCCCCGGGGCCCAGGACCCAGTTGGAAGCTGGTCCTGGCATATTGGGATTTCACCCGTTCGGGTCCACGTGCACTTGGAATCTCACACCCAGCGTGTGAGACTTCCACCCGTGCCGTTGGGATTTGAGGGGGAGGAGGAGGAGGAGGAGGAGGAGGAGGAGGAGGAGGAGGAGGAGGAGGAGGAGGAGGAGGAGGGAGGAGGAGGGAGGAGGGGGGGGAGGGAGGAGGAGGAGGAGGAGGAGGAGGAGGAGGAGGAGGGAGGAGGAGAGGAGGAGGAGGAGGAGGAGGAGGAGGAGGAGGGGGGGGAGGAAGAGGAGGAGGAGGAGGAGGAGGAGGGGGAGGAGGAGGAGGAGGACCCGCCCGCGGCCTTCCCTCAGGACCCCCCTCCTTCCTGGCGGGTCCTCGTTCCCCACGTTGTCCGCCTCGGCCCGCCGGAACGCGGCCTCGTTCGACTCCTTCCCGGGAGGGCACGAGCCCAGACCCCCGACGCCGTGGCCTTCTCACGAAGTGTTGGGTCGGGCAGGTCCCCCTGCAGGGGGATATTGCACGAAAAAATAAAAATAGTCAAACCATAAAAACATTAAAAATGTGTTTATATATATATATCAAAATAAATAAATAAATAAATAAACAAACAAATAAATAAATAGATAAAAAAAAAATGAATAAATAAATAAATAAATAACTAAATAAATGAAAAAAAAAAAAAAAAAAAAAAAAAAAATGAATAAATAAATACATAAATACATAAATAAATAAATAAATAAACAAACAAACAAACAAACAAACAAACAAACAAACCAATAAATAAATAAATAAACACATAAATAAATAAATAAATAAATAGATAAATAAATAAATAAATAAACAAACAAATTTGTTTTTGTTTTTTTTCACAAAAAAAAAAAAAAAAACAAATAAAAAAAAAAAAAAATGACTAGTTGTCTGGAGGGCCTGTCCCAGGCCCCAGGCCAGCACGGCAGGACCCCGCGGCTCTGCCAGGGAGGCGCACGCGCCGCGGAAGCCGCGGCCCTGCGCCGGGCGCGCCAGAGGCGGAGTCGCTCTCCGAGAGGGCCGGGGCCGGCAGGGGCCGGGGGGGGCGCCCTCGCGCAGCGGCCCCCGCGGGAGGCGCAGGGCTCACCCGAGCCAGGAGGAAACATGAAGTAGGAGGAGGAGGAGGAGGAGGAGGAGGAGGAGGAGGAGGGCGGAGGAGAGGAGGAGGCGGAGGCGGGGGCGGGGGCGGAGCGGAGGAGGAGAAGGAGGAGGAGAAGAGGAGGAGGAGGAGGAGGAGGAGGAGGAGGAGGAGGAGGAGGAGGAGGAGGAGGCGGAGGCGGAGGCGGAGGCGGAGGCGGAGTACCCATCGGTCGGAAGAAGTAGGTAGAAGCATGAGGTAGGAAGGCGTTGGAAACAGATTGGGTTTCCGCCCCGCCTCCTGGAGAGGAGGGAGGAGGGAGAGCCACTCGACTCTTGAGGTAGGAAGGCGCTGGAAGTAGATTGGACTCTGGGAATCCAAAAATACCTACTTTCAACGACCGATGGGTACTTGGCGGCGAGCGAGGGGGGGAAGTGAGAAGGAGAAGGCCGTCTCAGAAGGCGGCGGGACTTCTCAGAGGCCCCGGCGCCTGCGGAGAAGGCTTTTTCCTGTCTTCGGGGAAGGCTTCGAGGACTTCCCAGAGGGCCGGGGGACTTCCGAGACGTCTGAGAAGGCCCGCCCCCTCTCACTTCCCCCCCTCGCTCGCCGCCGACACGCACAGATCCGTATCCACGCGCGGGGGTGCAGCCACATCCAGAGCCGCATCCACACGAGGCGCGAGGACGCATCCAGGTCCACCCCCCGGGGAGCCGGCGCCTTTGTGCCCCCCGCGGGCGGCGGAGGCCGGTGCGCGCTGGCCCCAGAGGGCCCGAGTACACAGAATCCCTGCGCATGGAGCCGGAGCCCGCGACGATGGTTGCGCCCTGCCCCTCGCAGTGTCGACGCCGGCGTGCCGCTGTACATGCTCGTGCACGCGATCTGCAACCAGTGTGCCGTCTGGGCACGGTTCACCTGACCTGACCCAGGGGGCCCGGCTGCATGTGCCCACAGCCGCCGCCTTCGGAGGTGCCCGGGGGTCGCTCCCCCGGGCGGTGGCTGTGCGCTGTGTGCCGTGGCATCCCCGCCCACCTCGGAATGCAGGGAGCCACGCCACGGAGACTCCCACGGAGGGGGGCGTCCGTGAGCGGGGCCAGCGGGCAAAAGAAACGTGCAGGCACACACGGTTTGGCGTCGTGGCCACGCGCGCAACGACGTGGCGAAGTTGGAAGCGGACGGGAAAGCGGGAGGGACGTCGGGCATGACCTTTCCGCAGCGCGAGGATGTCAAGGCTGCACCGGCCCAGCCAAGCCGTGAGATCCGACGTTGCAAAACAAATTAGCCTGGCGAGTTGTGAGAAGTTGTGAGCACCGTCGTTGTATGCACCGCATTCGGAGGAGCTCCCTATAGGGCCACGAAACGTGTGAGGGGTGTGCCAAAATTTGTCCGGCTGGCGCATGCGAAAGCAGCCACTGGGGCCGTCGGTGGAATTCCATATGGGGACACGAAACGCCTGAGAGGTGTGCCGAAATAGGTGCGGTGGCGCATGCGAATGCAGCCGTTGGGGCCGTCGGTGGAGCCCCCTATGGTGCCGCGAAACGTGTGATGTGTGTGTGCGCCGAAATGGGTGCGCTGGGCGCATGCGAACGCAGCCACTCGCGCCTTCGGTGGGACTCCCTGTGGGGCCACGAGACGTGTGAGGGGTGTGCCGGAATGGACGTGCGTGACGCATGCGGGCGGTGGCACTGGGGCCTTCGGTGGAGCTCCCTAAGGGGCCACGAAACGTGTGTGCATAACGCATGCGGGCGGTGGCACTGGGGGCTTCGGTGGAGCTCCCTGTGGGGCCACGAAACATGTGAGGGGTGTGCCGAAATGGGCGTGCGTGACGCATGCGGGCGGTGGCACTGGGGCACTCGGTGGAGCTCCCTACGGGGCCACGAAACGCGTGAGGAGTGTGCCGAAATGGGTGTGCATGACGCATGCGGGCGGTGGCACTGGGGCCTTCGGTGGAGCTCCCTATGGGGCCACGAAACGTGTAAGGGGTGTGCCAGAATGAGTGTGCGTGACGCATGCGGGCGGTGGCACTGGGGCCTTCGGTGAGGCTCCCTGTGGGGACGCGAAACGTGTGAGGGGTGTGCCAGAATGGGCGTGCGTAACGCATGCGGGCGGTGCTGGAAACCAGGCGAAAACGCCCAGTGTCAACAAAACATGTTGCAAGGCCCAGACCTTGGGAAGGTCGGCGCAGGCGCAAAACTCGGCGCATTCCAGTTCTTCTCCTCCGCGGCCGACCCCTCCCCCGGGGTAGTTTGTCGTCCCAGATCCGTTCTTGATGGCCTCAGGGCCCGATAACGAGCCCCAAAGGCCAAAATCGAGGCAAAACGCTGGAATCGAGAGAACCATGTCGGACATCTGGGCAGCTCGGCGCTCCGTAGGTGGCGCCATCCGAACCCTACTCTCACCAACCATCGATCCCCCTGAATCGGTGAAAGCAGGGATGGGTTCGGATTTCGCTACGCGTTCGACGAATTCCGAATCCTACCCCCGCCGACCATTAAATTGCCTGAGACGTCGATCGGCAAGGGCAGCAAGGGTATGGCTCGGCTTTCGCCGCCGACTCTGTGCGGTCTCCTCTGCGGCCGAATCCTGGAAGGGCGCCTCTGTGGCGCCTTCGGAGAACGCCCCCGACCCCGCCCGAGGCTCGACCGCACCAGTTCTTCGATCTGCGCCCAGCCGTGGCGACGAAGAGGGCCCCCAGACATCGGGAGCGGCCAAGAGGGGGGTGCCCAAGAGGGGGGGGTGCAAATCATGACCGGCGGCATGTGCGCGGCCCAGCGGGGGGGCCAGGGACGTAATGAAATAAGAAGAGGCGCCATGAAATCTGGGGAAAAATCATGGCAGCCGCCATGATATCCACCCCCCCCTAGTCATCACCCCCCTCCTTTCCGCCCCCGAAGACAGCCAGACAGCGACGAGCCCTGACGCTCCGGGCTCGAGGGCCTCTTCAGAGGCCGAGGCCGCCCGAATGCACGGCCCCCCCCCCGCGGCTCGCCGCCGCTCGGCGCCTGCTCTCCGGCCCCTTGCCCTCCGCCCGAAGTCCCCGACCCTCTCCCCGGGACAGGCTCCTCCTCCTCCCTCCTCCTCCTCCTCCTCCTCCTCCTGCTCCTCCTCGTCCTCCTCCTGCTCCTGCTCCTGCTCCTCCTCCTCCTGCTCCTGCTCCTGCTCCTGCTCCTCCTCCTCCTCCTCCTCCTCCTCCTCCTCCTCCTCCTCCTCCTCCTCCTCCTCCTCCTCCTCCCTCCTCCTCCTCCTCCCGCCTCCTCCTCCTCCTCCTCCTCCCTCCTCCTCCTCCTCCTCCTCCCTCCTCCTCCTCCTCCTCCTCCTCCTCCTCCTCCTCTCCTCCTCCTCCTCCTCCTCCTCCTCCTCCTCCTCCTCCTCCTCCTCCTGCTCCTGCTCCTGCTCCTCCTCCTCCTCCTGCTCCTCCTCCTCCTGCTCATCCCCCTCCTCCTCCTCAGTTCGCTTGGTGGGGGCGATCCGGGGGGGGGGGCGATCCTGGGGCCCAGCGAGGGCCCCATTTGACGCCGACACGCGGCCAACCCCACCCCACCCCATCGTGACAGCTTCCGCGACGCGAGCACGTCTGGGCCCGGTCTCCCTCCCCCATGGCCAAATCCTCGGAGGATTCCCCGATGGGTCCGAGCAGATAGGGCCAGAGGATCGCGCCGCGTCGCCGATGCATCGGCGATATACCGGCGACGTCGGCGATGCATCGGCACCGTCGGCGTGAAGAACATCGGGCTCCACACCGAGCCGCATCGCCAATACATCTGCGATGCAGCGCAATCCTCCGACCCAATCTGCTCGGACCCCATCTAATAGGCCTAAAACCTGGACCCCGACGTCCTAATTTTGTCATGACGCCGACCCACAAAGGTCTCAACCTATTCCCCAGCACCAGTGTCTCATCCCTGGTCGTTTCTGACCGCCCCGAGGCCTGGCAAGGGCCTCCGCAGGCTGAAAATACCCGCCGATGTACCCCCCCAGATGGGGATATCGGCTGTTCCCTCCGAGTTTCGAGGGGCATATTGCCACATTGGGTGGCGGGGTGGTAGGGATCGGGATGGGAATGGAGACGGGGATAGGAATCGGTTCAAGCGATACCGATGTCTGGGCCATGATTGTGTTCGTGACGTCGGCCCCCAGAGATCTCGACCCCTTCCCCAGGATAGATTCTTCAGCGAGCATGTCCGGGTCCGTCGGGAGCGGCCAAAGAGGGGGGTGTCGAAGAGGGGGGGTGCAAATCATGACCGGCGGCGTGTGCGCGGCCCAGCGGGGGGGCCAGGGACGTAATGAACTGAGAAGGGGCGCCATGAAACCCGGGGAAACATCATGGCGCCATGGTCATCCAGCCCCCCTGGCCACCACCCCCCCTCTCTGCCGCCCCCGAGCCCGGCCTGCTTTCGCCGCCGCCTCCGGGCCTTCTCCTCGGCGGCCGAGTCCTGAAAGGCCGCCTCCGCGGCCCAGCGGGTGAGCCGCGCGCCGCAGGAGGGCTGCAGCGCCCGCGCGTTGCCCGCCTCGGCCGCCCGCTCCAGGCCCCGGCCCGCCTGCAGGGCCCGGCGGTAGGCCTCGAGCGCGTCGGGCCGCGCGGGCAGCGGGGAGCTCCGCACGAACCTCGCGTGGGGCGCAGGAGGGCGTGCAGTCAAAAGCCCTGATGAGGACGCGCGGTGAGGACGCAAGACCCTGGGAAGCCGAAGTTGGGGGTTCGGGGGCGGCGGACGACGAAAACCTCAGGGACGCAGGAGCAAGGAGGAGCAAGGACGCGAGGGTACCCCGAGCAAAGTCGCGGGTCCTTATTGGGGTTTTTGACTGTACGGCGGCGAGCGAAGGGGGGGCAGCGAGGACAAGGAGAAGACCTTCTCGGACGATGCGGAGGTCCCCCGGCCTTCCGAGAAGTTTTTGCTGGGCTTCCCCCGAAGGCAGCAAGGACTTCTCAGAAGGCGCGAGGGCTTCTGAGGAGTCCCGCCGCCTTCTGAGACAAGTTCTCGGAAGGCGCGAGGACGTGCAGGCCTCGGCAGAAATTAGCAAACACTCATGCCACATTCATGTGTCCAATGCCCCTCCCACAAGGATCAGTGTTGGCGTGGGGTTGGATGAGTTGCACTTCGACCGCAGTCTTCCCCGCGCATGCCAACTTCGAGTTTTGAGGGGCGGGGGAGCGTGGACATGCAGCGGCGAGCGAGGGGGGGGGCAGCGATGACAAGGAGAAGGCCTTCTCGGACGATCCGGAGGTCCCCCGGCCTTCCGAGAAGTCTTCGGAGCCTTCCCCGAAGACGGCAAGGACTTTTCAGAAGACGCCAGGGCTTCTGAGGAGCCCCGCCGCCTTCCGAGAAGGCATTCTCCTCCTCGTGCTTCCCCCCTGGCTCGCTGCCGAGACGTACAGTGCCGTGTTCAATACATGCTCCGCGTGCGGATCCTGCATCAAAAAATGTAGGGACTCAGTATTGAAAACAACGAGAAGTTCATGCATCCATTTATTCAGAAATGAATCCTGGATTCAAATCCTACTGTTAAAGATCCTGTGTGCTAAAAACTGTACTGCAGTGCGCCGGCGCACGCCCGAGTCAGGGGGACGTAAGACCTGGGTACAGGGGACTCGGACATCCCGCATTTTGACGAGGCCTCCCGCTGCAGACATCCCACGAAACTCCTCCTCGTCAAAATCCGAGGCGCGGTCGTCAAAAAACGATGGCGAACCCGAGTCCTGGCAAACCCGGGTCTTACGCTCCCCCGACCGAGGCAGGCCCTGCGGTGCAACCTCCCTGCAGCAGCTCGCTCTCCCCGAGCGGCACGGGCCGGAGAGCGCCCGCCACGGAGAGCCTCTGCCGGAAGCTGTCTCCAGTGAACCACAGCGAGGGCTCCCAACTTCGCGCTTCGCGCTGCGCGAAGCGCGAAGTGCGAATAACTTCGCGCTCTCGCGCCGCCTCCCAGGGGAGAAGAGGAGGATGAGGAGGAACGGAGCCGACTCGCGAAGCGCGAAGCGCGAATAACTTCGCGCCCTCGAGGGCGCCCTTGCACAGAACTCGGGGGCGGGCACGTCGATTCAGGAATGGGCCGTTTTCGGTTCGCGAGAGGGCGCCACGGCCGTCATTTTTGCGGGTCCAGGTCCGTCGGTTTCGGTCCCGGGCCGTTTTCACTTCAAGGAGGTTTACTAAAGGGAGGTTTGTCCACCGCCGAAGAACCGAGCCACGAACCACGGAGCCGAACCGACCGAGGGAGAACCGACGGAGCCGGAGCCCCTCAGAAACCCGACGCGAGCCGAAAGCAAAGCGAGCCGCAGGCGGTGGAACCGAACCGGGCCCGAAGCGGGAACCGCACCGGGAACCGGTCGTGGAGGTGGAGCCTCGGGAACTGCCCGATGCGAGCGCCCACCCTTGCGCTAGGTCCATCCCACGGTGCGGGCGTCGCCCATGCACGATGCCATCAGTTCTGTCCGTCAGGCTGCGTCCCTGCATCAGCCCCCGCGGGCTCGAAGCTGACTGCCTCCGCAGAGAAGGACTGGATAGAGAGAGAGAGAGAGTAGGGGGAGGAGGAAGAGAGGGAAGAGGAGGAAAAGGACAGTCAATGTCAAGCAATAGTGAATTTGCCTGCGTGGATAGTCGACCCCTAACCAAAATGCATGACTGACCGTGTTGGACATGCATTGGCAACACTCTGCAGCTACTAGATCAGAATCATGAGCCAAGTCTACGTCGAAGAGCAAGAGGGGGGCTGGGAAGGAGCAGGCCACTCTTCGATAAAACCCTTGCCCCGAGTTGTGGCCGCCGCGATCGCTGCGGCGACCTCCAAAACCGACCCGGAGTTTTGGCTCGGGGCCAAACGTCGCGCAAGGACCCCAGCGGACGAAGAAGGCCCAGAGATCCGAGGCTGAGTCACAAATTGGAGCGGCCAGTGTTGGACGCTTTTCGGACCCCCCGGGAGCCCTCAGCGGGCCCCGAGCCTGGGACCGTCAAAAACCGACGCCGGAGGACCAGCGAAATCGTCCGGACCTCCAGAGGCCCACGCACTTGGAAAGTAGGAGCGCGGGAGTGTCTGGGGCGGCACACCGCCATCCATGACTTCCTGAATGCCAGCGATTTTCTTCGACTTCGACCTCTGCGGCCCGACATCAGCCCCAGAACCATCAAAGCTGGATCCGAGACGAGGGGCTACCCCCAGGCCCCAGGTAAGGAGTCGGCCGCAGAGGAGGACCCGAGGGCGCCGAGCTGGGCGCCTGCACCGACCTCCCTGAGACCCAGGCGGGCCAATCTCTCACGCTTGGCGTTTTCGCCCGCGTTCGGGCCCCGGGACCATCCCAGATCGATCCGGCTCGTCGATGCCGCAGAAAGATAGGCACTAGGGTTAGGTCGGGCATGTCCTCCTACAGGCAGGCTTTCTGGACGAAAGACAAAAGATAGTCAGAAATCATACAAAAGTCGTCCCCTGATTGATTTGACTATTTTTGAAAACTCCTCCTGCAGAGGGGCATGCCCGGCTTGAAGATAGGCACTAGGGATCTGATCATGACGTCCAGCGAGGATACAGGTGCTTCGCATCCTCGAGCCTCCGGGTCAGCGGGCGAGGAACGGTGCGCCTGTCTGGAGGCGGCAGGAAGGTTTCTACCCCTACGACAGCACGTCGTGGCGCAAGCTCTCCAGCCGCCCTGGGACAGGGGGGCGCCCGAGGGCGGGAAGGTTTGCTTCCTACCCCTCTTTATCTGCCCTGAACCACTGCACGTCCGCCGTGCACGGCGGGGACGTCAGCGAGCCCGTGTACTGCCAGAAGGCCTGCAGAAGAAGAACCGAACGGCACAAGCGGAAAGGTTCGGAAGTCGGCGCGGAGGTATGGATCGTCGCTGGACCCAGCCCTCCTCAGCGCGCGGAGAGAGCCAGGGGCGGCGCTGGAGGCGCCGCCAGGGGGGGCCCGGCGCCTATCCAAGAAACCCGCGACGAAATCCAAAAAAGGCACGTACGCTGGTGCCCTACATCGGCACGGAATCGAAATCGAATCGGATCGGCTGCGCCGGGAACGCGCAACAGCGCCATGCGAGCATCAGGCCGCATCGGATCGCCGGAACATCGGATCGCCCTCCCCCTCCTCCTCCTCCTCCTCCTCCTCCTCCTCCTCCTCCTCTCCTCCTCCTCCTCCTCCTCCTCCTCCTCCTCCTCCTCCTCCTCCTCCTCCTCCTCCTCCTCCTCCTCCTCCTCCATCCCGGCGGATTCTCTCCTCCGAGGCAGAGCCTGGCCCCCGCCGCCCGCCGCGCCGGCCTGCCCGGGCAGGGGCTGGAACGCCCTCGCGAGGTCCACGAAGACGGACGAGTCGCCGTTGACGAGCGTCTCGGCGCCCTCCTCCTGGGGCAGCCCGCCCTGCCGGAGCGCGTCCAGGACGGCGGGAGGGCGCTCGCTCTACACTTGCCCCCCTCGAGGATCGCGGATCGAGGGTCGAGGGTTTTCAGGGTCGAGGATGGGGATCGAGAATCGAGGGTCGAGAACTGAGGCTTGATCGACGAGGACTGCAGATCCTGGCCCGGCCCATCCTGGGCCCAGGATCGGTGCATGCGCCACCGTGGCCTGGCCAGGAAGGCACGTGCACCAATGTTTATGAGCCCAGGATCGGCCCAGCCAGAAGCGGCGTAGGTGTACATGCAGAACAGGAGATGCCTCCTCGTCCTCGTCCTCGTCCTCGTCCTCGTCCTCGTCCTCGTCCTCGTCCTCCTCCTCCTCCTCCTCCTCCTCCTCCTCCTCCTCCTCCAACTTTTCACTGGCACCCCAGAAGCCCCAACCCTGTCCCCAGCGCGGGCAAGATTTTTATCCACATCCACTGCGTCTTGGAAACTCGGGCTCCTTCTCTCCGGTACCACAAGCCCCGCGGATATGGATAAAAAACAACTTCGCCCCCACCTGCACGCACCCAGGGCCGGCTTCTCATCCCGAGCCGTCTTTGGACGGGCCTGGGGCCTGGCGAGGGACCCCAGAGGCCACAAACGGCCAAGAACCTCCCGTCATCATCTCGACGCAGGCATGTGTGGGCAGCGGGCGCCCTCCGAGATGGGGCTCGGCTGCAGCGAACTGGCGTAGCCCAGCGACACGACCGCCGTGTGGTTGGGCGCTTGGGCGTCCGCCTCGGAAGCGCCGGCCAAGCGGTGGAAGAGCTGGACCTGTGCGCGGGAGAAGGAGGGCCGGGAACCCGAACATGCTTGCCGGCGGCAACATGAATCCGAGCAGCGGGCGGGACGCATCAGTAGCGAATGGAAGCACGGGGGGGGGGCTGGCGAGGCCGGAGGGGAGGGGGAGGGCGCCGTCCGGGAACCCAGACATCAGAACTCGCGATTTCATTCGCAGCGTAGCTCCCCTGAGGCCGCTCGGCCCCTCGGGCTATGAGACGAAGTCACGACGGGAATGCTTTGCTCATTTTCCGCCCCTGGGGCCCTCGCCAAATCCTGACAGCGTCGAGATACGACTCTGATTAATTTTAAAGAGGATCCCGTGATGAAACCCGCGCGGGGCCCGCGAACAAGGCTCACGACAACCCTGCAGCGGGAAGACTGCAAAGCTAGGCAGACCTTCCAGAGAGGTTAGGCTGAGCAGTACGTCCAACTCAATGTTAGTCAAAGTCGCCAAAATATGGCGGGGTGCGTGGCCGAAACACGAGAAGCTGCTCGTCCTCTTCGAAGAGATGAAGCAGCGACAACTCTGGACAAATCGGGCTTCGCAAAATTCGCCCCCTCGTCAGGGGGCACACACGACTGCGAGGAGATGTCCTGTGGCCACACAACACTTGGGACCAAGTTAGCGACAGCATGGCGACGACGGACTGTGGATGCGATGCGATGCGATGCGACCACCGTTGCGGACAGCGCCCGGACCTACTCAAGACTGGGTGGGCGAGGCCGTGGCCTCGGGAATCTGGCGTCTGGACAACATGCACTGCGAGACAAATGCGCCCAAAAAATTGAGAGGAGCGACGGAGGGAGGAAGGTCTTTGGGGTCAGTTGCGTCAGCCTGTGTGGGAAGAAAGGAAGGGGGAAGAAGAGGAGGAAGTCCTTGGTGTCGGTGTCGACGTGGGATGTCTCGCTGGGCGTTCGCGTCCTTGGTTTCGGTTATGGGTGTCTGCTGGTGTGGGGTCGACGTAGTGGTGGTCGAGCGCCGTCCATGTTTCGGTGTCCTGTGCTGTTTGAATACATGTAATGTCGTTTGGTTCTCCTGTCGCGCAAGTATGTGCGGTCGGTCGGTGAATGTCTGGTCTGCGTTGGCGTGGACAAGTGTTGACTTCGTCGTCACAACGTTTGTGTTGACGACCGTGTTGCCTCTGTCCTCGCTGCCGTGGGTTGATGTCTGGTCGCCATTGCAACACTTGCTGTGTCCAACGTGTTCGGGTGTAGTTTGCGACTCTTGAAGCCATTCGCCATTGTTTTCGTTTTTGGACCGTCTCCCAATAGTCGATGCGGTAGAGCTTCCCAAGGTATTATGTACGTCGTGTCGTTCGCTGTATGTACTCTACCCAGGGCCCAGGGTTCCTCCAGGTCCGTTGTAGTCCTGACTTCGCCGTCTTCGCTGTGAACGTCAGTTGTGGCAGGTGCGTAACGCTGGGGTGGGTTGCTGTCTGCGTCGTCGCTAGTGTCGTTGTTGCAGTGGTCGTTGTTTGGTGCGTCGTTGTCTGGTGCTTCGTTGTCTGGTGCTTCATTGCCTGGCGGTCGCTGGCTGCTCAGCGGGTCAGTTTGCGCTGCCGCGCGTCGTTTCGGCGTTCTGATGATCATGCGAAGCATGCGTCGTTGTGTCCGTCGCAGGTGCTGTCGCAGGGGTCCGGCGAGTGCCCACGTCTCTGCTCCGCGTAGCGTTGTCGGTGATACTGTGCTCTTGAACAGGCGGAGTCGGTGAGCCAGTGGGCAGGACTTGCTAGTAAGATCTTGTTTGCGAGAAGCCAACGATGCCCATGCAGCTCTCACGCGCGGCTCAACATCCGCGCCCATCGGTTTGCGAAAGCTGATCAGTTGGCCGAAGTACTTGACATTGCCCTCGAATGGGATGGCCTCTATATTCACGTCTTGGACACGCGCTGTGCGTGAGCTTGCCCTTCTGGACCTTTTCGTCTGATTGCTGAGTACTTCAGCACTGCTCGCGCGCAGTTCAAGCCCGCGTAGCTCTGCCGCGCACGCCACGTCGTCGAGCATCGAGGTCAGACGCGGGCGAGTTTGGCTGGTCATGAGCACGTCGTCGGCGAAACGCAGGTTGGTCGGCGTTGCGGCGCTCGCGAGCCCCAGTTCCACCCCCTTCATTTCTTGCTGTCATTCGGACACAAGCGGACCAAGGATGCGTCGAAGAAGCGCACCGACAAAGTAGGGGGCCCAGCGGTCGCCATGCTTCGCGCCCCGCAGTGCCCCGCAGAAGGTTGAAGGGCACGCTGCCGATGTCTGTCTTCGCCGTGGCAGTCTGTCCCTCGTAGAGCTGTTGCAGTACAGCTATGTAACCGGGTCGGGCTCGCTGCGCCTTCAGTGCAGCCCACATTCTCCCGTGCTCAACTGAATCGAAAACTGCTTTGAAATCGAAGGCTGCGACCCACAGATTTTGACCCCATTCGCATGCTCTCTCGCGTAACAAATGGAAGGTGCAAAGGCGGTTAGTAATCCAAAGACCTGGTCTGAAGCACGCCTGGTGGTCAGTCCGGCGAGAGTCAAGCGTCGGTTGGAGACTGTCGCGCAGCAGTCGGCTGAACAACTTGCACAACAGCGGCACCGCGCAAATCGGACGGTAATTGTGTGGAAGCGCGAGGTCCCCACCCTTGGGCGCGACTGTGATGACTGCACTCTCGAAGCTTGCGGGCGGCGGGGTTTCGCATTGCAAGACGGCGTTGTAGAGCCGGAGAAGTGGACGTCTGAGTTCCTCCGTGCTGCCTTAAGCATTTCTGCGCGGACGCCTCTCGTGTCGGGGGCTTCACCAAGGCGAAGACCCTCGATTGCCCTGCGAAGCCCTGTCGGCGTGAAGGGCGGGAGTCGGCGGGTCTGCTGGTCGCTGGTCGGCGGTGAGTCTGCTGGTCTGCTGGTCGGCGGTCGGCGGTTGGTCTTCTGGTCTGCTGGTCGGTCGGTCGGTCTGGTGCGTGGTCTGCTGGCTTGCTGGTTTGCTGGTCGGTCTGCTGGTCGGTGATCGGCGGGGTCGTCGTTTGGTCGCTGCGGTAGTCGGTGGGTCTGCTGGTCACCGGTCGCGGGCGGGTCTGCTGGTCTGCTAGCCGTCGGTCGGAAGTCGGTCGGCTGTCCCGCTGGTCGGTCGGTCGGTCTGGCGCGTGGTCTGCTGGCGCGCTGGTCTGCTGGTCGGTATGCTGGTCGGTGGTCGGCGGGGTCGGCGTTCGGTCGCTGTGGTAGTCGGTGGGTCTGCTGGTCGCAGGTCGCGGGTGGGCCTGCTGGTCTGCTGGTCGGCGTTCGGGGGCTGGTCTGCCGGTCTGCTGGTCGGCCGGTCGCCCTGGCACGCGGTCTGCTGGTTTGCGGGTCTGCTGGTCGGTCTGCTGGTCGGCGGTCGGCGGGGTCATCGTTCGGTCGCTGTCGCAGTCCGTGGGTCTGCTGGTCCGCGGCGGGCATGTTGGTCCGCTAGCTGGCAGTCGTAGATCGGTCTGCTGGCCTGCTGGTCGATTGGTCGGTCTGGTGCGCGGTCCGCTGGCGCGCTGGCCTGCTGGTCGGTCTGCCGATTGGTCTGAAGTGGGAGAAAGAGGAGGAGGGGGGGGGAAGGAGGAGGAGGAGGAGGAGGAGAAGGGGGAGGGGGAGGAGGAGGAGGAGGAGGAGGAGGAGGAGGAGGAGGAATGGGAAGACGAGGAGGAGGAGGAAGAGGAGGAGGAGGAGCTGGTCGGTCAGCTGGTCGGCGGTCGGCGGGGTCGGCGGGCGGCGTCGTCACTTCGTCGCTCTGCCTCTGTCGTCTCTGCTGTCGAGTTCTACAACTGCTCGTAGAACTCCGCGAAGACGTTCGCGATTTCTTGCCGCGTCGTGCACTTGTTGCCCTCTAGGTCTGTCACGCGGGCAATGAGACTACGCCTCTCCCGTGTTTTAATGCGCGGGGTACTCTGTAAGTCTTTGAACTGATTAAGTACGTTTGCAAAGTGGGCCCGTCGCGTCGTCCGCTTCTGCGCGCGGATTCCGCATAAGTTTACTCAACTGCTTGCGGGCGTGGTGGTCGTCATGTGGCGTCTGCTGTCGCTGCATGGTCAGACTGTCTATTCGTGCTGGTCCTTGGCCGGGCTGCGGTTTCGCTTGCGGGCTGCGCTGCGGTTCCGCTCCGTCTCTGCAATTCCAAATAAAATTTCCCGCGGCACTGCTGGCGGCGGCGGCGTCCAAGATGACCTATTGGATGTGCTCGCTCAGCGCTTCTGGGTCGGAGGGCAGCCCAGCGCCGGTGAAGGTTCAGCAATTGGTGGTCATGGTGGACTTGCGCGCTGGCGATCACCCCCGCCCAGGATCGGGGCTGAGGGCGCGGCGCCGGCGACGTCGTTCGCCATCGCGCGGCCCAGCGCGGACACGGGAGAATCGCGCATCTAGCGCCGCCCACGAAGGGCCCGCATAACTGGGGAAGAGGCGAAGGCCATACAGGCGACACAACGTCGCAATTTCTTGCTGGCGGGCTCGCATTCATCGACCAAGCACCGAAGGTCGCCTGCGGCCACGCGCCCGCGCTAGCTGCGAAAGAGCGAAAAAAAAGAATCCCAAATCAGAGCGCGTCGGAGCTGCGCGAGAATCCACCCCACCCAACCGAACCTCCTCGCCCACTGCGCGAAAAACATCTTCCGCTGAGCCCACAGCATCAACAGCGGCGCTCTCTGGCTCCGGTGAGCAAGCAGACGCACACGCCGTGGTAACATCGCGTTCGTTAACAATGGCGCGGTACAAACTACAGACACACTTGTGGGAAGGCTGCAACGCACCGCAATGCTCGCTGCTAAGGATGCTTGCTCGACAGAGCCCACCAACGCACGAGGGGACCTGTCGGGCGCAACCAATGAGCACCCAGAGAGATCCAGGCGAGGCCAGCGGTGCAAGAATCCCCCCGCAAAGCTTCAAACTGTCTTGACAAAACGGATGGGCAACTGAGAAGCCGCTGCCCTTGCTCCGTGGCCTGAGGGCGACAGTCGCCGTCAGCTCTAGCCGCGGAATGCGCGGCCTGGTTGCCCAGCCTGCGCCATCTGCCCTCTGATTTGACACCTGCTTATTCACGGTCTAGGCGGGCCTTCACCTCGTTAACGGAAACGACCGAAGATGACCCGATATTGCACGGCATCACGAGCCCAGCGCATGGGAGCCAGCGGGAGAATTGGGCTCCACTTGGGGGTAGTGGCTAGGTCGACCACATGTTTGCAAATTAATGTAAATCGCAGACTGCCCCGAGATCTACAGGACTGCCCTGGCTAGAGCAGCGCGCTCACCGCGCTGCAGCGTTTGCAAGAGCGGGAAAAACAAGCGCGCACATGGCACGCTCCTCGTCGCCATCACCCCCAAGGAGGGCCGGGCCGCAACCCGCCCGAAGGGGGATCCGACAGCTGAAACCTCAAACAACTACCGCTGACATCGGCGTTGTCAAATCGGGGACGCACCCCCTGGGCGGGGAAAGAGGCCTCGGCAGAACAGCCTGACAGCGAGGGGGCCCGTCGGATCAGCAGCGCCAGCCGCTTCCGAAATATTCTGATCGATCAGTTCGGACCGGTTCGAATCGAAACACGGGCTCGCCCTAATCGCGCGAAGCGGGGTGCAACCTAGCAGCCCGCGCATCTCGTCGCCATCGCCAGCCAAAACCGCCAGCGAACAAAGCGGGACTCGCTCAGAGGGAATCGCAGGCGAGGCTTCAGGCGGTGCCCATCGCCATAGCCGAACACCTTCCTTCTTTCCGAGTCGTACACCAGGCGGTGCGTGGACAGACAGAGCGCGGAAAATGCAATAGACAAAGCAGTTGGATAATCACAATGAGAGAATGTGATGGCGCAGCGTGCGCTTCCAGCCCGATACAGACTGCGCTGCCTCTACCGTCGCATGAACTGCCGAAGATGCCTACTGAGCATTTCAACACGATGGGAGCGAACTCTCTGCTCGGCGCGCCTCTGCGCCTCACTCTGGCAGCAGCCGCCGCCGCGAAAGAATTCGGTGCGAACGTGGTGTGGCGAAGCAGGCTGTTCTCACGCGAGCGCAGCACGTCGCCGAACAGAAGCATCTGCTGGTATAGTAGCAGGGCACTGGCACCCGTGTGCCGCGCACGACTCAGAACTTCTGCGTTTGGTACACTGGACAAAAATGACGGCCTGATGCCAGTGATCTTTCTGACGCAACTGTTCTGGAAGCCGTCCAGACGACGTGTTTGGGCTTTGTTCAAGCATGCTCCAGCGAGCCCGCAAATCAATTTTGCTTCCACCACTGAAGTTGAAATGCGTAATTTGCGTGTCCAAATCAGAAGGGAATGGGGCCACACTTTACTGAGCGACGATAACATCCTTTTTGCTTCGCCGATCTTGCGCCCTAGTTCAGGCCCTGCGTCTGCGTCGGCCGCCAGATGCACACCTAAGTACTGAAGCTGCTTGACTTGCTTAAGCGCCGTGCCATCGGATGCACAAACGTATCCTGTCGCCCCCACTGCAAGGACCTGGAACTTGTCCCACTGCAGCTCCATGCCGCACCTGCAACACGCGTGAGAAATTGAATTGCTCTCAAGTGCTCATTCAAGAAGACGTCGTCAGTTCCAATGAGCAGGGCGTCGTCCGCGTAGACGCACTTGTTCGAGTCACCCTTCATGTAAGCATCCTTCGCTCCACCTTCCAAGAGGCCGACGGCGTCGTGAAGTAGCACTGCCATTACGAGAACAAACAGAAGTGGGCTGAGCGCGCACCCTTGAGAGATGGCGGGCAGCCGCGGCCTCGGAGCAGAATCGCCAACGCAGTCGCTGACGACAAACAGGCTCTCAGTCATCATCACGCGCATCATTTCCCGACACTCTTCTGGGACCCCTGGCTTCCTGAGCGCGTCCAGCAAGCTGTCAATGTGGATGCTGTCGAACGCCTTGTTCCAGTCCAGGGCGACGAGAGTAGCAGAGCCATTCTTCTTCGCCCTCGCCAATTCGACGCTGCGCCTCGCTGCGCAAATGGCGCGTTCCGTACTGCGCCCAGCCCGGAAGCCAAATTGGGTTCGCCACAACCTGCCGTCGATGCCAGCGTCTAGCAGCCTCGCCTTCAACATCGCTGAGAAAACTGCCATTGCAACGCACTGCAAAGATGAAGGGCGACAGTTGTCGCAATTGGCTGGCCCCCCCTTCTTGCATGGCAGGCGCACTTCTGAAGCGCACCATGAAAACGGGAGTTTCTTTTTGTTCCACGCATCGCTACAGATGCCTAACAGCCACTGCAACTGCCATGGCTCATCGGCCAGCGCCCTGTACACCTCAACTGGGATGTCGTCCGGCTTATCAGCCAAAGTTGACTCCGAGAGATATCATAGCGCGGACAATCGCAGGACAGCGCGCGCTCAACGCGCGGATCGCGCTCAAAGTGCTGACAAGCAGCGGCACCAAGAAAACGCTTGAGTCAAGCAGGGGGCCCGTCGCCAGCTGGGCCTCTCCCCCGATGCCCGACACGAGCGGGGCGAAACTCGTCGCCCAACTTATCTTAGCGAGAGAGAATCTCGCAGCCGAAAGCCGTCCACTCACGCGACCAAAGTGCGTCGAGGCTTCTCGAAAGCCCGCCCCAAAGCACGTCTAAAAGGAGGGAAGGGGGGTAAAATAGAGGCATGCGCTCGCTTGGGCCGCCTACACTTCTTCGCTGCACTGCGCGAGCGAGGCCAACGCCCCAACCCAGGCGCGGTCATCATTAGCGAGGAGAAGTGAGCTGAGGGATCGACCAGAGGCACCAGGACACATCCCGAATCCCCCGACTCCCCCGAATTCCGCCCGAATCCCGAAACACGAAATCCTAGACGCCGCGCACTGCAAACCCGAAACGGGCCCCAAGAGGGCCCTCGCGCCCTAAAAACCCATAATTACGTTGAAACGTCCAAAGCTGGCGGAGAGCCTGACCATCTCATTAGTCGCGGCCTTCAGGTGGGCCAAAGCTTCCCACTGCGTTCGGCTACCATCCTGGGCCTGCCCGAAGCGCCGTCAATCCCGAGATTGCTCGCGCCGTCGGCAGGACCCCCTGCAAGCGGGCCGAGAAACTCGAACAATGGCGACTTCACCTCCTCGCTGCAAGTGGCCAAAGCGGCCGTGGTGCAAGAAACGATGCACTCCCCATCAAGAACAAAGGCGCAATGGAGGCTCGCCGAGACGACCTCTAAACGCGAGGCCACTTCGCTGCCAGCGCCCGCGCATCAAGTGCCACTATCACGATGCACTGGTCTCGCTAAGTACCAGGGGACAGCGAGCTTCCGACAATTGGAGCCTCGACGCACGAGGTCGCGAAACGGCGCCCCGCCATCCCTTTCCCAAAAGAGAAACGGCCCAGCGACCCAACGAGCCGCGCTCATGAACCCACAGCGAAGCGCGACCAGCAACAACGTATACAGCGGAACCGAGCGCCAGTGGATTCCCAGCCTTCCAACAGATCCCCTCGTGGAACATGGTCACGCCCCGAAGGAATCTGCCAAAACATAAACATTTTGAGCTGGCTGTTTCTGACTTAACCATCTGGCGCCGAACGGCGCCCGTGGCCGGGGCGAAAGACTGACCTGCGAAGTACGGCCTAACGAACATGAGCCCCCACCCCGGTGCACATGCGCGGCGACGTCGGACCCGCGGCAGAGGCAGCGAGCAAAACCGCCCGATCCGCCCCCAGCCTCTGCGCGGCTCCGTCAATACGTTCGCATTCAGCAGCTCCAGCTCCTCGGGCGCGCATGGGATATGCCCCAGGTCACTGGCGACGCTGGAAACGACCGAAAGGCGTTCACCAGACTTCCAGGAGCAATGGCGCGCGCGGAACCCGCCCACCGCAAAGCCCGCCCCAGCAGAGCAACTCATTGACACTTCTCTCAAAAAATTAATCACCAGGGCCGCCTGGATCGCACTAGGGCCACCCGCGCGGGCCTGGAATTCTGCCCCGCGGATTTTGGCAAAGGCGGAAGCCTGACTTTTGCGGAGGGCCAAAGGGCCCGAAAGCACGACACCAGAAGACGATAGGGCGGCGGCGGCCTTCCAGCCCACTGCGCGCCCCCCTGCCAGGCGTTCGTTCCTGCCCCCTATCTTCACTGGTCCTCAGCAGCACTCAAAAACTTGCTGGCCTGACTTCTGGCGCGCCTGCTCCCGGGCCAGCGCCTGGTCGAGAAACTCGAAGAGGTCGGAGTCGCGGCCATCCGCTCCTTCGGGGAAGTCCTGCAAACGGGGACCGACGCAAGCGTCGCGCTCGCACGTTGCAGGCGCGCCGCCCTTCGTGGCGGCGCTGATCCTGACCTGCAATTTCGACGCCTGGCTCGGCAAATGGCAGGCAGCGAGGGAGCCCCACTCTCTCCTGGCATCGCTGCAGTCCGCCAGAATGCGCGGCGACAAACTCCGACAAGCCACCAGGCGGAGATCCGATTAAACTCGCGCGCGGTTGGGCCTCGGGGGAACCGATCTCAGCGCCTCTCCACTGCCAGAAAGCACCACTGACCACACCACTTGATCCCCAAGAGCTCCGACACCTTCCTGTCGCGGGGAGAGCCCCTGAACACCAGACCAATTTCAGCAGGTGGGGCCTTCTCCTGGAACCGCGACGCGGCAGCTCGGCCCGCGCCGCCCCGGCCGCCCCACGCACCGCAAGATTTGCCCAGATCATGCAAAGGTGGGAAAATTCGCCCAGGAGACCTCGGGTCGAGTTACCCCAGGCCAGCTGATCCAGCATAGGTCCGCCTGCTCCCACAACGCGTTTCCAAGAAGGCAGGGCCCCGAAGGAGCCCCACTGGGCGCGCCGAAGGGGCGGGCGGGGGCCCGTCGAGCACCAAGGCCTGCGAAGAGGACGCTCTCTCGCGCAACTCGAGCCGCGCGGGCCTGCGTGGAGCGACGTTCGCGACGCGCCGCGCGGCCATATATTCCGCGGCCTCCGCACCGCCTTTCGCAACCACGAAGAAATCCACCACCTTCGCCCCACCGGCGGCCCGGCGCGCGCCGTCGCAGGCGGTGCCCAGGATGCGCCCCGGAAGTTTTCCCCGGAAACCGCTAATCGAACCTCCCCGGGGCTCGCGTTGAAGCCCCCAGCCGCGAGCATCTCCGAAGCGCGAATGCCAGAGATGCCCCCCACAGTTTCCAAAACCAGAAAACGACCACATGGGAAACGCAGCCCAGGCAGGGCAACGCTCGGAGTCGCCGTTTGGGAACGGGTGCATGCCGAGGAAGCGGCGGTCGAAGATGGCCGCGCCGCCTGAGCTGCCCCTGCCTATCAGCGGAGACGCGGGGGAAGTGCCCATGCCGATGCGCCTTTACAAGCTAACGCCATGCCGACGCGCGGAGACGAATCAATTACGCTAACCAAGCCGATGCGTCATTACAAGAATCTTGACTGACTGGATGGCGCTCATGGACGGCTATGACGCGGGCCTGGGTGGGCCCCCAGGAGCGGATCCTCGCATGACCCCCATGACGCGGCGCTGCAGGCTTCAAAACAGAAACAAAGCCAATCCCTGGACGGGGACGGGGAGGCCCCAACTAAACCGAGACAGGAACTAGGCCCGACCCGAGAGGAGACGCCCACCCCTCACTTCAAAACCTCGGCCCCATGGAGGCCCGCCCCGGGAAGTCCTAAAATTATGAACGACGGATGGGGGGGGGCAGCCTGGCCCCTGGCGCCGACGCGCCAGGGCGGCGCCAGTTGCCCCCGCCCCCCGTGCTGGAAGCAGATTTAGCCGAGGGGGGGGGGGGGGGGCCTCACGGGACAAGGGCCTCCACGGCGGCCCCGAGAAGAAACTGACCACGCGCCTCCTCCCCCATTCAATTGCCGATCCGCACAAAGAGCCCGGCTAAAACGACGTCGCTTAAAACGGCACCACCTGGACCGGATGAGCGAGGCTCGGCGGCGGCGCCCGCGGGGGGCAGGTCGCCGCGGCGCACAGGCCCCCGCGGCTACGCCCACGAGGGGCCTCAATTAGCCGCCTGCACCCACGCCCCCGAGGACGCGCTGGCAGGGGGGTCCGCTTGCTAAGGGGAAGGCCCGGGGAGCTCGCCAGCAGCGGCGAGAAGGTCAGAGGCCGAAGCCGTAGCCGAGGCCGCCAAGACCGATGACGCACCCCCTGCGCCGCCGCCGCCTTCGCCAAAGCGGGGCACGCCCGCTGACGCGGCAGCACCGGAGTCTGCGCCAGCGCCGGCTGGCGCCGTGGCCTCGCCATTATTGTTATTATGCTTCTTGCTACGCCAATTGATGTGGCTGGCGTGAGCTGCGTTGAGCTGGCCGGAGCCTTCGCAGCTGACGTGATGACGTCTCGGAGCTGCTCGGCCCCGTTCTCGAACTCTGCTGCGTCGGAAGCCTGCACCTCACCTCACCTCGTCAGCCGACCTGTCGATGTCGAAGACTGACTCCACGCTGGGCAAGACCGGAAAAGCGACGTTGCCTTCCAGAAAAAAACCTAGAGGGTGGCCTGCTTGACCCAATGAGAATCATAAGCAGCAGGATCTGGTGGGAAAACCTGTAAACGCAGCTGCTCCGCGAGAGACTTCTAGTGGCAGGCTTCTTCCGCCAGACCCACCCGCAATTTACCAATGGACCCTTGCTTCTCGAGCAACCATGCCTGCCAACGAGCACGCTGCTCCATCTCGCCTGTGAACTTCCTCTCCAACTGCTTGATACGCTTGCCAACGTTCGTCGCCTGCGTCTGAAGGGGGACTGGCTGCACAGCTGCACGCCTCTTGTCGAGCCTCCCATGGAGTGCAGCAGCGGCCGTGGCGTTGCCTATCTCGCGGTTGAAAGCGATGGACTGCTGGAGTTCCTGGTCATCTAGTACGGCTTGATCCCCAGCAGCGGTAGGGGCGGCAGCTCCCTGAAGACCGACAGCCAGGATGCCTCCAGCGCCGTTGTTGCAGCCTTTGCAATCCCAGTCACCAGCCCATGCTCCCCCAAGCTGCGGGCGCTGGACCCCTGCGACTTCCTTGATCTTCCTTCCGCATTGCTGGCAGAAGAAGAAGCGCCCGATATTCCTGCCGCAGCCGCAACGTCCGCACTTCCATGCCTCGTTTGCGTGTCCGCCGTCGTCGCCATCGCGAAGGCGCTGCCAAGGAGGACGAGCCCAGCCGCCCTTGTGAGCGGGCGCCATGGCGGAAGTGCTGCGTGACAAAGAATGCCGTTGACTTTGTCGTCAATCATTGGGGGAAGGAACGAAACTTCTGGGGATCCCGCATTGCCGCCCCAAAGGTCTGGAACCCTTCCCGGAACCGACAGGCCTGTCATCCCGAGCCGCTTTTTGACGGCCCCGAGATCCGGAAAGAGGGCCCCCACAGGCCGAAAAAAACCAAGAGCATCCCATCGTGTTTTTGATTCGCGGCGCGAGGATATCAGGGAAGACATCACTGCCCGAGGCGTGTGCGCAAGAAGGGGGAGGGGGTGGTGCTGGTGCTGGTCGTCTCGGGGGCCCTGTTGGAAATTAAAGCGGAGGCGGCTGGTGCTCTCCCAACTTGTTTCCGATTGTTTCCTGATGTTCTCGCACGTGTTCGGAGGTGTTCGATTGTCTTCCACGGCTCTCATTTTCGGAGTCATTCGCCGGGTTTGTGTGTGTTGGTACGTAGTTTTAGCTTCGATCCGGTGGTCGCTGTGGGTTCGGATGCTCTCCTTGGCTCTGTGAGTGATCCTGAGATGTCGGAGGTTGTCGGGCCATCGACAAGAGGGTGCGCAGCAAGGCTGGAAGCCAGGACGACGAGCAAGTAAGGGAAGGCCGGGACGCGGGGACTGCGAAGGCAGCCGACCAGCCCGCGCGGCCGCCGCAGACCGGGAAACCCAGGCGGCCGACGACCTGCGCCGTGCTGCAGGGGCACGCCAGGAAAGACAACAAAAATCCACGCACTTGCACACCACCTCTCTTCCGACGTTGCAGGTTTGTCGTGACGTCGGCTCTGGGCTGGGCGCGAATGGATAGAGGGGCGATAGATGGAGGGGGGGGAGACAGGTGCCATTCTCGAAGCCTAAAGTCCCCCTCTTGGACCCGAAAGGGCCCCATCTAGGTGCCCCAAAGGGGGAGGTGCCCTTCTCGAAGCCTAAAGGCCCCCTCTTGGACCCGACAGGGCCCCATCTAGGTGCCCCAAAGGGCTCCATTCCGCGGCCCCACCAACGGGCCCCGTTCTGCAGCCCTCGCTGCCCCCTCCTCTGTCGCCCCGCCACTGCGCATACTCCGACTGGAGCTCTTGACCACCTCCACGTGGCTCGGTTTTTCCTTCTGGGTCGTGTGCGGACGGTCCCCGCATGTTGTTTTTCCAATACTTCGCCTCCAGGTTCCTGTACAAGGCGTTCCTTTGCATGCACTTCGCTTTCGGCACCGCCTGATCCCAGGGCTTTGTCCTCTTTTGGCCTTGACGCGAGGCCCCTCCTTCTGCCTTCTCCCCTCTGTCAATTAAAGCTGTGCGCAGCCCGCTTAGCTTGGACCGGAAGAGGCTCGCTCTCGACCCGCGGATCAAAAAAGTGTGGACGGTCCCAGACCGCAAAAGCAGCAAGGGGGAGCAAGAAATCGGTGCACGCTGGTCGGACGACCCCAAGAAGCGTGGTACTACCGGAAGAGTGTCGGGCAGTTGGACAGAGCGCGAACGAGTGGCACGCTCTGTTGGGAGGGCGACGCGCGTGTCATTGATACAAATAATAATAATAATACGAATAATAATAATAATGATAATAATAATGATAATACTAATAGTAATAATAATAATAATAGTAATACTAATAATAATAGTAATAATAGTAATAATAAAAATAATAATAATAATAACAATAATAATAATAGTAATAGTAATAATAGTAATAATAATAATACGAATAATACTAATAATAATAATAATAATATGATGTTGCTCCGTCTGGATCTGAGGGCACACACGCAACCCCCGGTCCTCACCCTCCTCTTGGGCGCCACCGAGGACCTCGAGGTCCACACGCTTGCCGAGGAACGTGTGCTCCGAGGGCGAGTGGATCTCGAGCCTCGAGCGGCAAGGTGAGGGGGGACATGGCTCAGGCGGGGAGCCTCGACCTGGCATCGGCGATGCATCGCCGACAGACTGGCGATCGGCCCCCGATGGCGAACGCACAAGATCCTGGGAGGGCTGGGCTATCAGGCCTCCATCGGCGCTGAATGGGCGACTGGGGGTCGATGCATCCCCCGTGAGCCTACCCCCCCCCGAACATTGCCCCTGGAACCTCCAGAGCTCGTACTCCGCGTCGATGCCGGCCGGGTAGTGCGCCCCCAGGGCGAAGCCGCCAGCGGGGCCCTCCAGCTCGCCCGCCAGAACCCTGCCGTCGTTCCTAGAGGAAGAAAACCCAAACATGCTCGCGTCGTCGGAAACACACACACACACACAACGAACAGCTGCTGGCCACTTTCGACCTCCGGGGGCCCTCGGCGGACCCCGGGACCGCTAGAAAACGGCCTCGGGATGAAAAGCACGCCCTGGGGAAAGGATCGGGACTTCCGGGGGGCCTCTGTCGAAAAAGTCAAGACACCGCACGTCAAGGAAGACGACATGAACATAAACCTTCGCGTCCGCGCGGGCTTCTTGGACCGGCGCGGGACAGCCGCTGGTGGCGCCTCTGGCGCCGCCAACAGCGCGGGGGGACCATCGCCCGACCCTGGAGATCGGCGCGGGCCTGCGAAGACGTACGTGTATGCCTCATTTCTTCCTCGAGCTCCGCATCGTGATGGGCCGATAGTACCTGTCGTACCTGTAGAACAGGGACCGCGGGCCGGCGGAGGTGTTCGAGTGCCGCGCGGCCTCGCTTATGTTGATGGGCGACTGGCCTGCGCTGGCGCGGCCAGGAGGGAGCTCGGTGGCAACTCGTGGGGGCCTCCCGTACCATCTTGTCGGCTCTTGCAAATCGACGCTAATCGACGCTAGTCGACGCTAGTCGGCGCTAAATCCGCCGACCCCTTGTGAGTCTCCAGGCGTGTAAGATTGTTCCCCCCCATTTATTCCCCCCAAGGACCCCAAACTGGGATTTTGACCCCCCCCCCGGCCCCGGGTGGTCCCGGACCGAACTCACCCGGGGCGCTCTGGGCTCCCTGGGCTCGATCTTGAGCTGCACGACAACACTTGACGCCTCCCAAGAAGCCGTCAAGACGGTCCACGAGAACCCCAAGTCGCCGAAAGATCGTTCCAAGACGCCCACGATGAGCTCCAAACGGCCCAAGAGGCCGCCAAGACACCCCACGAAGCGTCTAAGAGGCCTCCAAGAAGCCCCCAAGAAACTCAAATCTTGGAACTCCCTTGGAAAAACGTGCATGTTCAGCAGATCCAATTTGTTAGCCTTCATGGAATTGAAAACCGTCCACGAGGCCCCCACGAGGCCCCCAGGATCACCCCAAGGCGGCCCACGAGGCTCCCAGGAGGCCCCAAAGACAACCCAAAAGAACTCCAACGTGGCTCAGGAGGCGCCCTAGACGGCCCAAGAGAGCTCCAAGACAGCCCCAAAAAGGGCCCAAGAGAGTGACCACGAACTGCGCATTCCAGCGCTCCGCCCAACGAAGCTCTCCGGAGAACCCAAGAGGCCCCCAAGCGGCCCCAAGAGGCCCCCATGAGGTACCCAAGAGGCCCCAAGGAGCCCCCAAGAGGCCCAAAAGAAGCCCCAAAACGGCCCCCAAGACCCTTCGAAACTGCCTCGAAGAGGCCCGCGAGAATCCTCGCCACGAGATCCCAACGGACATCCCAGAGCGTGCCACACACGACCCTGAACTTGACGCATTCTTGCTACTGTTCCTCGCCCCGGTTTCGGAATTCTGCCCGAGAGGTGGCAGATAACAGACCCTGGACACCCTCGGCGTGCAGCCGGAAGCCGTCTCGGAGCCCACTGGGGGCCGCCAAGGAACGGATCGGGACGAAGCGTGGGTCCCGGAAAATACGATAACAACCCCGAGGCAACAGGTACGATGTCGAGCGCCGTGTCATGATTCGGACAAGCCCCGTGGAATGCAGTCCTGGAGGCGCAGTAGTTTATAGAGGGGTCGGCGGATGTGGCGTAGGCCTACAGAATCGACGCTCACTCGACGCCACCCGACGCGAAATCGGCGCGATCTCGTCGACCCCCAGACGCTAATCGACGCTAGTCGACGCCTGAGACGGGATAAGGAGGGTACACCTGGCTCCCATGATTTGCTCCCGAAGGGGAGGACCCAGGGGGGGGGGGCTTTGCACGTGGATCGCAGCTGCGCCAGGCTGCATGCAAGCATCGGGCCCCCATTCGGATCGTCGGGTGGGGCAGCACGGGAAGCGAACCCGACGGGGTCCAGGGGGGACGGAGGCGAGGAGGAAGAGCAAGAAGCGGAAGAGGAGGGAGGGCCACCCACCCACCCCGCTCCCCACTCTCCGAAGGCGCCCCCGCCGGCGCACGTGAGCTCCATCTTCCGCGTCCCCGCCCACTGGACATGCAGGTACGAATATATGGGTGACTGCCCGCGAATGCAATCTGCCGCCGTGCTCCGAGGCACGCAGCGGAGTGCCCTCAGGTCCTTCGAGTCCTCTGCTCTGAATACTGCAATATTTTGATGGGGCCCACAGCCTCGAGTTCCAAGAACTCCTGGGCGCTCCTGGGGCTTCCCGAAGACCTCTCGGAGCTTCTCCTGTGACTTGTCCTGAGGCCAGGGGGGCCCAACACGGGCCAAGAGGCCCCCAAGAGGCTTCCGAGACGATCCAAGAGGGCCCCGAGACAGCCCAAGAGCGCTCCGAGTCGCCGAACATAGCCTCGAGACAACCAAAGCGGCCCCCAAGATGCCTCAAGAGAGCACCAAGAGATTTTCGCCTGGCTTTCGAAAGAATGTAGCGGTCTCGCCTCCAAGATCGTCCCAAGACGGCCCAATAAGGCCCCAACAAGGCCCTAAGGCGGCCCAAGAAGGCCTCAAGGCGGCTCAAGAGGCCACCACGACGGTCCAAGAGGGTCACAAGATCGCTCCACGAGTTGCCCTAGAGGGGGAAGTCGAAGTGACATTTCGAGCCCTCCGCCCCACGATGATCCCCGAGACCGCTAGCAGTCCCCCAAGAGGCGAAGCCCAGGAGACCCCCAAGAAGCCCACGTTAATCTCCAAAAGGACCTCAAGAGGCCCCTGAGAGGCTCCCAGGACACCTGAGAATCGCCCCAAAGAGGCATATGGAGAGGCCTCTCAAGAGATCACCACAGACACCCAAGAGGCCTCAGACCCACAACCTCGGCGCAGTGCTGGGATGGGCCGAATGCCCTTCTGAAGGTTGTCTTATTTGACGGTTAGACATTGGGCGGAAGGGAGGGAGGGGGGGTCTGGCTCTGGACCTCTGCTTAATACGACTGTTTGCATAAGTGCATCCTGTGAGGGAGACTCCACCTGCTCGAAACAGGCGCCAAAAGCAGCCAAGATCGGGGGGGGGGCGAGAGCCCGCGCCGATCGGCAAAACAACGAATACGAAAACCATCACCTTAGACAATAAAGGAACGGCCCGCTCTCCACATTTGCCGCGACAGCGAGCGCTGCGCAGCGTCCTGGTGACGAGAGTGGGCCCGACGAGCATTCTCTGGGAGGGGGGGAGCTGCCCCTACCAGCCAGAGGCGAGTGCCGCACGCTGTGCACGCTGTTGCTCGGAAAATGGAGCATGTGCGCTACCAGTGGCGGACCGTTTTTCAATCCCAGGACTTCTGTCGGGGACGACGTCGGGGTGGTGTGGTGTATATATCTATATATATTCCCGTCTTCCTGGGGAAACAACGACACTTTTTTTTTGGTCGGCGGGGCGAGAGCGAACCTCTTCCGCTAAAAGCTAGGCGGGCTACGCACAGCTTTAATTAGGGATACAAGGCAACGGCGGGCGGGGCCTCAGGCGGCAGGGAAACAACGACACATGTATACGCCAAGATACCGTATACACAAAGATCCGCTTTCCTGTGCGAATGTCAGTGCTGGGCCGGAAAAAGCGTCGGTTGGTAGAGTTCGGCTCCTTATTTGTGCTGGTCTTCTGCTGAGTTCGTATTCAAGGACCAGAAAACTGCACGCACATGAACTTCTGGAACTCTGCGCGGATCTCGGGAAAAAGGTTGGTTCATGCTGGTGGTCTCCTCCGAGACACCAGAAGAGCCGTCATTGCGTAGTCTCTTGCGTGGCCGAGGTACGACGCCACACACACACACACACACACGAACCCTCCCAACCCACGCGCGCTCGAACTGAGAATCCCTGGCATGTTCTTTGTTTATCCACGTCTGCTGAAGTCAAAAACACAAAGATGGACGAACAGTACAAGCAGAAGGTGAACGAAAATCACAAGCAGGAGGAGAAGGCAGGCGATTGGTCTCCCGAGCATCGCCGACTCGTAACTCTACCCTGGTGACGTCAAGAGCACGATGGAATAAAAGAGCATAACAAGTGTACTAAGGACGGGAGAGAAATAGAGGGGAAGAAAGAAATAAGATGAGAAAAGAGAGAAAGGGACGAGAACGCCAGGACCGTGAAAGATACGGCTGGCGAACGGGACGAAAAAGAACAAGGGCAATGAAGGCAACGAGCGCGTCTTGGGGCCCAAAGACATTCACCATGAGTAGCTCCTCCTGCCCATTTGCACCTCCAACCTCTTCCTTTTCCTTTTCGTCTCCTCCACTGGGAGCGGGACAGCAGGAACAGAGTCAGCATCGAATCGGGGAATCGGATCGAATCAGAATGCCGTCAGATCGGGCTGCATCGGCATGGCTCGGAATCGAATCGAATCGGCCGCGCCGGGATGCACAACAATGCCATGCAGGCATCGGGCCGCGTCGAAATGCCCGAACATCGGAATCGGATGGGATCGCGCAAGCCGAACTTAGTCTCGACTCGGATCGATCGGATCGATCGCCACGGACCCCACACAGGGGCGAGGAGACTCTGGTGGTGCACATCCCTGGGCCCCGCAGCGATCCTTGCCTCGTGAGCCCCGCCTGCGCCGGCGCAGCACTGGCCCATGCGCCACGACTTGCCATCGTCGCTGTAGTCCTGCCGGAAGGGGGAGCAGCGAGCGCGGGAGCAGGGGCGGGAAGCGGGACCAGTCAGCACCGAACCAGTGAATCGGGTCGAATCGAAATGTGCATCGGATCGGGCCGCATCGGCACGGGATCGATCTCGAATCCGATGGGCTGCGCCTGAGCGCACAGCAACGCCACGCAAGCATCAGGCCGCAACGGATCGTCGAGGCATCAAAACCGAATCGGACCGGGCTGGCTGGAAGCATCGATCGGATCGATCGGATCGAGATGGGCCCGGAAGGGTAGAGAGGAAAAACGCAGCACAGCACATTCTACGCCGCAGCGCGAAAGCGTCATTCCGCACGCGCGGTCAGCAGGCTGGGCGACGGCACTGCGAATTGCCCCGGATGCAAAGGAAGAGGGAAAGGAGAGGGGCGGCCACGGGAGAGGGGGAACAGGAGGGGGGGCGAGCACACTCGCGCGGCGGGGACCGCAGCGGGGCGGCGGGGGGCGGCCAAGCCAGCTCAGCAACCCGGGCGACGGGGCGCGGGGCGGCATTGCGGAAGCAGCACAAACACAGACGTTCGAAGATCCGCGCGAAAAGCTCCCGGGTCGGCGCTGGAGCCCCGTCCATTCCTTGGCGCGCGGCGAGCGCCGCCAAGGCGGCGCCGCACGCGCCACAAGGAGGGATCCAGCGCCGACACAAAAGAAAAATCCCCGCGGATAGCCGAAGGTTCTGCTGGTGCCGAGAGGGGGGGGAGGGGGAGGAGGCCGAAGCGGTGGAGGCGAGAGTGGAGCAGCGACTGGGAACGGGCTCGAGACGGCCCCAGCCATCGCCCGCGACGGGCACCGCACGTGGCTGAGACGTGCGGGAGCGGCAGGACTCACGCCCCCGGCCTTCGACACTCAGGAAAAGCGTCGAAGTAAAGGGTTTGCTCATGGGCTGCAGCAACAACAACACACTGCTCGGGCGCCTGGTGGCGCTGGCAGCAACCAAGCATCCACAAGAATCGTGGCGGCGCAGCCCAGTGGGGAAACAGTCGAAATCGTCCCACTGCGGGGCACAGAACCGCCAAACTGTGGGGGAAGGCGGATAAACGCCACAGCGCTGCCCCAATAGACACGACACTGAATAGCAACGGTCAAGCCAAGCGCGCCGTGCATCAGGATTCGCCGATACGCTCTGCCAAGAGCTCTGCGGATGAAGCAACATCCCCGCGCCCGAGCTCAAAGAAGCACACACGTCGTAACCCCACTGTTTCTGCGGTTTGCGCGGCATGCGCCCCCCGAACTTTGGAAGTCGCCTACGGTTCCCTAGACAAGACGTTGCTGGCCCGGCAATCGGCGCGCAGCGTTCTGATCCCTGATCCCGCCGCATGAACTCGATCGTCGTTTGCGCCGCGCTCGCGCCAATCTTCAATAATGCCCCTACGACTGCATCGCAACCAACAAAAACCCCAAAGCATGAGGCATCGTCGTCGAATGTTGTTTCGCATGCACATGGCACGACACGGCCAAGAGAACATTGGAATTTCGAGCACAAGCTCCCCAAATCAAGATGCAACGCCCATCTCATATCCCGCATCCCGACCCTGCGAGCATACCGCCTCTCTCTTTCATCGGGCAACGTCGGCTCGACGCCCTCCTGCGCCGTCGTGGCCTGCTCCCCCTCCCTCATGTTCCTCATCGCTCGTCCTCCCACCGTCACACCACTGCCTCGAGAACCTCTTGACCCGCAGAGCGAGGGCAGCGATCTGGAGCAAGAACGCGTAAGCCGAACGAACATCGGCATCGCTTCGGACTGTCCGAATGCTGGTTGGAAGTGTTCATTGTTGGTTTTCCTTCGCTGCTCCACCCGAAGCGAAAGTCGGAAAAAGAAGAAGAAGCAAAAAAAAAAAAAAAAAAAACTTCGCACTGGTGCCCCCCCCCCGCCCGGGGGCGGAGCGGATCTCCCAGCCGGGCGCGCCGCCGCCGCCCCGGTCTCGCCGCCCGGCAGCGTGCCTCGGCCGAGGGGTGGTCACACTGAGCTGCGCGGGCAAAGAAAGAGACAAACTAATGTGTAAACCACAGCAACGACAGACAGACAGACAGATCCCGCACGGCTACGAAGCCGGTCCTGCACAGGACACGGGAAGAAAAATATCATGCAAAGCTCACATGTAGCACGCCGAGACACAACGACCACACACAAGCACATACAAACAATGACAAACATGCACAGGCGACAATGCCATCTCTCAGACGCCGTCCGTCCACCTGCATGCCGGACGCCCTCGCTCCCATGTGTGCGTAAATGTTTCAACATGTCGATGCACATGTGCAAAAACTCTGATGAACCAACACAAACAAGCATCTGTGCATAGACGAATACCATAGGGAGCCCCAAAAGCGTTCCCAGGAGGGCCCCGCGATGCCAAAACCATTAAGTTGCCTTTGGCGTTTCAATGCTTCTGGGGTTCACGACTTTTGGAACTTCAGACGATATTACACGGCTCAAGAAGCCCTCAAAACCGCCCCGAAACGCCGCAAGAGCCCCCCAAGAGGGCCCCCTGACAGCCTGCGAGGATTCAAAGACGGCCCCGCAGGCTCACACGACGACCCAAGAGGGCCCAATGACAGCCCCAAGAAGGGCCCAAAAAGGGCGCACGCGAACGGAAAACCCGCCCCAAAACGTGTCCAGGAGGCCCAAGCGCCAAAAGGCCCAGAAAGTGCCCAAAGACGCCCCCAAGGGGCCCCACAAGACGCGCAAACATGCCCCAAAACGGTTCCAATGAGGCCTCCAAACGGCCCCCTGGAGGCCCCCGAAAGGCCTCCCGCGACATCCAAACGAACATCCTAAATTCGTATGACCCACCCCCCTGGCACGGTGGCCGGACGGGTTGTCGGCCATTTGTGAGAATATATATATATATACACACACGCATGCATCCATCCATACATGCACACATACAGACATACAGACATACATACAGGCACACAGATATACACGTACATATGTGCATACGTACTAACATAAAGGCCACAAAACATACGTACATGCCTACATCCACCCATATACCAGATGTCCATCAATA
>CAUYUJ010015974.1:197500-227516 GCA_963575745.1 Prorocentrum cordatum
CTCTTGGCGAGGCGCAGCTTCTGGCAAGCACCCAGGGGCTGGAAAACCCTCGAGGACCGACGAAAGCAACGCTCAACCTTGAGAGGGCACGCCAGGGGGGACAGGCTCAGGTGGAGAACATCGAGCTGGAATCGGCGATACGTCGCCGATGGATCGGCGACAGGCCCCAGATAGCGAACCCGCAGGTCAGGGAATCAGGCCCCTAGTGTCGATCAGTGGACGATACGGGGCCCATGCATCCCCCCTGAACCCTGCGCCTATCCCTAGGGGGCCACATGCGAACCCCACCCTCCCCCTCAGAAATCGTAGGGGGTAGGGGTAGGGTGCGCATGTGGCCCCCTGTTAAAACAGGGCTAGGATCGGGATAAATCGCTCCAGAGCGTTCCGGAGCGCTCTCAGAGCGTTCCGGAACGCTCTGGAGCGGCCGCGGCGCCCAATACATCCTCCAAGCCCGCCGATTCTCAGAGATTTCGAGTTATCCCGATCCGATTTTGTCCCGATCTTCGCGTCGTTTTACCTGTATCCCCCCCCCCCCCAGCGCTGCCCCGTATGCTGCAAAGCACCCGCGGGGCTGGAGAACCCGGGCCGGCCCCGACGGCCCCCGGGGGGCCAGGGCGGGGGCCCCCGGAGAAGCCGGGCAGGGCCCGGCACTTCCCGAGCGCAAGCTCCTCTCGCGACGCGCGCGCGCCCCGGGCCGGAGCACGCTCGCAAGGGGGCCGCAGGCGAACCCCACCCCTGCCCCCCTCGGATTTCCGAGGGGGAGGGCGGGGTGCCTCGCTTCGCTCGGGAGAGCTCCCGAGCGAAGCGAGAGCCCCACCCTACCCTCCCCCTCGGAAATCCGTGGGGGGTATAGGGGTGGGGCTCGCATGCGGCCCCCGGCACTCGTAGGAAGGCACCAACTATACACCAACACCGATCCTGGCCAGGATCACCCTGGGCCCAGGATCGGTGTATACGCCCTCCTGCCTTGCGCAAGAAGGCATATACACCGATCCTGGGCCCAGGGTGATCCTGGGCCAGGATCGGTGTTGGTGTATAGTTGGTGCCCCCGGCACTCGGGGCCCGACACGCGGACGTCCGCAAGGCATCGGCCCTCCTGCCGCCTCCGGGGCCCCGGACGCTCGGAGCGGAGCGAGAGCGCGCTCGGGCGCCGGCGCAGGCGCGTTCGCGAAGGCCTCGGCCCTCCCGCCGTCTCTCCCGGCGGCCTCGCCCCTCAGCCCCCTATCGCGCCTGGGGCGCCGAAGGGGGGGGGAGGTCGCCGCCCCTCCCTCCTGGCGGCCGAGGATCGGGGAGGATCGAGGAGGATCGGGGAGGATCGAGGAGGATCGAGGAGGGAGGAGCGAGGACGAGGGAGGGGGGATCGAGGATCGAGGGCCGAGGATCGAGAGCGTTGTCGTGATGGGGTCGGCTCGGGACAGGCTCCAGGATTTCTGGGGTGCCTCGCGGCCCTCGCTGCTGCAGGAGATCGTGAGAATCCTGGAAGTCCTGGAAGTCTTTAGACTGGAGGGGCGCAGGGACATACAGACACATAGACACACTAATCCCAGGATGCCCCATGTTTGTTCCAGATGTTTGGGGTTTTCGCCTTCCCCCCCATGTCCCATTGCCCATCTTTTCCTGTATTTTCTGGGGACTCGACGATGGATTGTGCCTGTGTGTCCGTTTTTCCCCCTCCCGATAAGCATACAAAACATGGCCGTTGGAGCCTGCAGATCCACCCGCCGCCGCCGCCAAAATGTCCAGAGGCCTTACAGTGAGGGCTCGGCCACAAGAAACCTCCGCAAGAAACCCAACCCTGAAATCCGCGATTTGTTCAGTGAAAATCCGCATGTGTCGATCGAAAATCGTCAAGATCTGACTGGGAGCCCATCGAAATCCAAGAAACCCAAGGCACCCTGGCAAAATCCAACTGGTTTCTTGGCACGGGCCCCCACTGTACAGGATGGCTCACGAAGGGCTCCAACGCAATGCGCTGGAGAGGTCTCCCGAACATCCCAGAGGATAGCCTCAAGACGGCCCGAGAGGCCTGGCAGGCCGCAAGTCCTCTCCTCCTCTCGGGGTCGGCAGGATGCCGCACGCAAGCGTCTTGAGCCCTGGAGCGCACCAAACATACCACCTCTTGCTCCTCCGGCGCCCTCGAAGATGGCCTCGTCGACTTCACCATGGCTTCGCAGTGGCTCGCCAGCGACGTCGCGACTCAGAGGGGTGTGCACTGCTGCACCGTTCTGGACCGCCCCCTGCACGTGCGTGGCGCGCGCGGCCTCCGCGCGCTCACGGACCTGACCTATAAAGGCCTCTTAGGTGGGCCCGCGCAGATGGGGTCGGAGGATCGCGCCGCATCGCCAGTGCTTCGAAAATGCATCGGCGACATCGGCGATGCACCGGCGCTGTCGGCGAGGAGAAAATAGGGCTCCACGACGAGCCACATCGCCGATGCGTCGGCGATGCGGCACGATGCCCCAGACCCGTTTGGGAGGCCTACGAATGGGAGCCCGACGACAAGAGACCCTCCGCAAGAAACCCAAGCCTGGGACCCCAGGACGTCCATGGCTTTGGGGTGCCAAAACGTCGCGCTTTCCGTCGCAAGACCATCGGCACCCAAGAAACCCAGGGCACCCTGGAGGCAAACCGGGCGTTCCTTGGCATGGGCCTCCACTGTAGAAAGCGTACCACTGCATCGCTGTCCACTGCCGCCTCCGCTCGTGGGGCGCGCCAGGCTCTCGCGCGCGATCGGGCCCGACCCGCCCGTGCTCGTCCGAGGGTCGGCGGCTCCGAGGGGTATGGTCTGCAGCGGGTGCGGTCTGCAACTGGCGCCCGGGGGGGGCCCCCATGGGGCGCGGGCGCGGACCTCGACGGGCGCACGAGGCGGCTCGACGAGGACGGTGCCGCGCCCCCCAGGCCCCCACGGCGCCTATCGCCAACCACACCCTGGCGTAGCCACACCCTCTGTCGGACAAGCGCACTCCACCACTCGCAGAGTGACCACTCGCAGATGGCCCAGAGCCGCCGCGAGGGGTCTGCGACCGATCGCACAGAGGGAAGACATGCGACGCTCGGACGCTTGTGAGCAGGCACTTTTTGTGAGCAGGCACTTTGCGAGTAGGCGCTCTGCGAGTGGGCGCTCTGCGAGTAGGCACCCTGCGAGCAGGCACTCTGCGACCAAGGGACCGCGCTCGGTGATTCCTCTGGCCGCCGAGAGGGGCGACCAAGCCGGCGCCTGCCGCCGCCACGAGCTGCATTGCGAGGGGGGCATGGGCCGGGCGATCGCCCCGGCGCTCGGGGAAAAGCCGCGCGCCCGCGCGGCCGGGGCCAGCGCCGCGCTGGGGGGGCCGAGCCGCGCCCTCTGAGACTGCGCGGAGTCGGATCGGGGTCGCACCGTGTGGCCCTCGGTCGTTGAGGCCTTGACGACCTCTGACGTCCCTCGACTCGCGCTGGCGCGGCCGCGTTTTGCTCTAGCTTGGCTCTCCCTCAAGATCTCTGGATTTACCGGGATTTGCCCAGATTGACCTGCAATTGCCTCGATCTATCTGCTCTTACCTGGACTTATATGGCTCGATCCCCACAAGTCGATCGGCGAAAAGTCGTTAAGCCCTTAGGGACTCGGAGTGAGGCGCGACAACTTCTTCACGCCAGGCGGACTTCGCTCGGTTCCAGGACACCGGAACCGTCACGGGTCGATCCCGCTCGGAAGACGCCGCAGGCAGGTGGGGTCTGGGACTCGGGTCGTGACTTCTCGCGATGAGCTATGTTTTCGCAACGTCGGTTCTCAAGGCTCTGTCGCAGTGCGCTCGCCTGTGCCACCCGCGTTGAGCCGCCCCGCCACCCCGCGCGTTGTCGCAACTGGCCCACCCAGACGCGACACACGCTCTGCCCTGTGCTCGCGCGGGCCTCCACCCCGCCTCAAGCTTCTGGAGCCCGGGGGGGCTGGGTGCAAGCGAGGGGGCGGGAGGAGGAGAGGCGGGGCAGGGCTTTCTGACTCCAAAGGCCGTGAACCTGAAAACCAATGAAACTACAGGAGATCAGCGAGTAGCTCCTCGGGCTCAAGTAACGTATCCAAGAGACCGTGAGCAATTTCCCAGAACAGCCCCCAGTTGGATGGCTAGGGAAAGGAATCCGACTGCCTTTCTTTTTGTCCTCACGAGCCATCGATTTAGCTCACGAGCCTTAGTCCGGCTGGCATCGAAATTTAAATCAAAAAACTAGATTCCGATCTAGCCCGCGTTGCTTCCCAATGCACTATTTCCAATATCCGAACCGATGCTCGCCCTAGATTGCCGCGGGACGTTTTTGTTCGAAGAAAGTGTTGGCACGACGATAAAATGACCGTACGATTTCACGTCGCACAAGTACAACAGGATCGGCGTCGCGTAAGCGAGCGTACTCAGATATTAACCGCAAAACACATGTGTGATAGTGGTGTGGTGATAGCACGGCGACGGTGAGCAGCAGCCAAATAAATATGAACACTCATACAGGGCAGCCCCAAGGCGGGCCCACAGGGCCCTTCCCCAGTGTTCGCATATGTGGTTCCCCGACAGTTTGTGCAACACACGTCTCAATAGCATTACCGCGCTGATGCTGGACATTCCACCACACAGGCGCAGGGGGGTAAGGGCGGGCGCAGGGGTGGGAGCGGGGTTCAGTTAGCCAGCTCGAATGAGCCAGAGGGCCCCGTCCACTACCACCCGCCCCCCCACAACATCGCAAATGCGTCGCGTCCGACGCCTGTCGTTTGGCTAGACGCTCAGCGCGCGACACGAGCTGCATCCGATTCCAGCCGCGTATTGAACGACGCCGACGAGAAGCAAGACCGCGCGCGATGTACGCCGCACCCGCTCCGGCCTCTCATGTTGCATCGTCGGCGACAACATGTCCAGCGCGCGACGTGCGCCGCGTCGCATTCAAGCCACGCGCGTTGCACCGCCAATCGTTTCGCTCCTGCCGCGCAGGGAGGAGGGGGAGGAGGAAGACGAGGAGGACGAGGAGGACGAGGAGAAGCGGGAGGGGAAAGAGGGAGGGAGGGAAGGAGAAACTGAAGAGGAAAAGGAGAATGCCTCTTGGGAATTCGCGGGGCGTCCTGGGAACTTTCTGGTATACGCCTGAGGGCCTCTTGGATATATCTTCCCGGTTGGAACATTGTCAACACAAAAAAATGCGAGCGTCATTCAGTCCTTCAAATACCAAATGAAAATCCATGATTGTGTTGCCCCCCCAAGACCTCCTGGACGCCATTGTTCGACCTCTCGGGGGTTTCCTGAAGCATTTGCGTGAACCGCACTTGCTTGAGGCATTATGACTTGCCGCCCGCCCACCTCCTCAAGCCGACGGGCCGCAGCGTCGACGACAAGAAAGTCCATGTTGACGAGCAGGCGTCCCCGCGCGATGTGCGCCGTGTCCCATTCCCACTACGCGATGCGCAGCGCCGACGAGGAGAAAATACATGTTGGCACGAAAAACGTCGACGTTGCGGTGTCTTTTGGCAGGTAAGACGGGGGGTCCCGGTCCCGCCTAGGGTTGGCCAGGCGTCCGCGCGACATGCGCGCCGCGTCCCATTCGTGCTACACGTTTCGCAGCCTCGACGACAACAATGTCCATGTTGTCGAGAAAAACGTTGACTTTGCATTGTTTTTATAAGTTGGACGCGACCACACGTTTAAAGTTACCCCAGCTATGTTTATCCGTCCCATGTATGCTACACTTGTCGAAGCGTCGACGACAAGAAAGTCCATGTTGACGAAAAAATTGACTGTGCATGGTTTCTTGATAGGCAGGACGCGACCACCAGCTGACGGTCCCCAAGGCGATGTTCATTCCGTCAAATTCCTGATGCACTTCTCGCAACTCGACAACAGGTTGGCGAGACAAAAATTGAGTTTTATTGTCTTGATACGGTTAGGACGGCGGGGTTGTTATCGGCCGGCTAGGTGGGGGGTTTGGGGTGCTTAGTGGGGGTGGGGATGCGTGGGGGGGAAAGAGGGCACTGGAGATTTGCCGCAGGCGTCTTCAATGTTTTAGGGCGTCGGTTCCGCTGGTTTCGTCGCCAACAACGCCGAATGGGCACATTGCTGACGGTCGGGCAAGGATTCGTGGCCAAGGGTAAAGAAAGGACGCTACAAAAACCGAGCGTGGCGGTGGGGCAACCCTGGCCTTCCTCTGAAGCCTTGATCGGCGAGGGACGGGTTCGGATTTCGCAAACGCGCACGCACACGCACACGCACCCGCACACGCACGCGTCCTTCCTCTGAATCCTTGGTCGCCCAAGGAAGGGTTCGGAGTTCGCTGCCGAATGGAAGGGCTGGTCCCGACCACTTCTCCCAGCCTCGCAATCCGCCCCCGCGCCTCGCGCGACAGGGAGGCGCGCACCAGCTCCAGCACGGCGGCCCCCGCGGAGTTCGCGGGCGTCGCGGGGCGCCGAGGCCCCGGTCGGGCCAGCTGGAACGAGCGGGCCAGGCAGGAGAAAGAGCGCTGCGCGCCCGATCCTGGCCAGGCACCTCCTGGGCCCACAGCCAATATACATCAGCTACACGCAGGGATGACATTAGGTTCAGGTCGGGCATGTCCCGTAAGAACCGAAAACCGCCCCAGACGATTGCTTGACTATTGTTGATTATAGGAAGGCACCAACTATACACCAACACCGACCCTGGCAAGGATCACCCGGGGCCCAGGATCGGTGTGTACGCCCTCCTGCCTTGCGCCAGAAGGCATATACACCGATCCTGGGGCCCGGGGTGATCCTGGGCCAGGATCGGTGTTGGTGTGTAGTTGGTGCCCTCCGAGAATAGAGGGACAGGCCCCACTTAACACTAGACGAACTTGGCCGTGGGGCACGCGGATTGCCGGCCGCTGCGTGCGGTGCGACGGTGGCGGTCTGCGCGCTCGGGTGCGGCCCCGCAGCGCCCTCCGAAAGCCGCGCACCGGGAGGTCACTCCAGCGAGGGGTCACTCTTGCGTGCAGCCGAACACGTTCTTGCGTCGGCGGCTACTCCAGATTTCGTAATAAAGGGAGGGGGGTCTCACTTCGGGGGGGGGCCTCTTCCAGGCTATCTTGGGGGGCCTGGGGGGTCTGGGAACGATGTTCTGGAGGGTTCTCCCATGGGGGAGGTCTGAAATGGCTTGTCTTGGAGGGTCCAGACCCCCTCCCTTTTATTACGAAATCTGGAGTAGGCAGAGGGTGACTGCGCTGGCGATGAGAGGCTCAAACGAGGATGCCGTTCGAGCGAACTGTGCCACCGTGCAAAAACAGGAGCGAGGAGAGGACGCGGCCGAAGGAAAACAGGGACGGGGCGGGCGGATCAGGGGTCCGATCGCTCCCCGAGCGTGTGGCGCGGCCAGCCCCGCCGCAGGGCCCGCGGCGGCTGCTGCGTCAGCGGGCGAGGGGCGGTGCAGCCAAACACACAGATCCTGGGCGAAGGATGGGCCTGGCTGGGATCAGTGCGTGCGCACAGTTCTCCTCGAACCGCGCAGAACACATGTGGGCGGAGGAGGAGAGAGAAGCAGGCCCGAACTAGACCGGGTATGAGCATCGGGCCCTGTCGGAGACAGATCGGCTCGAGCATGAATCGGCGCGGAATCGGATCGGGATCGCATCGCTTGCGATCGCGAATGCGTTTTGCTGCTGACTGCTGCTGCTTCATTGACATCCTGGCTGTTGCTGGCTCATTAGTTGCATATGCGGGCCCTGGGATTATATTGGGGAATGTCGGGCATACTGTGCAACAGTGGGCGTCTTGCATACCACGTGGGGCTCGTGGGTTGTCGTCGGGACCTCTTCGGACACGGCTGAGGCATTGCGGCTCCCCTTGTAATTATCTGACGCTTGTCCTGGTGGCCGCGAGAATTATGTGTACCTCTCCGCGCCACTTCAGCAGCCATCCCTGTCAGGTCATCGACCCTTAGCAAACGAAAAAGAAACAAACTTGGGAAACTTCAAGACTTGTTTCGCAAAGGTCCGTCTGCCCTCGCCAACACAGTCGTCATCATCAGCGGCACTGTCTGCCGACTGCCGATACCATGCATATATGCGACCTACATGCTCCAAAGAAATAATGATGCCACGGTCAATTGAATGGTTGCCAGCCGCAAATGAGTGGGCAAGTACAACCATGATTTCGTACGCACCTGCTGGGTGCATTACATAAGCAAAAACATTGCCGTCATGTCAGTGCGCAATACAGTCGAATCCCATACGTGATTGAGAAAAAAACACCTTATCCGAGGAGCGACAACATGCTGGAAACTCTTAAGGAGCAATCGCTCACTCATAGCAGAAGGTGCGCATTGACTTGCAGCAGAAACTGCACGGTTATACAAAGTGATGGTGCAATGCTGGCTTATCTGGCATGATGCGGTTTGGGCCCAGCCGATAACGAATGTCTGTCAAACTTGCCTGATGCTTCCTCTACATAAGCATCCCGTCCTTCGTCACCTGATACTTGTTATGTAAGAGTACGTCAGGATCCATCCAAACGCAGTCCATACTACTGAACTCGATCAAAAAACAAAATACAGCAGGGAACAGTAAATAATTCGCCCGCTTTCGAATCGTATGTCCCAGGCCCTCTGGATCCGCCAACGTGCCGCAGGCACGCAGTGGAGTGCCATCGAGTTCTCAGCGAACCTCAAGGCCTTCTCAGAAGGCGGCAAGACTTCTCAGAAACCCTCGCGCCTTCTGAGATTTTGTCGCGTCTTCCGGGAAGGCGTGGAAAACCTCTCAGAAGGCCAGGGGACTTCCGAGCCTTCTGAGAGGGCCCGCCTCTTCTCACTTTCCGACCTCGTTCGCCGCCGATGTTTGAGGGCCCGGAACCCAACTTACCGATGTTACAAGCGCTCTCGCGCGCTCTTGCATTGTTCTACGTATGATCTTTCGTCGTGGAGCCTCAGAAGCGTGACTCGGAAGCCAGACCTCCATGCCCTAAGATGGTCCCAGAAGACTCTCCTGAAACTCTCTTACGGGCCTCCTGATCCGTCTACGAAGCCCCGTAGACCAGACAAGAAGGCCAAAATCCTCCAAAACCCTTCGGCCCCCCAGAGGCCCAAGAGTCCAGTCACCAAGAGAGTCACTAGAGGCTTTCAAGAGGGCCCCAAGAGGAACCAAAGGGGCAACTCGAAGGGCTCCCCGGCACCCTCCTCCACAAGACTGCCCTCGAGACCGCCCCCAAGACACCCCTAAAGGGCCCCCAGAGGTCCCCAGGAAGCCCCCAGGAGACCTCAGGAGGCGCCCAAGAAGCCCCCCGAAAGCCTTCAAGGGGCCCCCAAGAAGCCCCCACGACCCAGGTACGACCCAGGCAGGGTGGCGGGATGGGCCTGAGGCCTCTAGATCCGCCGCCCCCAGGGCCTGCGCAGGGGCATTGCCGTGCCAGGCGTGTGAGTACTTTTTGCTGCCCCTCCGGGAAAACAAATCCCAGTAGGGTCTCGGCCACTGCCACTGGCCACCCCGAAACCACTTCAAGGCCCCACCCCAAAAAAAGTCAAGACGATCTGCATCCAAGAGGGCCAAAGTGGCCTCCAAGACGGCCCAAGACGGTTCAGGATGGCCTCCAAGACGGCCCACGAGGGTCCAAGGGGGCTTCAAGTTTGCCCAAGATGGCTCCAAGACGGCCCCACGTGACCCCAAGACGGCCCAAGATGGCCTGTAGACGTCCCAATGGGCCTCCACGAGCACCCCTAAAGGACCAAGGAAGCAAGTACCACTGCTTTGCTCAAAATGTTGACTGATCTTCACATTTCCGCCTTGTCGGGAGCCGACAACCCAAGACGGCCCCAGGGGCCATCAGGCCCCAAGACGTCACAGAAGGCTCCACGACGGTATCAAGAAGACCCCAGGACGACCCAAGAGGCCCCCAAGAGGGGTTCCACATGGAACCCTGAGGTTGGACCAAAAACCTCTGGAGGTTCGGGTTTCCTACCTCGGAACCTCCCCATACTGAGGGAAACAAGAAACAGAGGAAAGCAAGAGGAAACAAAGACAGACATGAAGAGAACATAGAATCAACCGCAAGAAACAAAAAGTAACAACAGGATATATACATATATATATATATAAGTATAGACAAAGAGAAACAAGGGGGCTGCAGCACGAAAATATGGAGGCCAGGGTTTCCGACTTCGCAACATTTCCGTCAAAAAAGAAACAGCGAGAAACAGAGTCGTACATTAGGGAAAATACAAAACGATAAGGAAGCAACGGGATGCAAAAGAAAACATGCATAGGCATACAAAGAAACATAGAGGAGCAGAACAAGGCAACGTAATGAAATAGAGGGAAGCATGAAGACTAGCGGGGAAAAGCAGGGAAACATGAACAACTATAACCACGCAGAACGAAACTTGACGAAACATCGGGAACCATGAGGGACCATTATGGAACACAAGACGCCCTCTCGGGTGGCCAAAAAACTCCTATGAACGCGGCCACGACAAAACGTGCGCCGTCCCTACACGATGCTGCCCCTCTCACTCACAAACTGCGCGGCCCTGGGCGAGGACAACATCGCGCCCTCTTTCGCGCAGCGCCGCTGCCGTTGCCGCGCACACGCGACTCGACGAGCGAAACACTTTTTGGTCGGCGGGGCGAGAGCGAACCTCTTCCGCTAAAAGCTAGGCGGGCTACGCACAGCTTTGCGACGAGCGAAACACGCGCTGAGCCAAGGTAAGCACGCCAGTGCCCGCCGAAATATGGACAGATCTCGGGCGAGGGCGGCGGGTCGCACGCGCGCGCGCGCGGCCCCGGCCACCACACGACCTGGCGAGCGCAAAACCCCCTGCGCTGCGCCAGCACGGGGGCGCCACGTGCAGGCGACCTCTGCGCGGCGCCAGGGCGAGAGCTGCAGTGTCGTCCTCCGGAGAAAATGCGCGTCGCGCCCCAGCGAGAGTTCGACCCTCGGATTGCTAGGAGCGCGTCGAGGGGGTGAGAGCGACGTTGCGCCCCCTCGCGCGGGGTGCGCGGCCCGTCCCACTTTGGTGGCGCATGTTGCACTGCCGACCACCGAAGGCCGATGTTGAAATGGCAGACGTCGACTTTGCTTTGCCTGTGATGGGAAAGATGGAAGGTCTCAGATTGGGACGCAGTAGTGCGGAAGCGTATGTGTTTCTCGATGTTTGTCTTTGCTTATCTTCGTGTCCTCCTCTTTGTATGTTGTTCAGTATGCTTTTCGTGTGTGTCCCTGTGTATGGAGAGGTCCCGAAGTAGAAGTTCCTGACCTCAGGAGGTATGTGTTCCACCCTCCTTATGTCCCTCGGTTTCTCTTTGCTTCCTTATGGTTCCGCATGTTTGCCTCTGTTTCTCGTCGTTTCTTTGTTATTATCAATGTGTGATTACGTTTCTCCCTGTTTCCTGTATGATGAAGATCCGATAAAAGGAAAGCCTGATATGCTCCAAGCTCCCTCTTTCTGTAAGTTTATGTACGTTTCTCGTTGTGCCCTTCTGTGCATATGATGTAGCGTTGCTTCGTCATGTTTCTCGTTGTTTCATTATGTATAGGGGAGATCACCAGGTACAAAGCCCCTACTTCTGGAGGTTAATGGTCCAACCTCACTCGTTATGTGTTTCTCTTGGTTTCGCCGTGTTTCCCGACGTTCGCCTCCGATTATTGTTGTTGCTCTGCGTGTCGCTATCTTCCTCCATGCTTTCTTCACTTGCTGCGTGGAGGAGCTCCGAAGCAGCGAAGACTTCTTTGATCCGCGGGTCGAGAGCGCACCTCTTCCGGTCGAAGCTATCAGCGCGCCGCGCACAGCTCTCATTCACAAAGGGGCGGGGGGGGCAGAGGAGGGGCCTCGCGTCGAGGCCAGGCCGAATCGGGGATGGACAGACCCCCCTTTAGTAAAACGTGGTTTAGTGAAAACGACCTGAGGCCCAAACCTGGCGGGCGCAAGCCTGGAAAATAACGGCCACGGCGCCATCTCGAGAACCGAAAACGGACAATTCACTAATCGACGTGTCACTGTTGGGGGTTCTGTCCACCCCTGAGACACGAGCCTCCCAGGGGTTCGTGCTCCAACCTCCGGAGCCAGTGTTTTTTTCCCCAGCAGGGCCCCAGGAGAGGCCCCACACTGCCCAGGGAGGCCCCCCAAGGAACCCCACGAGGCCCGAGGCAGGGAGCCCCAAGAGGGGCCCGGGAGGCCCGCGAGCGGCCCCCAAGGGGCCCCAAGAAGCTCCTCCCTCCTCCTCCTCCTCCTCCTCCTCCTCCTCCTCCTCCTCCTCCTCCTCCTCCTCCTCCTCCTCCTCCCTCCTCCTCCTCCTGGTCCTCCTCCTCCTCCTCCTGCTCCTCCTCCTCCTCCTCCTCGTCCTCCTCCTCCTCCTCCTCCTCCTCCTCCTCCTCCTCCTCCTCCTCCTCCTCCTCCTCCTCCTCCTCCTCCTCCTCTTCCTCCTCCTGCTTCCTCCCCACGTGTCCTCCACAAGGTTTCCACAAACGGCGGAGGGAACACTAAGTCCAATAGCCCGGCCAGGCTCAAGCCCACCATGCGGACGCAAAGGCGGTACCTATAAAGGCAAGAAGCGGCGGTGAGTCGCCGTAAAGCACCTTTAACAGTGTCGCTGCAGCGTCCACGAGCCCTCATGGCTCGGCGGCGAGTCCGGAGGGAAGTGAGAAGGAGAAGGCCTTCTCAGAAGTCCCGGAAGTCCCTGGGCCTTCGAAGAAGTTTGCTCAGCCTTCCCCGAAGACACAGACAACTTCTCAGAAGGCGCGAGGGCTTCTCAGAAGCCCCGCCGCCTTCTGAGAAGGCCTTCTACTTCTCACTTCCCCCCCTCGCTCGCCGCCGACCTAAGAATCTTCGACAATGTCGCTGCAGCATCCACAAGCCCTCATGGCTAACCGCTGCGGTAACGAAGTCGTCTTCTCAAGCAACCACAGCTACAAAGCGCACGCAGAGGCCTCCTGTTTGACGCACGTCGCGATCCACAAAAAAAAGTTCCTGACATATTCTGAAGGACGACAGCAGCAAAGAACACGTTCACGAGGATAATGATACCCGTGATGATGCCAAACTCATCGACCAAGGGCCCAGTATCGGCAGTGTGGCGAAATGTAAAATTGCGAAGCGCACGTGGAGGTCTGACGCTGGCGGCCATGCCTGCAGCATCTCTCGACACCGAGGGTGATCCACGCGGCATTGTCGTGGGCGCGACTTGCGGAAGGGCTTCGCGCACACCTTCGGGAGGCAGCGACGGATGCAAGGCCTGACAACGCCCCTCCAGCCAGGAGCACTGCCCATTGCACCAGGACATGCTGTCGCCGCAGAGGGCACAGCTCGCGGCTCGGTGACCTCCGCAGGACACCAATCCCTCCTTCCTCGGAGGCCAATAGTGGGCAAAAGCTTCTCCTGTGTGGGTATCGAACTCCACAGCCGAGGGGTGATTCAATCCGGCACCCTGCATCGCCTCGGAAATGTCCGTGTCCGCAAGCAGCAGGCGCCCACTGCAGCGAGGCCGCACGCGCCCTGCTGCCTGGGGCATGTGTCCGACAACCATGCGGCTGGCCCCGAAGGCCGCCAACGTTCGGTTCAGCCACTCGCAAACCTTGGTTTCGTTTCCATCTGTCCCAAAGAAATGGCACCAGAAGGGACCATGCTCACCAAAAACCAGACCAGGATTCACGGCCAGGAAAGACGTGTGATTGACGCCGTTAGCTACCGATGCCTCGTGCCATGTCATGTACGCCTTCTCGACCACGGCATCCACATGACCGATGCTTCCAAGCTCTTCCTTGCTCCCCTCAAGAACACGCTGGACCAGCGCATTCAGGGAAGACGCTGCATCAGACCCCTGGCCGCTAAAGGGCGCCGCAAGCTGAGGCAGCACGCCTGCGTGGGAAAAAAGGACGCCACCAACCACCGCGACTGCCTGCAGACGACCCCGCACGAGCCTGCCCATGTCGCCGGCAGGAGACCATAAGCGGGACCACACTTCCAAGCCCCCTGCACCAGACAGCTCATCGGCATTGACATAAGACGTGTCTCCCTGCATCTCCATCACCTCGTGGTTGCCGTACAACAGTACGACGCGTCCGCCGGCAAGCGCTGCCTCCTCCTGGAGCTGGGAGAACGCGCGAAGCAGCTTCTGCGAGCTCGGCCCTCGGTCGACAACGTCGCCTGTCTGCACCAGCGTGGCAGTACCTCCGCTCCACCTCCCCGTCGCAGTGGTCAGCCCCAAACGCTGCAGGATGCTGGACAACGCCTCATAGTCTCCGTGCAAGTCACCCACACTGAAAACATGGCGGCTCCACATCGACACGTGCCCAGGCAGTACGCGAGAGGCGCGGCAGACCAACCTCGAGGAATGTTATGTTCAGGGGAGCTGCAGTTTGCCTCGGGATGGCGTGACGGGGGGCATCGGTGAACACGGCAGCCTGGCGAGGCCCAGCCCAGATCTCCAACGAATATCACGGCGCCTCTCCTCGAGTTCGGCCCTGTGGGGGCCGTTTTGGGGCTCCAGGGCCATCAAAAGGGGACCCAGGACGAAACATTGAGCTGTGAGCTGGGGAAGAGGTCGGGACCTGTGTGGCCGCGGATTGGAGAAAAAAGCACAACAACAACAACAACAACAACAACAACAACAACAACAACAGCAGCAGCAGCAGCAACAACAACAACAACAACAACAACAACAACAACAACAAAAGTCGGCGGATGTCAGGGAGTGCGACGTGACATGATGTGGTACGGTGGCCTGGCCTGGCATGCGGTACGGCAAAATGCGCTGCATGGCAGCAATATGCGGAGCGGTGCGTGGCGAACTGCCGAACGGACTTGAGGGGCACAGGGACAAAAAAATGAGAATCGACGCATGCGGGAGGGTATGTTAGCTCACGGTGGTTTGGCACCCCCATTGCAGGATGCGCGTCACATAGACGATCATGTGTTCCTCCGCCAGCGAAATAACACCACTCTTGCGAATGAAAATGATGCTCACGAAAGAATTGCAGCCAGCATTGTGGATGAAGCTGTCGTTCCCGGGAGGCCCCGCCAGACCTCGGCAGGCATGTAAATACCATCTTAGCCAACAAGGTTCGTGCACTGGTACCGTCTTCCGCTCCAAGAAGGCCCCACCAGACCGCGGCAGGCATCCGAATACCGTGTTCTTTATCAGGGGTCGTCATGCGGGTCAGAAGTGGGACGTCCGAAGAGAAAGCGAAAGAATCCAGAAGCAGAGGAAGTTGAGGAGCAGGAGAAGGAGTAGGGATTAGAGTGAGGAGCACGGAGGGCCAGGAGACGGCGCCACTCGAGGGGGAAGAGACGTGAGCAGTGAAAAGTCCTCCTCCTCGTCCTCCTCGTCCTCCTCCTCCTCCTCGTCCTCCTCCTCCTCCTCATCCCCCTCCTCCTCCTTCTCCTCCTCCTCCTCCTCATCATCCTCCTCATCATCCCCCTCGTCCTCCTCCATCCCTTTTCCTCGTGAAGAACTCCTCCCTGTCACACCCCGAGACGTGTTGGTAAGGCTGCCCGGGCGTTTCGCCTGAGACTTCCTCGTCACCCATGGTCCCTAAGTTTAGAATTTGCAACCATTTCAAGGATGGGGAGCAAGCCGTTTTCAAAATGTGGTTCTCGCCTTACCGCCACGCACATTCGTTTAGAGGATGTCGGAGTTTCACGGATGGAGGGCGGGCGGTTTTCAAAATGTGGCTCTCGCCATAGCGCCGCGCACATTCGTCTTCAATGATTGCTAGAGTTGCATGGATGGAAGGCGGTTCCTTTTCAAACTGTGGCCCTCGCATGAGTGCCGGCACGCTCGTCTTAATAGCTTACAACGTTTTAAATGGTCTTTATGGTAGTTCCAGAATTGGTATTTTGGATCAGTGTGGGACCCTTAGGGCGCAATAGCCACGTTGATTCGCGGGGCTGAAGTCCGAGGAATGGTGATATGTCACGATTGGGGATCGTCAGGACGTATCAGTAACGTTGATTCGCGACGTTGAAATCCCAGCAATGGTGCTTTGGCACTGTTCAATATTTTCCTCAGTGAAAGAGTCATTGCAAGGACCCATGGAGAGTGAACTTGGAGTGAGGGTTTACTGCAACATCGTGAAGAAAAATGGGCTTACACTGGTTCTCCTCCTCATCATCCTCATCCTCCTCTTCCGTGCTGCTGCTTCCCTCCCATTCCTTCTCCTTCCTCCCTCGCGCGCCTATTGTGAGGTAGCAGGAGGGAGGACGAGGAAGAACGAGGAAGCAGGGAGAAAGGAGGGAGGAAGGAGGAAGGAGCGAAGGCGAGGAAGGGGAGTGAGGAGGTTGGCCTGGACAAGTGACGGAGTAAGTGAGAAGGTGAGTCACCGCAACAGGATTAGCAGGAGGGGTTAAGCGTAGGAAAAGATTAAAAAGCAGCAGAACCAAACAAACAAAAAAAAGGACGAATACTAAAGAGAATGCGAAAGAGTGCGCAGGAAATGGAGGAGCAAGGGCAGGACGAGGCAGCTTCGAGGAGCGAAGGGGACTGAGGGGGAGGAGTCGGGAAGGCGAGGCGCAAGTGTATGTTCTGGTCCTTCCTTTTTCGTTGGTACGTCTTTGCCCCCCGTGACCCGCGACCCAATCACAGCCTGAATGCAGGGAACTCCGGCGACATATGCACCCCATATCCCAAGTACGGCGTCATTATGACCAGTGTCATGCCACAGCCTCACGCACCTCACCCGCTTCCGTCGTTTCTTTCTCTCTCTCTCTCTCTCTCTCTCTCTCTCTCTCAGGGTCAGGCTCGTTGATATTCGGAATCACCACCCCCATATCCACTAACACTCAGACTCATTCGTGCTCAGACTCCCGAACAATCAGAACACTTACGCTTAGATCCAGTCGTACTCAGCCTAGTCATACTCAGACTCATGCACACTGCGACTGCGACTGCGACTGCGACTGCGACCCGCATTGCGCACCCTGTAGGTGCCGCGGGTTGGGGCCGAAGCACCCATTACATATTAGATCGCCTGACAAAAATCTTGCTCTAGATCGCGCCATATATCTCGCGTGGCACACCTCAGGAGTAGATGAACAGTATATCGCGCTTCACGTCCGTCTGCGAAAGCCTTCTATTCTTCCGGGGTCAACGTTTCTTTGTGCTTTGAAAAGAAATGAAAGATGTCGTCAATCCAGCGACGCTTTGGTCGGTGAGGGCGTCTTTTCGCATATAATTCAACGTGCTGACACGGATCCCAAGATGCAGCCTGGCGCATCCACTCCCCGGGCGCCTTGCATGCAACTTTTGCGAACCACCGCCATTTTCTTCGACATTGTAACGTGATCCAGTCATCAATGTGCAAGGATTTGGTGTACTCCACCTCTCTTGTAATGCGTTTGATCCATCCTACCCAAGGATCCAAATATTCTTGAAGGTGCTCTGCTGCGGGTAGTTCTCCATGTTTTACTCCATCGCTGTCCACACCGTCGTCGCTGCTTGTCGTTGTGTTTGCCCTCTCTTCTATCTCTGATCCTTCAGCTTGGCGTACTTATTTGCGACGTGGCGTCTGGATGATCATTCTCAGCATGTGTCTTTGCGTTCGTCGAACTCTGTTTTCAAGTTCCACTGTCATTGTCCACGCTTCGCAACCATATAGTAATGTCGGCGTAAGAACACCATGAAATAAACGCATGCGGCCTTTCAGAGAATACCTGCGTCCAACAAGCTCCTGCTTCCAAGTATAAAACTTTCTCCAATATGCAGCAATCCTGTTCTCAATTTCCACTCTGCGGATCAGAAAAACTCAATTCTCGACCAAGGTATTCTGTGTGTCCGGGTATCTGTAATATCTCGATGTCCACGCCGTTGATGTCCATGCTTACTGCGTTCTGGTCTTTGCGCGAGCCGCCAGAGCTATTGTGGAGTACTTCTGTCTTTGTGGGGTGTAGGACAATCCAACCTCCTCCGCGGCACCCTGCAAGTCGCCTATCATCTTCTTCACGTGTCGTAGAGAGGTCACAAGAAGTAATATGTCATCCGCAAACCTGAAATTTGTCAGCCGATATTGTTTTGACATCATTGGCACCCCAATTTTGGATTTGATCCACTTTGCCTTCATTTCGTCGATGACATATTCAGATACGCTATTGAAGAAGAGGGAGCTGAGTGGATCGCCCTGCTTTGTCCCACGCTGTATCCGGAATTTCTTGCTAGCGCGATCGGTCTTCACGGTGGCTTTCTGGTCCCGGTACATGCATCGAAGAACTTGGATGTATCCCTCGTCAACTCCTTGATCAACCAAAGCGTCCCATATGCCCCTATGCGTAACACTGTCAAAGGCTTTCTGGGAATCCACTGCGACAGCCCAAAGAGGTACTTGGTATTCGCCCGCTCTGTATTGAAATAGTAAAAAAGATGATCTGTGGTGGATCGGACCGGGCGAACGCCTGCCTGGTCATTGCTTTGTTGCTTGTCCAAAACCGGCACCAGTATGTTATATAATGATCGAGAAACAACTTGTATAATATAAGTATAATGCTGATTGGCTTGTAATTCTGCGGTAATTTTGCGCTCCCACTGTTGCATATGACTTTGACCACGGTGCGCTTCCACTCTGTTGGCGCTGGGGCTTTCAAGTTTAGGATAACGTTGTACAGCATGAGAATAATCTCCCAGATCGCTAAGCCTCCAGAAGATACTCTCAACCACGATGCCCTTGCTGTCCGCTGCTTTGCCTTTCTTCATCTGTTGCAATGCCGTCTGTAGCTCCAGCATAGAGAACGGTGAAACGCTTGTCGCCGCTGTAGAAGTGTCGTCCTTCTCGGGATTGTTGCTCCCGGCGTCGCAATTCAAATCAGAATATAATTTGCTGTAAAAATCGGCAAACACGTCGGCGATCTCTTGTCTGCCCCGCACAGTCTCCCCACTCTCACACACCATACCTGGAATGAAGTCCTGTGATTTCTGCGATTTGATGCCAGCGATCTTCTTCAAGTTACGGAACTCAGATAAGGTGTTGTCAATCTCCGATCGGCGCTTCTCTCTCTTCATGTTCCGGATCCTGTTTCGGATCTCTTTGTTGAGAGCTCGTTTTGCTGCAGGGTCGTCTGCGTTGGTCTCGCGTCTCTTCTTGGATCAAATCTCCAACCCACCGTCGTCGTATTGAATTGTGCTTAATCGTGGGGCGCTGGAGCCGGCTATGTTCATAGATTCCAAAATTCTCTTTTCAAGTTGATCACAACTAAGATGTTTGCCCCTTTTCGTACCACGTAAGAGTTCACGAGCTTGTTCTTCGATGCTGGATTGATATGCCTCCAAATTCTGTGGCGGCCATCGCACTGGCTTCGTGATGGTGTTGTTCTTCTTATTGTTGGCATTCGTCTTGCTCGTCTCCTTCCGCAGGGCAGCGCTCCGCAGCCGTACCGTGGCGTGGACGGAACCGAGATCTGCAATATCCGTCGTTCCCACGTCTTTGACTGTTTTCCAAAATCGGCGATCCACCAAAAAATATTCGATCTGCTTCTTCACGCTGCCAGGCCCACGGTAAGTGCAACGGTGTTGGTATTGTTTGTTGAAAAAAGTACTCGTGACTTTGAGACTCATGCACACAGGTCACTTAAGAACAGATCATTCACATGCAGGCTCATTCATAATCAGACCCACCCACCAGAGCCACCCACACAGAGTCACCAGTCATCTATATTCAATCCCACGCACACACGGGTTATCTCGTACCCAGAACCATCATGCACGATTGGCTTCACTTTCACACTATAACGGCAACCGTGATGCAGCCTGCACGGCACTTGAGCCTGCATTGCACTTTAGCCTCCTGACGGTGGGTCGACCAGAAGTGTTCCTGGGGCTCGTTCGCGCAAAGATTGTGGGGACGTCTCAAGTGTAATGACCGCGATGTGGCTGCGGCCACGTCTCTTGATGAAGCCCCATGGCACCCGCGATGCAGCAGGCATGGCACTTGGCGATCCCAACGGGGTCTGACCACGAGCGCTCCACGTGCCCATTGTTGCCTGATTGTGGGGATGTCTCTATTGCAATGGTCGTGCGTGGTTGCGGGTGCGTCTCTTTTCAGAGACCCATGGCCACCGCGCCGCCGCAGGCATGGCGTGCGGCGCTCCAAAAGGGGGCGCGACCGCGAGTGTTCCACGGGCCGGGGAAGGTTGCCAAGAGGCGCAAAACGTTCACGAGCATGGTTGAGATCCTTGACGAATCTGGGCTGGCGCGAATGCCGCCAAGCTTAAGCGGGGGCGCAACGCGTTGCCGCAGCTCACTGTCGAGCAAGGCGTCGGCGACGAAGATAAGAGGCCTGACAATGCGCAGGTGGCGGGCTGCAAGGCCAACAGTGCACCCCGTTCCATCGCGGGCTCGTCGTGCCAGGTGAGGTCGGCGTCGATTTGAAGGGTGCTTGTCGACGACACGACGCTCGCGGCCGTGGGCGTCAAGGTCGGGGCGAGCATCGCGGCCAGAGCGCTGACCGACGAGGCCGGGGCCCCCGCACGCAGCCACCGCCGTCGAGGGCCAGGCAATGACGGCCACGCACGGCAACGAGGCCGTGACCACGGAGCGGTGTGAGCTCGTTGACGGTCACGCGTTGCGTACGCCTGAAGCGCGCATATTTCCCAACCATCCTGTGGTGTTGGGTCCTCGTTTTGAAGAGACGGTGCCCCGCGTTCCCGCCTCCTTCCCCCCTCCCTCCTCCCCCCTCCTCCCCCTCCCACACCCATTTCGGTACACACTTCACACGTTTCGTTGCCCCATTGGGAGCTCCACCGACGGCCCCAGTGGCTGCGTTCGCTTTTGCGGCGCATGCGGTTCCACTCCCCATTTCGGCACACACCCCTCACACGTTTCGTGGCCCCGTAGGGAGCTCCACCGAAGGCCCCGGTGGCTGCGTTCGCTTTTGCGGCGCATGCGGTTCCACCCCCCATTTCGGCACACCCCTCACACGTTTCGTGCCCCCATGTGGAGCTCCACCGAAGGTCCCAGTGGCTGCGTTCGCTTTTGCGGCACATGCAATTCCACCCCCCATGTCGGCACACCCCTCACACGTTTCGTGGCCCCATAGGGAGCTCCACCGACGGCCCAAGTGGCTGCGTTCGCTTTTGCGGCGCATGCGGTTCCACCCCCCATGTCGGCACACCCCTTACACGTTTCGTGGCCCCATAGGGAGCTCCACCGAAGGCCCAGTGGCTGCGTTCGCTTTTGCGGCGCATGCGGTTCCACCCCCCATTTCGGCACACCCCTCACACGTTTCGTGGCCCCATAGGGAGCTCCACCAAAGGTCCCAGTGGCTGCGTTCGCTTTTGCGGCGCATGCACTTCCACCCCCCATGTCGGCACACCCCATCACACGTTTCGTGGCCCCATAGGGAGCTCCACCGACGGCCCCAATGGCTGCGTTCGCTTTTGCGGCGCATGCGGTTCCACCCCCCATTTCGGCACACCCCTCACACGCTTCGTGGCCCCATAGGGAGCTCCACCAAAGGTCCCAGTGGCTGCTTTCGCATGCGGTTCCACCCCCCATTTCGGCACACCCCTCAAACGTTTCGTGGCCCCATAGGGAGCTCCACCGAAGGCCCTGTGGCTGCGTTCGCATGCGGTTCCACCCCCCATGTCGGCACACCCCTTCACACGTTTCGTGGCCCCACAGGGAACTCCACCGAAGGCCCCAGTGGCTGCGTTCGCATGCGGTTCCACCCTCCATTTCGGCACACCCCTCGCACGTTTCGTGGTCTGAGGCGGCACCACCGAATGCCGCAGCGCCAAGTTCGGCATGTCGGTGTTGCCCCATGTCTGTACACCCCTCACACGTTTCGTGGCCCCATAGGGAGCTCCACCGAAAGCCCCAGTGTCAGGGTTCGCATGGCGGCCTTGGGCCATTTCGGCACACCCCTCACGAGGATCGTGGCCCCATGGGAGCCCCACCGATGTCGCCCGTAGCAGCATCCTCCATGGCTCTCAGAGCCCTCTCCTGCTTCTGCCCCTAGGTCAGGGGGGCGCCGCCCTCGTCGTCGTCGGCGCCCGCGAAGACGGGCACGAACGTGTCCCTGAGCATGTCGGGCCCCGGCGGGGAGCCGTGGCTACATAGGGAGCGCGGGCGAAGATGGTATGCACAATTGCGGTATTCACAACTGCGTATTGTTGGGTCCTTCGCCAGGCTAATTTCTTTGCGCGGGTTTGTGGTTGGATGCTGGCGCGGCGGTGGCGGGGTGAGAAAATGGATAGGGGACGGAGGAGGACGGGGCGGAAAACGACGGCAACGACGCGTGAAAAGTCATATGGCGCGCGGCTGTCAGGTTGCCGATTGCACCATGATGACCCGACATTTGCACACGAAGGAGCACTCGATGGATAGTGCGAGGACGGGGGCGCGCGTCGCCGTCACGTCTCAGACTGAAAGCTACATGTCCAGAGGGGGGAGGGTTGCGCACAGAGAGGCACCACACGTTGAAACTCAATCGCGAACTACCCTCGCGCCCACCCCGCCCCCGGGCGAGCCGGTCGCGCGATCGCAGCCGAGAGGGCGCAACGAGCTTGGGCGCGTGAGCAGCACGCGCTCGCCGCTGCGCACGCTGCGACCTGGCATGCGCGCGACCGCATGAACGCGACGCTACAGGCGTAGGTATGAAGCACATACATCCCTACACTGTTTGGTTTGCGGGTCGAGAGCGAGCCTCTTCCGGTTGAGAGCTAGGCGGGCCGCGCAAAGCAATTTTCACCCCTACACACCATTCTCGCGATACCCATCATCAGACGGCGCCACGCCCCGCGCGTGCCGCCGTAGTACGCGGAGGGTGATCGGCGCAGCGGGGCAGGCAGAATTGCTCGAGTCCGCAAGCAGGTCGCGACCGCGAGCGCCGCGCCGCGCGCGGCGGGGCATGGCCCGAAAGCTGACCCCCGCCCCATCGACATCAATCGGAACGTCACGGTGGTCAACGGCGGGGTCGGCGTCAAATATAAGCCACGGCCCCCGAGTCACCGAAAGAACCGACCACGAACTTGCGAGGTGTCTCTTTCGTCGTTTCCTAAAACTGTTTCTGCGATACGGATGGGAAACAACATTGTACAAGGTACCCGGGTTACGACACGCAGTCGGGCAAACCGACGAGCGGGGCCACCTGGCCCAGTCACCCCCACGCGCTGCGCGACGCGGCGAGCGGACGCGATCACCGAGCATAACAGACCGAAGGGCACGACCTTCACAGCGCCATTGATCAGAGTTGCCGCGGCCACGCGCGCGAGCCGCGCTCGCGATAGGACCACACGGCCGACGCCCGACGTCCGACGCCACTCCCACGGCGAAGGAGTCGCGGACCAAGCTGTTCGCGCAAGCGCGCGCGCCCCACCGCACACGGACATCACGCACCCTGGGTTCGCCGCGGAAGGCGGCGGAAGGCCGCGAGTTCCCCCCCCCGACACGATGCGCGCGGCTGCCACTTAGACGAGGGGCGCGCGGTTGCACGTCGAGATCATTGTAGAGGATAGTGAGTGGGAAGCTCTCGCATGTCCGACCCCCCCGTTCATTCCAGCCAGCGGGCTTTGCTTGTTGGCTGGAAGGGCTGCAAGTTTGATTATTGGAAGCGCTGCGAAGGTTAGGGTCGGCCTGGGCTGCATTCGCGCAAATGCAGCCATCGGTGCGAGCGCAACCAGCAAGCGGTTGTCACGACATTGGCACCGCGGCGCAGCGACGGACCCGCCGCTGGCGCAGCCAGCTGTGATCAGCATCGCGGCAACAAACGCGTCCATGATGGCATTGCACGCGAGGTGCATGGCGGCCGACGGGTCGTGGAAGGAGGTCCACGCGACGCCGCGCGGTTTCGAAGATCGGCGTTCGTTCACGCACGCGCGCGTGCCCGCAGATTCGCGGACCGCGCTCGCGCAGGTACGCCCCCGACCCACCCCAGCACCCGCTCGCCCGATCGGACCCGCGGACGTCGACAGGTCCAACGGTGAAGTCCGATTGGTGGAGGCGCAGCTGCAATACGTATACAATACTGACCATTGTGCTCATGGGGGCGAGGTGTAGGGCATGGCCAACGCGTGCAAAACGAGCGCGCCCGACACGTCGGAGTCCGCGGGCGTCGGCGCGCGCCCCGACCAGAAGGGCCGTTCTGAGGCAGATGGTACGGCGCCAGAGGCGCCGCCCGCGCCGCCGCCCGCAGCGGCGCCTCACGACGCCCTCACCGCGGCGGCGCCGCCCGCCCCATCGCGCGGCGATGAGCCCCGAGAACGCCAGGTCAAGCTGGCAGGGCTCGACTACATACATACGCATTGGATAAAATGCGCATCCTCTTCCCTCCCCACCTCGCCCCCCCGCAATTACCCTACGCGCCTCACCACCAACTCGCCAGCATGGTCAGCCACTTTCCCTCGCGCCAGTCGCGACCCATCCTCCTCCCCCCCGCCCGCGGCGTCTCATGATCGAACTCGGCACCCCCCCCTTCTCGGTCAAGCGCCACCCCCCTGTTCGCGCCGACACGCGGCGAGGGCCGTCAAATATCGCATGCTCCCGAAGCCGCGGGAGCCCGGCAACCAGTCCATCCCAGAGCGCTCGCCGGTGCTAACATGAACCTCGTGAAGGCGAGGTAAACAAAACACAGCTTTACATGCACATAAATACTGCCATGCGCATCTATATGCACGCATACCCATATCACGCAGCGGAGTGGCTGAAGGCAGGGCCGCAGCCCAGCGACGACACGCTAGACTCCAGCCACCGCCGTAATGCACGCGGCGAGTGCGAACGTCGCTCGCCACGCTCGCCCTGCTCACCAGCTGGATAGCTGAATGGGAGATACAGTGAGCACCTGACAACAGGGAGAGGAGATGGCGCGCATGGAGCGTCAGCGCCCACCACCCCGCACGACGCCAACCGCCAGCGCCTGCTGGCAACCCTCCGCAGGCCCCAGCCCGGAGGCCATATGTTTGTCGCTAGAGCTCAAGGCCGTTGAGCCTGGAAAAGGAAAGGGGGACCGGGAGCCGGCGGTAAACCGCGCATAGCGGCCACGGTGAGGGACCACCCCCTGCGCACCCCCAATGGTGTCGAGAGAATGCCACGCCTGCTATGCACTGGACGACCGTCGTGCGTAGAGGCCGCGCTGAAGGACCACGCCCTACGCATCCCCTATGGTGTCGAGAAAATGCCACGCCTGCTATGCCCTGGACGACCGTCGTGCATAGCGGCCGCGCTGAGGGACCACCCCCTGCGCACCCCTTATGGTGTCGAGAAAATGCCAGGCCTGCTATGACCTGGACGACCGTCGTGCATAGCGGCCGCGGTGAGGGACCACCCCTGCGCACCCTCCTATGGTGTCGAGAAAATGCCACGCCTGCTATGCCCTGGACGACCGTCCTGCATATCGGCCGCGGTGAGGGACCACCCCCTGCGCACCCCCTATGGCTCTGCGCTGGACGACCGGCGCGGATAGCGGCCACGGTGAGGGACCACCCCCAGCGCAACCCCTACGGTGTCGAGAAAATGCAACGCCTGCTATGCCCTGGACGACCGTCGTGCATAGCGGCCGCGCTGAGGGACCACCCCCTGCGCACCCCCAATGGCGTCGAGAAAATGCCGCCTGCTATGCCCTGGACGACCGTCGTGCAAAGTGGCCACGCTGAGGGACGCCTGCTATGCCCTGGACGACCGTCGTGCATGACGGCCGCGGTGAGGGACCACCCCCTGCGCCTATGGTGTCGAGAAAGTGCCACGTCTGCTATGCCCTAGACGACCGTCGTGCATAGCGGCCGCGATGACGAACCACCCCCTGCGCACCCCCAATGGTGTCGAGAAAATGCCAGGCCTGCTATGACCTGGACGACCGTCGTGCATGGCGGCCGCGGTGAGGGACCACCCCCTGCGCACCCCCTATGGTGTCGAGAAAATGCCACGCCTGCTATGCCCTGGACGACCCGCGCGCGGCCACGGTGAGGCGCATCCGCTATGGTGTCGAGAAAATGCCACGCCTGTTATGCCTTGGACAACCGTCGTGCATAACGGCCGCGCTGAGGACCACCCCCTGCGCACCCCCAATGGTGTCGAGGAAATGCCACGCCTGCTGTGCCCTGGACGACCGTCGTGCATAACGGCCGAGGTGAGGGACCACCCCCTGCGCACCCCCTATGGTGTCGAGGAAATGCCACGCCTGCTATGCTCTGGACAGCGGCCGCGGTAAGGGACCACCTTTTGCGCACCCCCTATGGCGTTGAGCAAATACAAAGCCTGCCACGATCTCCGACACTGGCACGCAAAGAGGCCGCGTTGAGAGATCACCCCTTGCGCATCCCCTCTGGTATCGAGAGACTGCCGCGCCTGCCACGTGCCCGTCTATGTGGGGCCTGCCACGCTCTCCGACTTGTGGGGTGTGTGGTGCGATGCGGTCACGTCCGCCGTGCCCTGCGCGCTAGCTCTGCGTGCTCTGCTCTGCTGAGCTGTGCTGTGCTGTGCTGAGCTTTGCTGACCAGTGCTGTGCTACGCTGTGCTGTGCTGTGCTGCGCTGCTGAAAAAGGAAGAAATTAGCCCGGCGAAAGACCCAACCATATGCAGTTGTGAGTACCGCAATTATGAATATATTTCTCGGTGCTCCCTATGGGGCCACGAAGCGCTGTACTGGGTGGGTGAAACGCAGGGAGCAAGAGCTGTGCTGGGTGGTGGCTGACGCATGCGGGCGATGCCACTGGGACCTTCGGTGGAGCTCCCTATGGGGGCACTAAACGCTGTACTGGGTGGGCGAAACGCAAGGGCCAAGGGCTGTGCTGGGTGGTGGCTGACGCATTCGGGCGATGCCGCTGAGACCTTCGGTGGAGCTCCCTATGGGGCCACGGAACGCTGCACTGAGTGGGTGAAACGCAAGGAACAAGGGCTGTGCTGGGTGGTGGCGGACGCATGCGGGCGATGCCACTGGGACCTTCGGTGGAGCCCCCGTATGGGGCCACGAAACGCAGCACTGGGTGGGCGAAACGTAGGGGGCAAGGGCTGTGGCTGACGCGTGCAGGCGGTGCCACTGGGACCTTCGGTGGAGCTCCCTATGGGGCCACGAAACGCTGACTGACTGGGTGAAACGCAAAGAGCAAGGGCTGTGCTGGACGGTGGCCGGCGCATGCGCGCGGCGCTAGTGGGACCTTCGGTAAAGCTCCCTATGGGGCCACGAAACGCTGCACTGAGTGGGTGAAACGCAGGGGGGAGGGGAAGGAGGGCCACGAAACGCTGTACTGGGTGGAGGGGACGCATGCGGACGGTAGACCTGGAACATTCGGTGGAGCTCCCTATGGGGCCACGAAACGCTTCACTGGGTGGGTGAAACGCAGGGAGGAGGGGGAGGAGGGCCACAGAACGCTGTACTGGGTGGGGGGGACGCATGCGGACGGTAGACCTGGACCTTCGGTGGAGCTCCCTATGGGGCCACGAAACGCTGTGCTAGGTTAGTGAAACGCAAGGAGGAGAGGGAGGAGGGCCACGAAACGCTGTACTGGGTGGGGAAACGGTAGATCTGGAACCTTCGATGGAGCTCCCTATGGGACCACGAAACGCTGCACTAGGTGGGTGAAACGCAGGGACGAGGGGAAGGAGGGCCACGAAGCGCTGTACTGGGTGGGGAGGGCGCATGTGGACGGTAGACGTGGAACCTTCGGTGGAGCTCCCTATGGGGCCACGAAACGCTATACTGGGTGGCTGAAATGCAGGGAGGAGGGAGAGGAGACCCACGAAACGCTGTACTGGGTGGGGGGGACGCATGTGGACGGTAGACCTGGAACCTTAGGTGGAGCTCCCTATGGGGCCACAAAACGCTCCTGGGCGTGGGGGGCGCACGCAGGCACCCCAACTGGGGCCTTCGGTGGAGCTCCGTATGGGCCACGAAACGCTGCGCTGGGCGTGGGGGACGCACGCAGCCCCCCCAACTGGGGCCTTCGGTCAAGCTCCATATGGGGCCACAAAACGCTGTGCTGGGCGTGGGCGACGCATGCGGCCCCCACCACTGGCGCCTTCGGTGGAGCTCCCTATGGGGCCACAGAGCGCTGTGCTGGGCGTGGGGGACGCATGCGGCCCCCACCAGTGGCGCCTTCGGTGGAGCTCCCTATGGGGCCACAAAGCGCCGTGCTGGGCGTGGGAGCCGCATGCGCCCCCCACCCAGCGCTCTCTTTCTACGCCGCTTTGATCTTGGGGAAGCTCTACAAGTCATGATTTTTTCGAACTAGCAAAATACATGTTTTGGGTTGTGCGAAGTCTTTTCCCCCACGTCTTTCGAAACTGATGTCGCACCTACGGACTTGAGAATTCGACAGGCAGACGCGGCAAAACCCACTGCAGGTGCGAAAAATATTGGTGATCAGAACGAACGGTCAAATCTCTCGCAATCTCAAAAAAATATCCGGGCAAAGCAACCTAACAGCGATGTGTAGGAGCATATATGGAAGCATCCCCCTTAAGATTCAGATGAGAATCCAGTTGTAGAGTTCTGCTGTTCTCGCAGTCGTAGTCGCATTCGCGATGACAGTCGCAGTGGCCTGCATTAGCCTCAGCCTCAGCCTCAGCCTCAGCCTCAGCAGCCTGCCTCAGCCTCAGCCTCAGCTGCATCAGACTCAGTCTGCCTCAGCCTCGGCCTCAGCCTCAGCCTGCCTCAGCCTGAGCCTGCCTCAGCCTCAGCCTCAGCCTCAGCCTGCCTCAGCCAGCCTCAGCCTCAGCCTCAGCCTCAGCCTCAGCCGCAGCCTCAGCCTTAGCCTCAGCCTCAGCCTGCTTCAGCCTCAGCCTCAGTCTGCCTTCAGCCTCTGCCTCGGCCTCGGCCTGCCTCAGCCTCAGCCTGCAGCCTCAGCCTCAGCCTCAGCCTCAGCCTGCCTCAGCCTCAGCCTCAGCCTGCCTCAGCCTCAGCCTCAGCCTGCTTCAGCCTCAGCCTCAGTCTGCCTTCAGCCTCGGCCTCAGCCTCAGCCTGCCTCAGCCTGCAGCCTCAGCCTCAGCCTGGCTCAGCATCAGCCTCAGCCTCAGCCTCAGCCTGCCTCAGCCTCAGCCTCAGCCTGCTTCAGCCTCAGCCTCAGTCTGCCTTCAGCCTCGGCCTCAGCCTCAGCCTGCCTCAGCCTGAGCCTGCCTCAGCCTCAGCCTCAGCCTGCCTCAGCATCAGCCTGCCTCAGCCTCAGCCTCAGCCTGCCTCAGCCTCAGCCTCAGCCTGCTTCAGCCTCAGCCTCAGTCTGCCTTCAGCCTCGGCCTCAGCCTCAGCCTGCCTCAGCCTCAGCCTGCATCAGCCTCAGCCTCAGCCTCAGCCTGCCTCAGCCTCAGCCTGCCTCAGCCTCAGCCTCAGCCTGCCTCAGCCTCAGCCTCAGCCTGCTTCAGCCTCAGCCTCAGTCTGCCTTCAGCCTCGGCCTCAGCCTCAGCCTGCCTCAGCCTCAGCCTGCATCACCTCAGCCTCAGCCTCAGCCTGCCTCAGCATCAGCCTGCCTCAGCCTCAGCCTCAGCCTGCCTCAGCCTCAGCCTCAGCCTGCTTCAGCCTCAGCCTCAGTCTGCCTTCAGCCTTCAGCCTCAGCCTGCCTCAGCCTCAGCCTGCCTCAGCCTCAGCCTCAGCCTGCTTCCGCCTCAGCCTCAGTCTGCCTTCAGCCTCGGCCTCAGCCTGCCTCTGCCTCAGCCTCCGCCTCAATCTGCCTTCAGCCTCGGCTTCAGTCTCAGCCTGCCTCTGCCTCAGCCTGCATCAGCCTCAGCCTCAGCCTGCCTCAGCCTCAGCCTGCCTCAGCCTCAGCCTCAGCCTCAGCCTGCCTCAGCCTCAGCGTCAGCCTGCTTCAGCCTCAGCCTCAGTCTGCCTTCAGCCTCGGCCTCGGCCTCGGCCTGCCTCAGCCTCAGCCTGCATCAGCCTCAGCCTCAGCCTGCCTCAGCATCAGCTTGCCTCAGCCTCAGCCTCAGCCTGCCTCAGCCTCAGCCTCAGCCTCGGCCTGCTTCAGCCTCAGCCTCAATCTGCCTTCAGCCTCGGCTTCAGTCTCAGCCTGCCTCAGCCTCAGCTTGCATCAGCCTCAGCCTCAGCCTCGGCCTGCCTCAGCCTCAGCCTGCATCAGCCTCAGCCTGCTTCAGCCTCAGCCTCAGCCTGCATCAGCCTCAGCCTGAGTCTGCCTTCAGCTTCGGCCTCAGCCTCAGCCTGCCTCAGCTG
>CAUYUJ010015974.1:227616-302876 GCA_963575745.1 Prorocentrum cordatum
GGAACTCGAAGACCACGAAGTGGCCTACAGTTGGCTCCGGGCATCCAGAATGTGGCCCGGGAATGGAGTTCTGGGGACTCGAAGACCACGAAGTGGCCTACAGTTGGCTCCGGGCATCCAAAATCTGGCCCGGGAATGGAGTTCTGGGAACTCGAAGACCACGAAGTGGCCTACAGTTTGCTCCGGGCATCCAAAATCTGGCCCGGGAATGGAGTTTCGGGGGAGGTCCGAAGAATGGAGTCGGGGAGGTCGAAGAGCAACGAGAGTGTGACTGTTATGCTGAAAAAAACGAAGTTCCCTGGCAATCCCCAACGGCCCCCCAACGGCCCCCCAACGGCTCCCCAACGGCTGCCCAGACCCCCCTGTGGAGTAATGTGCTGCTCTCTTTTTACACCATTAGAAACCTATCAGTCTTCGCTGTTAGGTAAAAAATATCCCGGCAAAGCAACTTAACAGCGATGTGTAGGAGCATATCTGGAAGCATCCCCCTTAAGATTCATATGAGAATCCAGTTGTAGAGTTCTGCTGTTCTCGCAGTCGTAGTCGCATTCGCGATGACAGTCGCAGTGGCGTGCATTAGCCTCAGCCTCAGCCTCAGCCTGCCTCAGCATCAGCCTCAGCCTCAGCTTCAGCCTGCCTCAGCCTCAGCCTCAGCCTGCTCCTGCATCAAGCCTCAGTCTGCCTGCAGCCTCGGCCTCAGCCTCAGCCTGCCTCAGCCTGAGCCTGCCTCAGCCTCAGCCTCAGCCTCAGCCTGCCTCAGCATCAGCCAGCCTCAGACTCAGCCTCAGCCTCAGCCTCAGCCTCAGCCTTAGCCTCAGCCTCAGCCTGCTTCAGCCTCAGCCTCAGTCTGCCTTCAGCCTCGGCCTCAGCCTCAGGCTGCCTCAGCCTCGGCCTGCATCAGCCTCAGCCTCAGCCTCAGCCTGCCTCAGCATCAGCCTGCCTCAGCCGCAGCCTCAGCCTGCCTCAGCCTCAGCCTCAGCCTCAGCCTCAATCTGCCTTCAGCCTCGGCCTCAGCCTCAGCCTGCCTCAGCATCAGCCTGCATCAGCCTCAGCCTCAGCCTCAGCCTCAGCCTGCCTCAGCATCAGCCTGCCTCAGCCTCAGCCTCAGCCGTCCTCAGCTCAGCCTCAGCCTGCTTCAGCCTCAGCCTCAGTCTGCCTTCAGCCTCGGCCTCAGCCTCAGCCTGGCTCAGCCTCAGCCTGCATCAGCCTCAGCCTCAGCCTCAGCCTGCCTCAGCATCAGCCTGCTTCAGCCTCAGCCTCAGCCTGCCTCAGCCTCAGCCTCAGCCTTCAGCCTCAGCCTCAGTCTGCCTCAGCCTCGGCCTCAGCCTCGGCCTGCTTTTTCAGCCTCAGCCTGCATCAGCCGAAGCCTCAGCCTCAGCCTTGCCTCAGCCTCAGCCTCAGCCTGCCTCAGCCTCAGCCTCAGCCTGCTTCAGCCTCAGCATCAGTCTGCCTTCAGCCTCGGCCTCGGCCTAGGCCTCAGTCTCAGCCTCAGCCTCAGCCTGCTTCAGCCTCAGCCTCAGCCTCAGCCTGGCTCAGCATCAGCCTGCCTCAGCCTCAGCCTCAGCCTGCCTCTCAGCCTCAGCCTGCTTCAGCCTCAGCCTCAGTCTGCCTTCCTTCAGCCTCGGCCTCAGCCTCAGGCTGCCTCAGCCTCGGCCTGCATCAGCCTCAGCCTCAGCCTCAGCCTGCCTCAGCATCAGCCTGCCTCAGCCTCAGCCTCAGCCTGCCTCTCAGCCTCAGCCTCAATCTGCCTTCAGCCTCGGCTTCAGTCTCAGCCTGCCTCAGCCTCAGCCTGCATCAGCCTCAGCCTCAGCCTCAGCCTGCCTCAGCATCAGCCTGCCTCAGCCTCAGCCTCAGCCTGCCTCAGCCTCAGCCTCAGCCTGCTTCAGCCTCAGCCTCAGTCTGCCTTCAGCCTCGGCCTCAGGCCTGCCTCAGCCTCAGCCTGCATCAGCCTCAGCCTCAGCCTGCCTCAGCATCAGCCTGCCTCAGCCTCAGCCTCAGCCTGCCTCAGCCTCAGCCTCAGCCTCGGCCTGCTTCAGCCTCAGCCTCAATCTGCCTTCAGCCTCGGCTTCAGTCTCAGCCTGCCTCAGCCTCAGCCTGCATCAGCCTCAGCCTCAGCCTCAGCCTGCCTCAGCCTCAGCCTGCATCAGCCTCAGCCTGCTTCAGCCTCAGCCTCAGCCTGCATCAGCCTCAGCCTGAGTCTGCCTTCAGCTTCGGCCTCAGCCTCAGCCTGCCTCAGCCTGCCTCAGCCTCAGCATCAGCCTGCCTCAGCATTCAAAATGTGGCCAGGGAATGGAATTCTGGGAACTCGAAGAACACGAAGTGGCCTACAGTTTGCTCCGGGCATTCAAAATCATACCCAGGAATGGAGTTCTGGGAAGTCCAAGAGCACGAAGTGGCCTACAGTTGGCTCCGGGCATCCAAAATGTGGCCCGGGAATGGAGTTCTGGGAACTCGAAGACCACGAAGTGGCCTACAGTTGGCTCCGGGCATCCAAAATGTGGCCCGGGAATGGAGTTCTGGGAACTCGAAGACCACGAAGTGGCCTACAGTTGGCTCCGGGCATCCAAAATGTACGCCGGGAATGGAGTTCTGGGAACTCGAAGACCACGAAGTGGCCTACAGTTGGCTCCGGGCATTCAGAATGTGGCCCGGGAATGGAGTTCTGGGAGGTCGAAGAATGGAGTTCTGGGAGGTCGAAGAGCACGAAGTGTGTGACTGTTTGCGAAAAACGAGGTTCCCCGGCAATCCCCAACGGCCCCCCAACGGCCCCCCAACGGCTCCCCAACGGCTGCCCAGACCCCCCTGTGGAGTAATGTGCTGCTCTCTTTTGACACCACTAGAAACCTATCAGTCTTCGCTGTTAGGTAAAAAACGACGCCACGTCATCGCATTGTCCGCCGGGGCTGGGTGGCCCAACTGGGAGCCGGCGGTAAACCGTTGACCAGATTACCGCCGGGGCCCTCGTGGAGCTCTCAACGCGCAAATCAGCGCCCAGATGACAGGGAGAGAGCGTTCTCGTATGTCGGCGTCAAAATTCGAAAAATTTAGGTTTTTTGGTTTCGTCGGACTTCGGTTCCGCCAAGTGTTTCGATATTATTACTGCGGCGACGGACCTGATAATTTCACTGGCAGACGCATAGGTGCGAAGGGTACCATTTCTGAAAACGAATTCTCAAATCTCTCAGCTTCGAAACACCGACGCCAGGTCACCGCATTATCCGCGGTGACCGACGGTTGCTCCAAATTTCTTAAAGCTGTGCGACAGCTAGAACCCTCGGAATTGCATCATCGAGCGCGCAACTGGAAACCTGCGGTAAACCGTCAACCAGGTTACCGCTGGGGCCCTCATAGAGCACTGGAATCACGAAATAGTGCTCAGATGCCGACGATAAAGCTCAAGTAAATATTAGCTGAAAAATGCAACGAACATTTTCCCATTATACGAAATTATGCGAACAAGTTTTTCTGGTTATACTGCGGCTACGGACCTCAGACTTCAACAGACCGACGCGTCATGACCTACTGCGCGTGCAGAATGCTGCAGCTATTTAGCTTGCTTCCAGCTTCTATCAAATGCGCGAGACTATTATCATTCCGAAAAATGCATCCCGACGACCGACGGTTCCTCCACGTTTTTTTGAAAGTAACTGCGGACCTGAGAATTTGACAGGCAAGCGCGGCACAACACACTCCACGTTAAAAAATAGTGGTTCCCAAAACCAGTTTTCAAACCTCTCGCAATCATTAAAAAACCGCGCCACGTCATCGCATTGTCCTCCCAGGCCGGGTGGGCATCATTTCGAAAACTCGCGCCGGCGGTGAACTGTCAACCTGGTCTGCGATGTCTGCGATGTCTGCGTTGGCCGATTCGAGCTCCCAAGGGAGCAGGCCAGGACACAGAGAATACTAACAGCGAAGCTGTACAGAGGCAGCGAAGCTGGAAGATTAAAGCAGAGGTGCATCAAACAGCGAAGCTGTACAGATATGCACAAGACTGCCAATACACGAGAAGACAAATAAAAATAGAACGAGGGAAGCAAAGCAGCGCGAGACCATGCAGTAACCACATATAGCGATTACCGTCTCAGCACCACTGAAAATGAAAGGAGTGAGAGACCATGCAGTAACCACTGGTTTATACAGCGATTACCGTCTCAACACCACTGGGACAAACACAAAACTAACAACTAAAATGACGAGTACACTTCGAAGCAATGCGAGACCATGCAGTAAACACATATAGCGATTACCGTCTCAGCACCACTGAAAGACCATGCACGTGAAACACAGCAACGAATTTGCACGTAACCACTGGTTCATACCGCGATTACCGTCTCAACACCACTGAGACAAAACAGGTGGCATACAGAGTCAGGCAAGGTACACACCACTCTTGGAGCGGGAGTGGGCAAATGCAAAACTCTTATTCCGAACAAAGTGAAGAACACGCGGAACTCTTATACCAACATGCGCGCATGCCCGACACACACACAGCATGGCAAGAGACAACGCAAACACAAAGTCCGAAGTATGCCGTAACAACCCGCGGTAAGACAAGAGTCGTATGCTCACGTTCGTCGTAAAGGTCAGCCTCAAGCTCTCGAAAGAAACGATTCCAACCACCCCTCGAAGGTTCCCACTGCGTTGCGAAAAGAGTACTCCGACTGCGACCAAATCAAAATTGGATACGTGCTGAGAGCAACTCGTACAAGATAACAAATGCAGCAAGTACAACACAAGCGGCCTGGAAGTGCAAGCAGACAATGCAACAAGTACAAAGCAGGCGGCCTGGAAGTACAAGATAACAAATGTAACGAGTACAAACAAAGCAAGCGGCCTATGCACCTGCTCCGACGGGAGCTGCCTCACTTGACACAGCAGAGAACCTGGCGCCTATCGTCTGTAGGCCCACGAAGAGGAGGTCGTCACAGCCGACGAAGTACACGAAGATATGGGACGGCCCGTGTACAGTGAATGCACGATACGTGTGTGCACACAGACACCTGTCCGCACAATGCGGCTCGAGGAGGCCACCGACGGGCCAGGTCACCGCTGAGATCCCCGAGGAGGGACAGCGACAACCTGGTCTTTTGCGTCTTTTGCGAAGGCCGGTTCGAGCTCCCATGGGAGCAGGCCTAAACACAAAGAACCTAAGCAGCGAAGCTGCAAAGATTAAGTACAAGTGCACAAACAGCGAAGCTGTACAGGAATGCACAAGTATACAATACACGAGAATGCAACTCAAAAATTGATGGAAGTAAAGCAGTGCGAGATCATGCAGTAACCACATATAGCGATTACAGTCTCAGCACCACTGAAAATAAAAGCAGTGAGAGACCATACAGTAACCACTGGTTTATACAGCGACTACCGTCTCAACACCACTGAGGCAAACACAAAACTAACAACTAGAATGACGAGTACACTCCAGTCCTCTTTGAGGCAACCGTAGTGTCGACAGATCAAAGGCCTACTTTGAGGCACCACGCGACGTTCAAAGGTCACGTTCAAAGGTCAATGAGCATTCAAATCAAGGAAGCAACGAATGCACTCAATCAATGAAGAAAGGCAACGCAATGACAAATCAAGCGTGCACCTCGTAGAGCTCCTTGCACGCGTAACAGTGCTCCGCATCGAAGCAGGGAGCTTCTCGGAGTACTTCTAGAAAAACGTTAAATTGACACTTTTCGGTGTCAACATGAAGTCGGTTCCCGGAAGTGAACTGATACTAAAACTGGCTCTAGAGAGCTGGCTGCTCTGGGAACAAAATTTATATGCCAATGCTCGGCGTGAAAATCTGCTTCGTCAAAATGAATTGTCAAATATCTCTCAAATCTTAGCAGAAACGACCCAAATGGGCGCCGGCGGTAAACCATCAACCTTTCTTACCGCCGGGAGACTTGTAGAGCTTCCTTTCCATATGTTACGTCCAAAGAATTAGCAGAGAACGAGTAGTTGTTCAGCCCGAGCGCTGACAGCAGACTGATCTGAGGCGTCTAGATACTATTGCCCCTGATAACTTCCTTCCCATTGCTGTGCTGAACAGACCCAAGCGAAGTGTCTAGATACTTCCGACTAGCGCGCCTCATAATTTCTTCTGATTTAAGTGCCAAAGAGCCCTCAAGCTCATCTGCAGCTAGAGTTAAGTGAATAAATTCACCGTCATTTCGAAGAAAAATCGGTCGAATAGGAACAGCTTTGCGGACCTAGCTCGGGTAGCAGACTCCGTTCAGAGCTCTAGATGCTTCAGCCGAGCGCGTCTGATGATTCTGAATCGATTATGTGTGCGTACAACTATGCTACGGATCGAATTAGTACAGAACACCGACAGCGCCTGTTAAGAGAACTCGAAGAATACGAATAGTTTCGCGGGCCTGGCTCGAGTAGCAGACCAAGTCCAGACCTCTAGATGCAACAAACGAGCGCGACTAATGATTCTGAATCGTTTTCTGTGCGTATCACCTCTGTAGCTCTTCTACAGCCCGAGTTGAGTACAGAAAACCGACAGCACCTGTCAAGATGACTCGAAGAATACGAATAGTTTCGCGGACCTAGCTCCAGTAGCAGACCGAGTTGAGACCTTTGGACCAAACGGACGAACGCGCATGATGATTCTGAATCGGTTTCTGCGCGCACCAGCTCAGTAGCTCTTCTACAACCCGAGTTAAGTACAGAAACCCAAGAGCACCTGTGAAGATGACTCGACGAATACGAAGAGCTCCGCGGACCTAGCTCGAGTAGCAGACCGACTTCAGACCTCTGGATGCAACAGACGAACGCGCCGGATAATTTTGAACCGGTTGCTATAAGCATCAGCTCTGTAGCTCTCTGCATCTCGAGTTAAGTACAGAAAACCGTCGACGCGTGTCAAGAGGACTCGAAACGGCCGGTCCCGCCGCGATGCTTTTTGGCAGTAATATCTACCCGATCGACCTGAGATTAAGACAGCGAGCGGGAATAAGATCGAATATGGTCAGAAGAAGTCCTAGAGCTCAAACGAATTTAGGAATTTCGAGAACAAAATTTTCAACCAAGCAAACGTCACCAAAAGGTCCGTCGAGATTTGTCTTGCCAACTGGGCGCCGGCGGTGAACCGTCAAGCTTTCTTACCGCCGGGAGACTCGTAGAGCTTCCTTGCCATATATTATGCCCAATGAATTGGCAGAGAACAAATAGTTGTACAGCCTCAGCGCTGATAGCAGACTGATCTCAGGCTTCTAAATATGTTTCACTATTGCCCCTTACGATTCCCTTCCCATTGCTGTGCTGAACAGCTCTGTAGCTCATCTGCAGCACAAGTAAAACCAAGAAAAACAGTATCATTTCCAGGAAGTAGCAGAGTACGAATCGGTGTTCAGCCCTAGCGCTAATAGCAAACTAAGCGCGGGTGTCTCGATACTCTCAAATAGCGCGCATGACGTTTATCTTCCCATTCCAATGCCTCAGAGCTCTCCAGCTTATCGCCACCTCGAGTTCAGCCCAGGAAACGAATTCAATCACAAGAAAAATAAAACAGTATGACTAGTACCTCGTGGAGCTCTTCGGCATCGATGAGCCAGAGAAATTCCGGCGCGGGGTGGAGCTAGTTGGTCGACCCGACCAGAAGGGACAATGTGGTAACTTTTGGTCGGTTTTGTAAAGATTTCAAAGATATTTGACAATTCATTTTGAGAAAGCAGATTTTGCGCACCTGTAGTGGGTTATGCCGCGGCCGTCAATGCAATTATCAGGTCCATAGCTGCAATATTACTATCAAAACACTTGGCAAACGACTTTCGGAAACGAACTGAAAAACATAATTTTTCGAGTTGCTCAGCTCATTTTCGAGAAGGCTTTTTGATGTGTTTCAAGCAGCGCCGCGCAAGAAAAGAGCTCTACGAGGCTTCCGGCGGTAACCTGGTTGACGGTTTACCGCCGGATCCCATTGTTTGGCGTTTGCGCTCATAACAGACCCAAGCCAAGCGTCTAGATATTTCGACTAGCGCGCCTCATGATTTTCTTCAGGTTCATGTGCGGAAGAGCTCTCCAACTCATCTGCAGCTCGACTTAAGTGAAGAAATTCACCATCATTTCGAAAAAAATCGGTCGAATATACATACTTTTCCGAACCTAACTCGAGTACAAGACTGAGTTCAGAGCCCTGGATGCAACAGACGCACGCGCCTGATCATGCTGAATCGATTGATGTGCGTACCAGCTCTGTAGCTCTCCTAGATTCTGAGTTAAGTACAGAAAACCGACAGCATCTGTCAGGATGACTCGAATAATACGAATAGGTTCGCGGACCTAGCTCGAGTAGTAGACCCAGTTCAGACCTTTAGATGCAACAGATAAACGCGCCTGATGATTTTGAATGGGTTTCTGTAATAATCAGCTCCGTAGCTGTCCTACAGCTTGAGTTAAGGCCAGAAAAACCGAGAGCAACTGTCAAGATGACTCGAATAATATGAACAGGTTCGCGGACCTAGCTCGAGTAGCTAACCGAGTTCAGACCTCTAGATGCAACCGATGAACGCGCTTGATGATTTCGAATGAGTTTATGTAAGTATCAGCTCTGTAGCTGTCCTACAGGTCGAGTTAAATGACAACCGACAGCACCTGTCAAGATGACTCAAATAATACGAACAGTTTTCCGAACTCGAGTAGCAGACCGAGTTCAGACCTTTGGATGCAACAGACGAACGCGCTGATAATTCTAAGAGAGTTTCTGTAAATATCAGCTCTGTAGCTGTCCTAGAGTTCGAGTTATGTACAGAAGACCGTCACCGCGTATCAAGATGACCCGAAACGGCCGATCCCGCCCGCGTGCTTTTGGGCAGTGATATCTACCCAATCGACCTGAGATTGAGACGGCAAGCCGGAATAAGATCGAATATCACGGGGAAAGATACTAGAGCTCTAACGAATTGTTGAATTTCGTGGACATAATTTTCAACCGACCAAAAGTCACAAAAGGTCCGTCGAGACTGAAATCCGGCGGTAAACTGTCAACCAGAACCGCCGGAAGCCTCGTGGAGCTCTTTCATCGCACGGTGCTGATCGGTATGAAAGAAAATCGAAATATCACGTTTTCGGTTACTTCCCAAAGTTAGTTCCTGCAAGTGTTTTGATAGTAATATTGCAGCTACGGAGCTGAGAATTGGACTACGCGGCATAATCCACTACACGTGAGAAAATCTGGTTTCTCAAATGAATTATCAAATATCTTTGAAATCTCAAGCAAAACCGACCCAAAGTCGCCACATTGTCTCCTAAGGTCGAGTCTGCCAACTGGCGCCGGCGGTGAACCGTCAACCTGGTCACTGCCGGGAACCTTGTAGAGCTTAGAGCTTCTTGCACGCGTAACAGTGCTGAGGATCGAAGCAGGGAGCTTCTTGAAGTATTTATAGAAAAACGTGAAATGACATTTTTGGGTGTCAACATGAAGTCGGTTCCTGGAAGTGAACTAATACTAAAACTGGCTCTAGAAGCTGAGCTGCTCTGGAAACAAAATTTATATACCAATGCTCGGCGTAAACAACTGCTTTCTCAAAATGACTTGTCAAATATCTTTCAAACATAAGCACTGGGAGCCGGCGATAAACAGCCAGGTTACCCCCGGGAGCTTCGTAGAGCTCCTGTCTGCACGGCGCTGCTTGAAATACATGGGAAAGCTTTCTTACGCGCGAGCTGAACACATACGCCGGAAAGCTTTTCCTGGCGAGCCCTCGGACGCTCTCCTGAAGCGCTTTTGGGGCTTTGGGGGGCTCCCCTGCAGCGCTTCTGAAGCGCTGCCAGGAACGCTTCCACGCGTGCCTGCACGCTTTCCGGCACGCGTAGACGCTTGCCGGAAGCTCCCCCCGACCCGCTGCGACGTTTTACAGGTCGCTGCGAGGATCCTGGACCGGCCGAGATGGGCTGCTGGCGGGCACCACCACCGTCCGGCTTCTAATCTAAAACCCTCTAGCTCTCAGAGAGCTCTCTGGGAACTTTTAAACCTATAGCTCTCCGCAAGCTCTACGGGAAAAGAAGCACTCGCAGAAACACAGCACACGCACGCGGCTCAGCGCGCGTGGAGACGTTGGAACTCTCGCGAGACGGAGCTCTGGAGCCGCTGGAAAGCTTCCCTACGTTACTGCATGCCCTGGAAAAGCATTCCCGCTCTGGAAAAGCATTCCCGGGAGCCCCCCTGCAGCGCTTCTGAAGCGCTGCCAGGAACGCTTCCACGCGTGCCTGCACGCGCGCAATCACGCGTGGACGTCTGCCGGAAGCGCTCCCGGACCAGCTGCGACCTCGGGCGAGGCGCTGGGGGATCGTCGAGCGGTGGAGGTGGGCTGCTGGCAGGCAACACCACCGTCCAGCTTGAAATCGAACTGGGATCCGGCGGTAAACCGTCAACCAGGTAACCGCCGGGAGCCTCGTAGAGCTCTTTTCTCGCGCGGCGCTGCTCGGAACACACGGGAAAAACTTTCTCAATCGTGAAGAAAAAAACTAAAAAAAAAAAAAAAAAACGTTTTTTCCGTTTGCATCCAACGTCGGTTCCCGTGATAGTAACATTGCATCTGCGGACCTGAGAATAGCTCGTAGAGCTTCCCTGAGCTAGTTGCTGGAAGCTGAAGAGTAGTTCCGGGGCGCTGGAGAGCTAGTTAGCAAGAAAAATCTCGACGGACCTTTTGGTGACTTTTGGTCGGTTGAAAATCTTGCTCTCGAAATTCAACAATTCGTTTGAGCCCTAGTATTTTTCACCACCATATTCGATCTTATTCCCGCTCGCCATCTTGATATCAGCTCGATCGGGTAACTCGAGCTATAGAGCAGCTACAGAGCTGGTACTTACAGAAAACGATTCAGAATCATCAGGCGCGTTCGTCAGTTGCATCTAGAGGTCTGAACTCGGTCTGCTACTCAAGCTAGGTCCGCGAAACTATTTGATTATTCGAGTCATCTTGACAGGTGCTGTCGGTTTTCTGTACTTAACTCGGGCTGTTCGAGATCTAAAGAACTGGTATTCACAGAAACCTATCCATAATCATCAGGCGCGGCCGAACTCGGTCTACTACTCGAGCTAGGTCGCGAAACTATTCATATTCCACAAATTTTGTTCGCAGATACTGTCGACTTTTGGCATATAATTCGAGATGTAGAGGAGCTACAGAGCTGATACGCATACGTATCCGATTCAAAATCATCAGGCGCGTTCGTCAGTTACATTTAGAGGTCTGAGCTCGGTCTGCTACTCGAGCTAGGTCCGCGAAACTATTCGTAATCTTCGAGTCAAACTTGACAGGTGCTGTCGGTTTTCAGTACTTAACCCAGGCTGCAGAAACGCTTTAGAGCTGGTACTCACAGAAACCGATTCAGAATCATCAGGCGCGCTTGCCTGTTGCATCGAGATGTCTGAACTAGATCTGCTACTCGTGCCAGGTCCGCGAAACCATGTGTGTTCTTCGAGTTATCTAAACAGGCGCTGTCGGTGTTCTGTACTTAACTCGAGCTTTAGCATCGCTACAGAGCTTGTACGCACAGAAAATCGATCCAGAATCACAGGCGCGTTCGTCTGAAGCATCCAGAGCTCTGAACTCAGTCTGCGACTCGAGCTAGGTCGCAAAACTATTCGTATTGGACCGATTTTTCTTCGAAATGACGGTGAATTTCTTCACCTAACTTGAGAGCTCTTTGGCACATAAATGACATGGAAATCGTGAGGCGCTGCTTGGCTGGATCTGTTCAGCACAACATGGGAAGGGAATTATCAGCGGCAATAGTATCTAGACGCCTGAGATCAGTCTGCTATCAGCGCTCGGACTGAAATAAGATTCGTCCCCTGCTACTTCTTTGGGCATAATATATGCTCAGGAAGCTCTACGAGTCTCCCGGCGGTATGAAAGGTTGACGGTTTACCGCCGGCACCCAGTTGGACTGGCAGACACACGTGAGAATTATTTGTTCTTCTGATTCCTGTGCGATATAGCTCTTAAGCTCATCTGCAGCTCGAGTTAAGTGAAACACTGCACCATCAGTTCGAAAAAAAATCGGTCGCATACGAATAGTTGCGGACCTAGCTCGAGAAGCAGACTCTGTTGAGAGCTCTAGATGCTTCAGCCGAACGCCCCTGATGATTATAAATCGGTTTGTGTGCGTATCAGCTCCCTAGCTTACCCACAGCTCGAGTTAAGTACATAATACCAAGAGCGCGTGTAAAGAGAACTTGAGAAATACGAATAGTGCCGCCTAGCTCGAGTAGCAGACCGAGTTCAGACCTCTCAATGCAACAGACAAACGCGTCTGGTGATACTCAATCAGTGTATGTGCGTAGCAGCTCTGTAGCTCCTCTAAATCGTGAGTTAAGTAGAGAAAACCGACAGCACGTGTCGAAATCACTCGAAGAATACGAACAGTTTTGCGGACCTAGCTCGAGTAGCAGACCGAGTAGCAGTCCAGACGAACGTGCTTGAATCATTCCTGAAGAGCTCTGGGGGACCCCCCTGAAGCGCTCCGGAAGCGCTGCCAGGCACGCCTCCATGCGACCCTGCACGCGTGCAGGCACGCGTGGACGCGCGCGGGAGGCGCCCCCGGACGGGCTGCCGCCACGGGCGAGTCGCTGCGGGGATCGTGGACCGCCGTGGAGGAGCTGCTGGCAGGCACCACCAGCGCCCGGCTTGCACTCTGAAACCCTATTTCTCTCTGAGAGCTCTCCGGGAAAAACCGACCCCAGGTTACCACATCCTCTCTTTTGGTCGGGTCTGCCAACTAGCTTCACCCTGCGCCCCACTTCCTCTTAGCTCATCTTGCCGAAGAGCTCTACGAGGTATTCACTTTGTCTCTTCTGGTCGGATCGACCAACTAGCTCCCCCCGCGCCGGAATTCCTCTAGCTCATCGATGACGAAGAGCTCTACGAGGTACTAGCTCCACCCTGCGCCCGAATTCCTGTTAGCTCATCTTGCCGAAGAACTCTGCGAGGTATTTTTCTTGCCAACTAGCTCTCCAGCGCGTTCGAATTCCTCTTAAGCTTCCAGCAACTAGCTAAGGGAAGCTCTACGAGTTGCTAGCTCTCCAACGTCCCGGAACTAGGCGCCAGCGGTAAACCGTCAACCTTTCTTACCGCTGGGGGACTCGTAGAGCTTCCTTGCCATGTATTATGTCCAAAGAATTTGCAGAGAACGAACAGTTTTTCGGCCTCCGCTGATCGCAGAATCGAATACAAGACTTAGTTCAGCTCTACATGCAACAGACGCACGCGCCTGATGATGTGAATTCGTTTTGATGTGCGTGCGAATCCCTGGCATTTGTACATTTCGAGTTAAGTACAGAACAGCGACAGCATCTCTCAAGATGACTCGAATAATACGAATAGAGCGAAGCTTGGCATTACAGAAGTTACCTCACAAATTCTTAGTTGACCGACTTCACGTTGGCAGTTCGAAAATACCTCGTAGCTCTTCGGCATCGATGAGCTAGAGGAATTCCGGTGCGGGCTGGAGCTAGTTGGCCGACCCGACCAAAAGAGACAATGTGATAACCTTGGGTCGGTTTTGCTTTGAGTTGAAAGATATTTGACACTTTATTATGAGAATCGGTATATTCTCACGTGTAGTGGGTTATGTCGCGTCTGCCAGTTAGTGAAATTCTCAGGTCCGTAGCTGCAATATTATTATCAAAAGACTTGCTGGAACCAACTGCTTTCCGAGTCATCTTGACACGCGTTTACGATTTTGCTGTACTTAACTCGAGATTTTGAGAGCTACAGAGCTAATATTTACAGAAACCGATTCAGAATGATCAGGCGCGTTCGCCTGTTGCATCCAGAGGCCTGAACTCGGTCTGCTACTCGAGCTAGGTCAGTAAAAGTCATCTTCACCAGTGATGCCGGTTTTCTCTACTCAACTCAAGATTCAGAGGAGCTGCAGAGCTGGTACGCACATAAACTGATTCAGTATCACCAGGCGCTCGCGGCTGTTTCATCGAGAGGCCTGAACTCGTTCTGCTAGTCGAGCTAGGTCCACGAGACTATTCGTATTTCTGAAGTTCTCTTTAGAGGCGCTGTCGGTATTCTGCACTGAACTCTAGCTGTAGCACAGCTACAGAGGTGGTACGCACAGAAACCGATACAGAATCATCAAGGGCGTTCGGCTGAAGCATCTAGAGCTCTGAACAGATTCTGCTTCTCGAGCTAAGTCCGCAAAACTATTTGTCGATCCATTTTTTTCGAGTTTTTTGGCACTCGCCTAAGCTTGCTTCACGTGTTTCGAGGAGCTGGGCAAGAAAAGAGCTCTACGAGGTCCCCGGCGGTAACCAGGTTGACGGTTTACCGCCGGCGCCAAGTTTCAGGCGGCCTCGCAGAGATCCCCGTGCGGCGTTCCGCGCTTGGCTTCGCTATCCGGGTTTTGGACGCTTACAAGTTGTTCCAGGCTCCTAGGCAGATCTTCCTTGCGCGCTTTGCAGGGCCCCATGCATCGTAAACGGCACCCCTGCAAGCGTCTCCTGCGAGGTTTCCAAGAGGTCCCCGTGCGGCGTTCCGCGCTTGGCTTCGCTATTCGGGTTTTGGACGCTTATAAGTCGATTAGAAGCTGGGCTGTGGTGGTGCCCGCCAGCAGCCCATCCCCGCCGCTCGACGATCCTCGCAGCCACTCGCGCGACCCGACAGTAGGTCCGAGGGAGCTTCCGACAAGCGTCTACGCGTGCCCGCACGCGTGCAGGCACGCGTGGAAATGTTTCGGCAGCGCTATAGAGACTGTACAGGGGAGCCCCAACAGCCCCACAAGATCTTTCCGAGAGCGTCCGGCTTGTCAGAGAGGTTTACCGGCGTGTGCCCTCTTTGCTTTCCGGGTACCTCGTAGACTCTGAGCCAGAGGAATTCCGACGCGGGGTGGAGCTAGTGACTCGTAGAGTTTCCCCGAAGCTAGTTGCTGGAAGCTGAGTAACTCGTAGAGCTTTCCTTAGCAAATTCTTGCTGGGAGCTAAGAGTAATTTCGGCGCACCCCAGAGCTAGTTAGCAGGTGCGCAAACCTATTCGTATTATTCGAATCATCTAGGCAGGCGCTCTCGGTTTTCTGCACTCAACTCGAGCTGTAGGACAGCTACAGAACTGCTATTTACAGGAACTGATTCAGAATCATCAGTTGCGTTTGTCCGTCGAATCCAGTGCTCTGAACTCGGTTTGCTGCGATCTAGAATCACAACATTATCCATTGATCGAGTCATCTTGAGACGTGCTATCGGGCTAAGGGGGGCTACAGTGCTTGTTGTTACAGAAATCGATTTGAAGAGATCAGGCGCATTCGCCTGTCGAATCCAGAGCTCGGAACTCGGTCTGCTGTCCGAACTAGGTTCGCATACCTGTTCGTATTATTCGTAGTTATTGTATCGTTCGAGTCATCCTGAGAGGTGCTTGTATTTCTTTCCGTGATATTCGACCTTATTCCCGCTCGCCATCTTGATCTCGGCTCGATCGGTTACCTTTTACTGCCAAAAAGCACACTGGCGGGATCGGCTGTTTCGAGTCATCTTGATACGCGTTGTCGGTATTTTATGCTTAACTCGAGCTGTAGGGCAGCTACAGAGCTGGTAAGCACAGCTATCGCATTCAGAATCGCCGGTCTGTTGAACCCAGAGATTTGAAATCAGTCTGCTAGCCGAGCTCGAGCTGTAGGGCAGCTATAGGGCTGATTGTCACAGACATCGATGGTAAATGATCAGTCGCGTTCGTCTATTGAACCGAGAGCTCTAAACTCGGCCTGCTGCCCGAGCTAGGTTCGCGAAACTATTCGTATTGTCGAATCATTTTGAGAAGTGCTTATCATTTTCTGCACTCAACTCCTGCTGGGGGAGGGCTACAGTGCTGCGGGTCACAGATGTCGATTTGCACACATCAGGCGCGTCTGTTGGTCGATTCCAGAGCTCAGAACTCGGTCTGCTGCTCGAAGTAGGTCCGCAAAACTATTATATTATTCGAGTCGATACTGTAAGTTTTCTGCACTGAACTCGGGCTGTAGGGGGGCTGCAGGGCTGGGAATCACATGAGTGGGTTCGCAGAGATCAGACGCGCCCGCCTGTCGCATTCAGAGGTCTGAACTCGGTTCGATAATCGAACTGGGTTGCGAAACTGATTGTTTCTGGTGAGAGTCATCTTGAGAGGTGTGAAATCGCTTGCGCTGAAAAACTAGTAGTTCTTTGGAGTTTTTTCCACACTATATACTGTCAGGAAGCTCTACGAGTCCCCCCCGGCGGTAAGAAAGGTTGACGGTTTTGGGTGGTTTTGTGAAAATTTGAAAGATATTTGACCATTTATTATGAGATAACAGATTTTTACACCGAGCATTGGCGTATGATCTCCTCTCTGAGAGCAGCTCAGCTCCCTCGATGCATTTTTGCATGAGTTCATTTCCAGGAACTGAGCGAATATGAACATCGTAAACATCGAATTTCATGATTTTCAGAAAATCTCTATTTTTCCACTCTGTGTCGATTCTCTGCACTCATACCAGTGAGAGGAGCTCTACGAGGTTCCCGGTGGTGACGAGGTTGACGGTTTACTACCGGCGCCAGTTTTACCTCGTAGAGCTCTTCGGCAAGATGAGCTAAGAGGAATTTGGGCGCAATGAGCTAGTTCACAGACACGACGTTAAGAGACAATGTGATAACTTTGGATGCGTTTTTCCATCTCGGTGTGAAATTTGAAAGTTCGTTTAAAGAACAGATATTTGTTCCATCTGTAGTGGATTTTTCCCGCTTACGACAAAGAGTTCTCAGGTGTATAGCCGCAATATTACTACTATCAAAAGACTTGAGGGAACCTTATCTGTTACGGATCATCTTCATACACGTTCAAGGTTCTGCACTGCACTCGAAAACTTAGCTTCATAACTGCCGTTGTTTTTTTCCATCTGAAGCTATGAAATCGAATAGATCGAAACGTTTCTCTTCTTTGAGTACCTCGTAGAGCTCTTCGGCATCGATGAGCTAGAGGAATTCCGGCGCGGAGTGGAGCAAGTTGGCCGAACCGGCCGAGGCGGACAATGTGACAACTTTTGAGTGGTTTTGCGAAAATTTGAAAGATATTCGACCATTTATTTCAAGAAAGCAGATTTTTGCGCGTCGCATTGGCGTATAAACTCCTCTCTGACAGCAGCACAGCTCTCTCGATGCATTTTTGCATGAGTTGACTCCCAGGAACTGAGCGAATATAAACATCGAAAACATCGAATTTCAAGATTTTCGAAAAATCTCTATCTTTCCACTCTGTGTCGATTCTCTGCACTCTTACCAGTAAGAGGAGCTCTACGAGGTTCCCGGCGGTGACCAGGTTGAGGGTTCAGCGCCGGCGCCAGTTGCTCTCCGGGTTTTGGACGCTACCAAGTGGACGCTACCAAGTACCTCGTAGAGCTCTTCGGCAACGATGAGCTAGAGGAATTCCGGCGCGGGGTGCAGCTAGTTGGCCAACCCGGCCCGGGCGGTCAATGTGATGACCGGGGTCGGCTTTTCGAAGATGGCGAGAGAGATTTTGAAATTCGTTTTACAAATTTGAATTTTTATTCTATGTAGTGAATCATGGTGCTTTCGATGGCGCAATTCTGAGGGCCCTAGCTGCAGTATTTCGATCAAAACACTACGCGGAACCATCATTGTGTACGCCCGAACATAATATTCCTTTATTTTTCAAGCTGGTATTGAGCAGTGTTTTCTGCTATCGAAACCGACTTCGCCTGTTGAGAGCTCTACAATGGTTCCGGGGGTAACCTGGTTGACGGTTTACCGCCGGCTCCGAGTTTTCCGGTGTGTGTTCTCTTTGCTCTCTGGGTTTTGGACGCTACCAAGTGACTCGTAGAGCTTCCCTTAGCTAGTTGCTGGAAGCTTAAGAGTAATACGTCGTAGAGCTCTTCGGCATGAGCTAAGAGGAATTCGGGCAATGTGACGACTTGGGTCGGTTATTCTATCTTTGTGCAAAATTTGAAAGTTATTTTTAGAAACAGGTATTTTTCCACCTGTAGCGAGTTATGCCACGTCTGCCAGTTAAATTACTAGGTATGTAGTTGTAATATTACTATCAAAAGACTTGAGGGAACAGTTTTCTGTACTTAACTCGAGATTTAGGACAGCTACAGAGCTGATACTCACAGAAACCGATTCAGAATCATCAGGCGTTCGTCTGTCTCATCGATAGGCCCGCAAAACTATATCTAATAGATCATTTTGACGAGTGTTGTTGGTTTCTCTTAACTGAAGATTTAGAAAAGCTACAGAGCTGGCGCGCATATAAACCGAATCAGCATCACCCGGCGCGATTTTTCTCGCATCGAGAGGTCCGAACTCGGTCTGGCAGCTAGGTCCACGAAGCGAAGATGCAAAATTTTAATATACATATTTTCCGATATTTCTTCTTCACGCTTGAGAAAGCTTCTTTTGTGTTCGAGCGCCGCGCCAGAATAGAGCTCTACGAGGCTCCCGGCGGTTACCTGGTTGACGGTTTACCGCCGGATCCCAGTTCCGGCGCGCTGGAGAGCTTGTTGGCAAGAAAAATCTCGACGGCACTTTTGCTGACTTTTGGTCGGTTGAAAATTTTGTTCTCGAAATTCAAGAATTCGTTTCGTGATATTCCCGTGATATTCGATTTTATTCCCGCTCGCCATCTTGATCTTAGCTCGGGGATCGACCGTTTTGAGTCATCTTGATACGCACTGACGGTTTTCTGAACATAACTCGAGCTTTAGGACAGCTAAAGAGCTGGTAAGCACAGCTAATCGATGTAGAATGATTAGACGCGTTCGCCTGTTGAATCCAGAGGTCTGAACTCGGTATGTTAGCCGAGCTAGGTCCGCAAACCTATTCGAATTATTCGAATCATCTCAACAGAAACTCTCGGTTTTCTGTGCTTTACTCGAGCTGTAGGACAGCTACAGAGCTGATATTCACAGACACCGATTCATAATCATCAGTTGCGTGTCTGTCCAATCCAGCGCTCTGAACTCGAACTGCTGCCCGATCTAGAATCGCGAAACTATTCGTATTGGTCGAGTCATCTTGAGAAGTGCTCTCGGTTTTCCTTCACTCAACTCGCGCTGAGGGGGGCTACAGTGCGGGTGGTCACAGGAATCGATTTGAAGACATCAGGCGCGTCCGCCTGTCGAATCCAGAGCTTGGAACTCGGTCTGCTGCCCGAATTGGGTCTGCGAAACTACTGTATTGTTCGAGTCATCCTGAGAGGTGCTGTCGGTTTTCTGCACTTAACTCGGGCTGTAGGGGGGCTGCAGGGCTGGTAAAGAAGTCAATTCGCAGACATCAGACGCGTCCGCCTTTCGCATTTAGAGATCAACAAATATTTACTTTAAGTCGGAATATTGGTGGGTGCTGTCGGTTTTTCTATACTTAATTAAGTCGAGCTAGGAAGCTCTACGAGTCTCCCGGCGGTAACCAAGGTTGACGGTTTACCGCCGGCGCCCAGTTCGAGTGAATTTGATAGACACTCTCGGTTTTCTGTACTTAACTCGCTACAGAGCTGATACGTTCAGAATTTCATTCAGAATTATCAGTGGCCGTTGTCTGTTGAATCCAGAGCTCTGAACTCGGTCTGCTGCCCGATTTAGAATCGCGAAACTATTCGTATTTTTCGAGTCATCTTGAGAGATGCTGTCGGTTCTCTGCACTCAACTCGGGCTGTGGGTGGGGGGGGGCTGCATGGCTGGTAATCACTGGAATCGATTCCGAATCTAGAGCTCTGAACTCTGTCTGCTGCCCAAACTAGGTCCGCGAAACTATTCGTATTGTTCGAGTCCTCCTGAGAGGTGCTGTTGGCTTCCTGCACTTAACTCAGGCTGTAGGTGGGCTGCAGGGCTGGTAAAATCACAGGAATCGATTCAGAGACATCAGACGCGTCCGCCTGTCGCATTCAGAGGTCTGAACTCGGTTTGATACTCGAGCTAGGTGTGCTAAACTATTCGTACTGTTCGAGTCATTTTGAGAGGTGCGGCGATTTACGCACGTAACTCGGGCTGTAGGAGAGCTACTGAGCTCGTACAAAAGAGAATCCAGTTGTTGCATCCGAGGATCTGAAATTGCTTGGGCTCAAAAACTATTTTTATTTCTTTCGAGATTATTTGTTGTCAGAAGCTCTACGAGTTTCCCGGCGGTAACGAAGGTTGACGGCTTACCGCCAGCGCCCAGTTTTGTTCTCGACATTCCTACATTTGTTTGAGCTCTAGTATTTTTCCCCGTGATATTCGACCCATCTTGATCTTAGCTGGCGGGATCGACCGTTTCGAGTCATCTTGTTACACGCTGTCGGTTTTCTGAAGATAACTCGAGCTTCAGACAGCTACAGAGCTGGTAAGCACACCTCATCGATTTGGGCAGGCGCGTTCGCCTGTTGAACCCAGAGGTCTGAACTCGGTCTGCTAGCCGAGCTAGGTCCGCAAACCTATTCGTATTATTTCAGTCATCCTGACAGACGCTCTCGGTTTTCTGTACTTAACTCGAGCTACAGGACAGCGACAGAGCTGATACGTACAGAATCTGATTTTGAATCATCAGTGGCCGTTGTCTATTGAATCCAGAGCTCTGAACTCGGGCTGCATGGCTGGTAATCGCTTAAATCGATTCGGAGACATCAGGCGCGTCCGTCTATCGACTCCAGAGCTCTGAACTCTGTCTACTGCCCGAACTAGGTCTGCGAAACTATTCGTATTGTCCGAGTCATTCTCAGAGGTGCCGTGGGCTTCCTTCACTTAGCTCGTGCTGTAGGGGGGGCTGCAGGGCTGGTAATCACAGGAATCGATTCAGAGACATCAGACGCGTATGCAGAGGTCTGAACTCTGATACTCGAGGTAGGTGAAACTATTCGTATTGTTCGAGTCATCTCGAGAGGTGCTGTCGGTTTACGCACGTAACTCGGGCTGTAGGAGAGCTACAGAGCTCGTACAGAAGACAATCCAGAAGCATCGGGGGCGTTTGGCTGTTGCATCCGAGAGGTCTGAAATTGCTTGGGCTGGAAAACATTTGTTCTGTGTAATTTTTTTTGGACATTACATGTTGTCAGGAAGCTCTACGAGTCCCCCGGCGGTAACAAAGGTTGACGGTTTACGGCCGGCGCCCAGTACCTTGTAGAGCTCTTATCGATGAGCTAGAAGAATTCCGGCGCGGGGTGGAGCTAGTAACTCGTAAAGCTTTTCTTAGCTAGTTGCTGGAAGCTTAAGAGTAATTCTGGCACCGGAGAGCTAGTTGGAAAGAAAAATCTCGACGGACCTTTTGATGACTTTGGGTCGGTTGAAAATTTTGTTCTCGAAATTCAACCACTCGTTAGATCTCTAGTATTTTTTCCCGTGATATTCGATCTTATTCCCGCTCGCCATCTTGATCTCAGCTCGATTGGGTACCTTTTACTGCCAAAAAGCGTCCAGGCGGGATCGGCCGTTTCGAGTCATCTTGATGCGCGCTGTCGGTATTTTGTACTTAGCTCGAGCTATAGGACAGCTACAGAGCTCATAGTTACAGAAATCGATTCAGAATCATCAGGCGCGTTCGTCTGTTGAATCTAGAGCTCTGAACTCGGTCTGCTGCCCGAGCTAGGTCCGCGAAACAATTCGTATTGTTCGAGTCATCTTGAGGTGCAGCCAGTTTTCTGTACTTAACTCGGGCTGTAGGGGGGCTACAGGGCTGGTAATCACAGGAATTCAGAGACATCAGGCGGATCTGCCTTGCGAATCCAGAGCTCGGAACTGGGTCTTCTCTGCCCGAGCTAGGTGCGAAACTTTTCGTATTATTCGAGTCATCTTGAGAGATGCTATCGGTTTTCTGCACTTAGCTCGGGCTGTATGGGGGCTACAGGGTTGGAAATCACAGGAATCGATTTGAAGACATCAGGCGCGTCAGCCTGTCGCAGTCAGAGGTCTTAACTCGGTTTAATATTCGAGCTAGGTTCGCGAAACTATTGATATTGTTCGAGTCATTTTGAGAGGTGCTGTCGATTTTCGCACGTAGCTCGGGCTGTAGGAGAGCTACAGAGCTCGTGCGAACAGAAAACGATCGAGAAGCATCAGAGGCGTTCGGCTGTTGCATCGAGAGGTCTGAAATCGCTCGGGCTGAAGAAATATTCGTTCTCTGCAATTTTTTTCGACATTATATATGGTCAGGAAGCTCTACGAGTCCCCCGGCGGTAAGAAAGGTTGACGGTTTACCGCCGGCGCCCAGTTGGTCGACCCGACCAGAAACGAGAAAGTGGTTACTTTGGGTCGGTTTTGCTAAGATTTGAAAGATATTTGACAATTCGTTTTGAGAAAGCAGATTTTTACGCCGAGCATTGGCATATAAGCTTTGTTCCCTCAGCAGCTCAGCTCTCTAGAGTGAGTTTTAGATTAGTTGACTGCCCGGAACCGACTTCATGTTGACTCCGCAAAAATTTCAATTTTACGTTTTTCTAGAAAAGCTCCCAGAAACTCTCCGCTTCTATCCTGAGCTTTCTTACAGGTGCAGGGAGCTCTACGAGGTTCCGGCGACCAGGTTGACGGTTCACCGCCGGCGCCAGCAACTCGTAGAGCTTCCCTTAGCGAGTTGCTGGAAGCTTAAGAGTAATTCCGGGGCGCTGGAGAGCTAGTTGGCAAGAAAAATCTCGACGGAACTTTTGATGACTTTTGGTCGGTTCAAAATTTTGTTCTCGGAATTCAACCATTCGTTTGAGCTCCAATACTTTCCCCATAATATTTGATATTTTTCCCGCTCGCCCTTTTGATCTCAGCTCGATCGGGTAGCGTTTACTGCCAAGAAGCACACGGGCGGTATCGGCCGTTTCGGATCATCTTGACACACGGTACTTAACTGGGCGCCGGCGGTAAACCGTCAACCTTTCTTACCGCCGGGGGACTCGTAGAGCTTCCTGACAATATATAATGTGGAAAATAATTTCAGAGAACGACTAGTTTTTCAGCCCAAGCGAATATAGATCTCTCAAGATGACTCTAACAAAACAAACAAACAGTTTTCCAATCGAGCTCGAGTATGAAACCGAGTTCAGACCTCTAAATGCGGCAGGCAGATGCGTCTGATGTCTGCGGATCGATTCCTGTGATTACCAGCTCTGCAGCCCCCCATACAGCCTGAGTTAAGTGCAGAAAACCGATAGTACCTCTCAGGATGACTCGAATAATACAACAGTTTCGCAGATCTCCAGCAGACCGAGTCCCGAGCTCTCGGTTCGACGAACGGACGCGCCTGATGTCTCGGAATCGATTCCTGTGACCAGCAGCACTGTAGCCCTCCCCCAGCACGATTTAAGTACAGAAAACCGAGAGCACTTCTCAAGATGACTCGAATTATACAATAGGTTCGCGAACCTAGCTCGGGGAGCAGGCCGAGTGCAGAGCTCTCGATTCAACAGACGAACGCGCCTGATGATTCTCAATCGATTTCTGTGATTATGAGCTCTGTGGCTGCCTGCAGATCGAGTTAAGTACGAAAAACCGAGAGCGTCTGCTACAATGACTCGAATAATACGAATAGGTTTGCGACCCTAGCTCGGCTAGCAGACCGAGTTCAGACCTCTGGGTTCAACAGGCGAACGCGCCTGATCATTCTGAATGCATTAGCTGTGCTCACCAGCTCTGTAGCTATCCTGAAGCTCGAGTTATCTTGAGAAAACCGACAGTGCGTACTAAGATGACTCGAAACGGCTGTTCCCGCCCGTGTGCTTTTTGGCCTTCAAAGTTACCCGATCGAGCTGAGATCAAGATGGCGAGCGGGAATAAGATCGAATATCATGGGAAAAAATACTAGAGCTCTAACGAATGGTCAAATTTCGAGAACGAAATTTTCAACCGACCAAAAGTCAGCAAAAGGTCCGTCGAGATTTTTCTTGCCAACTAGCTCTCCAGCGCGTCGGAATTACTCTTAGCTTCCAGCTATAACTAGCTAAGGGAAGCTCTACGAGTTACTCGATCTGTAGGGCAGCTGCAGAGCCTCAGAGCTCTACGAGGCACGATGCGCGGGACGCGGGAAACCTCGCAGGAGACGCTTGCAGGGGCGTCGTTCACGGTGCGTGAAGCCTTGCAAAGCGGACAAGGAAGATCTGCCTAGGAGCCTGGAAGAACTGCCGAAGCTCTTCCGAAGCTCTGCCGAAGCGCTTCGCGCACCCTGGAGCCACGCGTATTGGGAAACTGGGCGCCGGCGGTAAACCGTCAACCTTTGTTACCGCCGGGGGACTCGTAGAGCTTCCTGACAACATATACTGTCGAAAAAATTGCAGAGAACGAATAGTTTTTGAGCCGAACTCGAGTATCAGACCGAGTTCAGACCTCTGAATGCGACAGACGGGCGCGTCTGATGTCGCCGAATCGATCCCATTGATTACCCGCCCTGTAGCCTCCCTACAGCCCGAATTAAGTGCAGAACGCCGACAGTAGCTCTCAAGATGACTGGAAGAATACGAACAGTTTCGTGATTCTGGATCGCGCAGCAGACCGAGTTCAGAGCTCTCGATTCAACAGGCGAACGCGCCTGATGATTCTGAGTGCGGTAGGTGTGCTTACCAGCACTGTAGCTGCCCTAAAGCTCGAGTTAAATAGAAAATACCGACAACGCGTATCAAGTTGACTCGAATAATACGAATAGGTTTGCGGACCTAGCTCGGCTAGCAGACCGAGTTCAGAGCTCTGGATTCAACAGGCGAACGCGCCTGATGATTCTGAGTGCGATACGTGTGCTTACCAGCACTGTAGCTGCCCTACAGCTCGAGTTAAGTAGAAAATACCGACAACGCGTATCAAGTGGACTCGAATAATACGAATAGGTTTGCGGACCTAGCTCGGCTAGCAGACCGAGTTTAGACCTATGGATTCAACAGGCGAACGCGTCTGATCATTCTGAGTGCGATACGAGTGCTTACCAGCACTGTAGCTGCCCTACAGCTCGAGTTAAGTAGAAAATACCGACAACGCGTATCAAGTTGACTCGAATAATACAAACAGGTTTGCGGACCTAGCTCGGCTGACAGACCGAGTTCAGACCTCTGGGTTCAACAGGCGAACGCGCCTGATCATTCTGCATGCATTAGCTGTGCTTACCAGCTCTGTAGCTGCCCTAGAGCTCGAGTTATGTTCAGAAAACCGACAGCGCGTATCAAGATGACTCGAAACGGCCGTTCCCGCCACAGTGCTTTTTGGCCTTCAAAGTTACCCGATCGAGCTGAGATCAAGATGGCGAGCGGGAATAAGATCGAATATCACGGGAAAAAATACTAGAGCTCAAACGAATTGTTGAATTTCGAGAACGAAATTTTCAACCGAGCAAAAGTCATCAAAAGTTCCGTCGAGACTTTCCTTGCCAACTAGCTCTCCAGCGCGCCGGAATTACTCTTAGCTTCCAGCTATAACTAGCTAAGGGAAGCTCTACGAGTTACGCTAGGATGCCACGCTCCCGGACACGCTGCAAGTTCCGGCAAGCTGCTGCGACGATCGTGGACCGGCGGAGGTGGGCGTGTCCTCCTCACCACCCACAGCCGGCTTCTTATCTGAAACCCTCTGCTCTCCAAGGAGCTATCCGGGAACTGCCGCAGCTCTTCCGAAGCTCTGCCGAAGCGCTTCGCGCACCCTGGAGCCACGCGTATTGGGAAACGCTAGGAAGCCACGCTCCCGGACACGTTGCAAGCCCCGGCGAGTCGCTGCGGGGAACGTGGACCGCCGTGGAGGAGCTCCTGGCGGGCACCACCCACCTCCGGCTTCTTCTCTAAAACCCTTAGCTCTCCAAGGAGCTATCCGGGAAAAACCCTCCAGCTCTCAGAGGGCTCTCCGGGAACTTGTAAGCGTCCAAAACCCGGATAGCGAAGCCAAGCGCGGAACGCCGCACGGGGACGTCTTGGAAACCTCGCAGGAGACGCTTGCAGGGGTGCCGTTTGCGAGGCGTGGGGCCCTGCAAAGCGCGCAAGGAAGATCTGCCTAGGAGCCTGGAAGAACTGCCGCAGCTCTTCCGAAGCTCTGCCGAAGCGCTTCGCGCACCCTGGAGCCACGCGTATTGGGAAACGCTAGGAAGCCACGCTCCCGGACACGTTGCAAGCCCCGGCGAGTCGCTGCGGGGAACGTGGACCGCCGTGGAGGAGCTCCTGGCGGGCACCACCCACCTCCGGCTTCTTCTCTAAAACCCTTAGCTCTCCAAGGAGCTATCCGGAACCTTGAAAGCGTTCAAAACCCGGATAGCGAGGCCAAGCGCGGAATGCCGCACGGGGACCTCTGCAAGGCCGCCAGAAACGATGCGCGGGACGCTGGAAACCTCGCAGGAGACGCTTGCAGGGGCGCCGTTTACGATGCGTGGGGCCCTGCAGAGCGCGCAAGGAAGATCTGCCTAGGAGCCTGGAAGAACTGCCGAAGCTCATCCGAAGCTCTGCCGAAGCGCTTCGCGCCCCCTGGAGCCACGCGTATTGGGAAACGCTAGGATGCTCCCGGACCCGCTGCAACCTCCGGCAACTTGCTGGAAAGATCGTGGACCGGCGAAGGTGGGCGTGTGCTTCTCACCACCCACGTCCGGCTTCTTATCTGAAACCCTTAGCTCACCAAGGAGCTATCCGGGAAAAACCCGGAGAGTAAAGAGGGCATACACCAGAAAGCCTTCCTGGCAAGCCCACAGAAGCTCTCGGGAATCTCTTCTCGGGCTCTGGGGCTCCCTGCAGCGCTTCTGACGAGCTGCCAGGAACGTTTCCACGCGCGCCTGCATGCGTGGAGGCACGCGTAAACGTCTGCCGAAAGCACTCCCGGACACGCTGCCGGGTCGGGCGAGCCGCTGCGGGGGTCGTGGACCGGCGAAGATGGGCTGCTGGCGGTTACCACCACCCTCCAGCTTCTAATCTAAAACCTTTTGGCTCTCAGAGGGCTCTCCGGGAACCTTCGTGGCAAGCCCACGGAAGCACGCGTAAAGCTCTTCTGGGGCTCGGGGGGGCTCCCCGGAAGCGCTTCCGAAGCTCTGCCAAAAACGTTAACACGCGTGCCTGCATGCGTGCGGGCACGCGTGGAAGCTTGCCGGAAGCTCTCCCGGACACGTTGCCGGATCGAACGAGCTGCTGCGAGAATTCTGGACCGGCGGAGATGGGCTGCCGGCGGGCACCACCACCGTCTGGCTTCTAATATTAAACTCTTTAGCTCTCAGCGAGCTCTCCGGGAATGATACGACTAGGTTTGGTGTGCCAACTAGCTCCACCCCGCGCCGGAATTCCTCCAGCTCATCGATGTCGAAGAGCTCTACGAAGTGCTTGGTAGCGTCCAAAACCCGGAGAGGAAAGAGGACACGCACTGGAAAGCCTTCCTGGCAAGCCCACAGAAGCTCTCGTGAAGCTCTTCTGGGGCTCGGGGGGCCCCCCTGCGGCGTCTCTGAAACGCTGCCAAGAACGTTTCCACGCGTGCCTGCGCGCGTGGAGGCACGCGTGGAAGCTTGCCGGAAGCTCTCTCGGACGCGCTGCCGGGTCGAGCGAGTTGCTGCGAGGATCGTGGACCAGCGTAGATGGGCTGCTGGCGGGCTCCACCACCGCCCGGCTTGTAATCTAAAACCCTCTAGCTCTCAGAGAGCTCTCCAGGAAATACTCTTAAGCTTCCAGCAATTACTTGCCAAGGGAAACTCTACAAGTTATTTTCCAGGGAGCCTAAGGAACTTGGAAGCTCCCCTGCAGCGCTGCTGAAGCGCTACCAGAAACGATTCCATGCGTGCCTGCACGCTTGCAGGCACGCGTGGAAGCTTGCCGGAAGCTCCCCCGGACCAGCTGCTGGCTGAAACGAACCCCTGCGAGGCCTGTGGACCGCCGTGGAGGAGCTCCTGGCGGCCACCACCACCGTCCGGCTTCTAACTGGGCGCCAGTGCGCAACCGTCAACCGATGTTACCGCGGGGGGACTCGTAGAGCTTCCTGATAACATATAGTGTCGAAAAAAATTACACAGAAGAAATAGTTTTCCAGCCCAAGCAATTTCTGACCTCTCGGATGCAACAGCCGAACGCCCCCGATGCTTCTGGATTGTCTTCTGTACGAGCTCAGTAGCTCTCCTACAGCCCGAGTTACGTGCGTAAATCGACGGCACCTCTCAAGATGACTCGAAGAATACGAATAGTTTGGCAAACCTAACTCGAGTATCAAACCGAGATCAGACCTCTGCATGCGACAGGCGGACGCGTCTGATGTCTCTGAATCGATCCCTGTGATTACCTGCCCTGCAGCCCCCCTACAGCCCGAGTTAAGTACAGAGAACCGACAGCACCTCCCAGGATGACTCGAACAATACGAATAGTTTCGCGGACCTAGTTCGGGCAGCAGACAGAGTTCAGAGCTCTGGATTCGGAAGACGGACACGCCTGATGTCTCCGAATCGATTCCGGTGATTACCAGCCATGAAGCCCCCTACAGCCCGAGTTAAGTGAAGGGAACCGCGAGCATATCTCAAGATGACTCGAACAATACAAATAGTTTCGCGATTCTAGATCGGGCAGCAGACCTGGATTCAACAGACAACGGCCACTGATGATTTTGAATCAGATTATGTACGTATCAGCTCTGTAGCTGTCCTGTAGCTCGAGTTAAGTACAGAAAACCGAGAGCGTCTGTCAAGATGACTCGAATAATACGAATAGGTTTGCGGACCTAGCTCGGCTAGCAGACAGAATTCAGACCTCTGGGTTCAACAGGCGAACGTGCCTGATCATTCTGGATCGATTAGCTGTGCTTACCAGCTCTGTAGCTGTCCTGAAGCTCGAGTTATCTTGAGAAAACCGTCACCGCGTATCACGATGACTCGAAACGGCCGGTCCCGCCCGGACGCTTTTTGGCAGTAAAAGGTACCCGATCGAGCTGAGATCAAGATGGCGAGCGGGAATAAGATCGAATATCACGGGAAAAAATATTAGAGCTCTAACGAACGGTTGAATTTCGAGAACAAAATTTTCAATCGACCAAAAGTCATCAAAGGGTCCGTCGAGATTTTTCTGTCAACTAGCTCTCCAGCGCGCCGGAACTAATCTTAGCTTCCAGCAATAACTTGCAAAGGAAAGCTCTACAAGTTAATTTAAACCCTTTAGCTTTTCAGCGAGCTCTCCGGGAAAAACCCGGAGAGCGAAGGGAGCCTAAGGAACTGGGAAGCTCCCCTGCAGCGCTGCTGAAGCGCTACCAGGAACGCTTCCATGCGTGCCTGCACGCTTGCAGGGACGCCTGGAAGCTTGCCGGAAGCTCTCCCGGACCAGCTGCCGGCTCAAACGAACCCCTGTGAGGCCTGTGGACCGCTGTGGAGGAGCTCCTGGCGGCCACCACCACCGTCCGGCTTCTAATCTTAAACCCTGTAGCTCTCAGCGAGCTCTCCGGGAAAAAGGTCCGTCGAGATTTTTCTTGCCAACTAGCTCTCCAGTGCTCCGGAATTACTCTTAAGCTTCCAGCAATAGCTTGCTAAGGGAAGCTCCACGAGTTACTTGGTAGCGCCCATTGGTAGCATCCAAAACCCGCAGAGCGAAGAGACCCTCGGGGACGGAAAATCTTTCCTAGAGAGCTCTGGGGGGCTTACCTGCAGCGCTTCTGGGGCGGTGTCGGGAACGCTTCCACGCGTGCCTGTACGCGTTTACGCACACGTGGGCGCGTGCTGGAAACGCACCCGAACCAGCTGCCGGCTCGGGCGAGTTGCTGCGAGGATCGTGGAGCGGCGGAGATGGGCTGCTCGCGGGCAAGCTCCACCCCGCGCCGGAATTCTTCTAGCTCGTCGATAACGAAGAGCTCTACGAGGTACTAGTTCTCCAGCGCCCCGGATTTACTCTTCAGCTTCCAGCAATAACTTGCCAAGGGAAGCTCTACGAGTTACTAGCTCCACCCCGCGCCGGAATTCCTCTAGCTCATCGGTGCCGAAAAGCTCTACGAGGTACTGGGCGCCGGCGGTAAACCGTCAACCTTTCTTACCGCCAGGGGACTCGTAGAGCTTCCTGACAATATATAATGCCGAACAAAAATTGCAGAGAACGAATAGTTGTTAGCCCGAGCGATTTCGGACCTCTCGATGCAACAGCCGAACGCCCCCGATGCTTCTGGATTGTCTTTTATGCGAGTTCTCTGCTCTCCTACAGCCCGAGTTACGTGCGTAAATCGACAGCGCCTCTCAAGGTAACTCGAACAGTACGGATAGTTTGGCAAACCTAGCTCGAGTATCAGACCGAGTTCAGACCTCTGAATGCGACAGGCGGACTTGTCTGATGTCTCTGAATCGATTTCTGTGATTACCAGCCCTACAGCCCGAGTTAAATACAGAAAACCGACAGCACCTCTCAAGATGACTCGAAAAATACGAATAGTTTTGTGATTCTAGATCGGGTAGCAAACCGAGTTCAGAGCTCTGGATTGAACAGACGAGCGCGACTAATGATTCTGAATCAGTTTCTCTAAGTATCAGCTCTGTAGGTGTCAGATAGCTCGAGTTAAGCAGAAAACCGAGAGCGCCTGTTAAGATGATTCGAATAATACGAATAGGTTTGCGGACCTAGCTCGGCTAGCAGACCGAGTTCAGACCTCTGGGTGCAACAGACGAACGCGTCGGATCATTATGAATCGATGAGATGTGCTTACCAGCTCTGTAGCTGTCCTCTATCTCGAGTTCAGTCAAATATATACCGAGAGCGCGTATCAAGATGACTCGAAACGGCCGATCCCGCCAGTGTGCTTTTTGGCAGTAAAAGGTACCCGATCGAGCTGAGATCAAGATGGCGAGCGGGAATAAGATCGAATATCACGGGACATAAATACTAGAGCTCAAACGAATTGAGGAATTTCGAGAACAAAATTTGTAACCGACCAAAAGTCACCAAAAGGTCCGTCGAGATTTTTCTTGCAAACTAGCTCTCCAGCGCCCTGGAATTACTCTTAAGCTTCCAGCCATAATTTGCTAAGGGAAGCTCTACGATTTACTAGCTCCACCCCGCGCCGAAATTCCTCTAGCTCATCGATGCCGAAGAGCTCTACGAGGTACTTGCTCAGGGAAGCTCTACGAGTTACCAGCTGCCGGCTCGGGCGAACTGCTGCGGGGATCGTGGAGCGGCGGGATTGGGCTGCTGGCGGGCACCATCACCGCCCGGCTTCTAATCTAAAACCCTCTAGCTCTCTGATAGCTCTCCGGGAATTCCTCTAGCTCATCGCTGACGAAGAGCTCTACAAGGTATTAGAAGCCAGACAGTGGTGGTGCCTGCCAGCAGCCCACCTCCACAGCTCCACGGTCCTCGCAGTGGCTCGCCGGTCCCGGCAGCTGGTCCGGGAGCGCTTCCGGCAAGCGCCCACGCGTGCCTGCGCGCGCGCAGGCACGCGCGGAAGCGCTCCTGGCAGCGCTTCAGAAGCGCTGCACGGGAGCCCCCGGAGCAGTGAAGGAAATCTTTCCAGAGCATACAGCAAAGTACGGAAGCTGTCCAGAGGCTCCAGAGCTCCGTCTCGCGAGATTTCCAACGTCTCCACGCGGGCTGGGCCGCGTGCGCGTGCTGTTGCCGGAGAGCTCGCTCAGGGCTAAAAGGTTAAGGAGTAGACGCTGGACGGTGGTGGTGCCTGCCAGCAGCCCACCTCCACCGCTCCACGATCCTCGCAGCGGCTCGCTGGTCCTGGCAGCTGGTCCGGGAGTGCTTCCGGCAAGCGCCCACGCGTGCCTGCGCGCGCGCAGGCACGCGTGGATGCGTTCCTGGTAGCGCTTCGGAAGCGCTGAGGGGGAGCCCCCGGAGCTGTGAAGGAATGCTGCTCCGGAGCATGCAGCAACGTAGGGAAGGTTTCCAGCGGCTCCAGAGCTCCGTCTCGCGAGATACCTCGTAGAGCTCTTCGGCATCGATAAGCTAGGGGAATTCCGGCGCGGGGTGGAGCCAGTACCTCGTGGAGCTCCTCGGCAAAATGCGCTAAGAAAATTTCGGGCGCGGGAGGGAGCTAGTAACTCGTAGAGCTTCCCTTAGCTAGTAACTTGTAGAGCTTGCCATAGCTAGTTGCTGGAAGCTTAAGAGTAATACCTTGTAGAGCTCTTCGGCAAGATGAGCTAAAAGGAATTCGGGAGCAGGGTAGAGCTAGTTCCCGGAGAGCTCGCTTAGATCTAGAGGGTTTTGGATTAGAAGCCGGACGCTGGTGGTGCCTCCCAGGAGCTTCTCCACGGCGGTCCAGGGCCCTCGCAGCAACTCGCCCGAGGTCGCAGCGGGTCCGCAGCAATGCAGAAGCGCTTCAGGAGGGCTTCCGGCAGGCGTCCACGCGTGCCTGCACGCGTGCAGGCACGCATGGAGGCGTGCCTGGCAGCGCTTTCGAAGCGCTTCAGGGGAGTGCCCAGAGCTCTCCAGGAAAGATTTCCCGCTCCCAAGGTTTTCTTCGCTCTCCGGGCTTACCTTGTCGAGCTCTTCGGCAAGATGAGCTAAGAGGAATTCGGGCGCAGGGTGGAGCTAGTTGGCCGACCCGACCTTAAGAGACAATGTTCCCGGAGAGCTCTCTGAGAGCTAAAGGGTTTTAGATTAGAAGCCGGACGGTGGTGGTGCCCGCCAGCAGCCCATCTCCGCCGCTCCACGATCCCCGGAGAGAGTTGCAAGACCCGGCGGCGGGTCCGGGAGAGCTTCCGGCAAGCGTCCACGCATGCCTGCACGCGTGCAGGCACGCGTGGAAGCGTTCCTGGCAGCACTTCAGAAGCGCTGCAGGGGAGCCCCCCAGAGCCCCAGAAGCGTTTCACGCGAGCGTCCGAGAGCTCGCCAGGAAAGCTGCCGGGTGTGTCATCTCTTTGCTCTCCGGGTTTTGGACGCTACCAAGGACGACTTGGGGTCGGTTTTTCTATCTTTGTGCAAATTTGAAAGTTCGTTTTGAGAACAAGTATTTTTCCCATCTGTAGCGGGTTATGCCGCGCCTGCCAATTAAATTTCCAGGTCCGTAGCTGCAATATTACTATCAATAGACTTGAGGGAACCGTCGGCCGTTTCGAGTCATCTTGACACGCGTTGACGGTTTTCTGTACTTAACTCGAGATTTAGGACAGCTACAGAGCTGATACTTACAGAAGCCGATTCAGAATCATCAGGCGCGTTCGTCTGTTCCCTCGAGAGGTCTGAACTCGGTCTGCTACTCGAGCTAGATCCGCCAAACTATTCGTATTATACGAATCATTTCGACGAGTGTTCTCGGTTTCCCTTAATTGAAGATTTAGAAAAGCTACAGAGCTGGTACGCATATAAACGGATCCATTATCACCCGGCGCGTTCTTTTCTCGCATCGAGAGGTTTGAACTCGGTCGGGCACTCGAGGTAGGTCCCCGAAACGAAGATGCAAAATTTAAAAAACATATTTCGATCTTTTTCCTTTACGCTTGAGAAAGCTTCTTCCGTGTGTTTCGAGCAGCGCCGCGCGAGAAGAAAGCTCTACAGGGCTGCCGGCGGTTACCTGGTTGACGGTTCACCGCCGGATGCCAGTGGGCGCTACCAAGTTGGCATACCCGACCTTAAAAGACAATGCAATGACTTGGGGTCAGTTTTTCTATCTTCGCGCATAATGTGAAAGTTCGTTTTGAGAACTGGTCTTTTCTCACGTGTAGTGGGTTCTGCCGCGTCTGCCAGCAAAATTCCCAGGTCCGTAGCTGCAGTATTACTATCAAAACATTTGCTGGGACCGACGTTGGATGCAAAAGGAAAAAAAAACGTATGTTTCGAACTTTTTTTCACGCTTGATAAAGCTTTTTCCGTGTGTTTCGAGCAGCGCCGCGCGAGGTCAGAGCTCCACAAGGCTCCCGGCGGTTACCCGGTTGACAGTTTACCGCGGGATTCCAGTTCCGGGGCGCTGGAGAGCTAGTACCTTGTAGAGCTCTTCGGCAAGATGAGCTAAGAGGAATTCGGGCGCAGGGTGGAGCTAGTTGGCAGACCCGACCTTCAAGAGACAATGTGATGACTTGGGGTCGGTTTTTCGATCTTTGCGCATAATTTGAAGGTTCGTTTTAAGAACTGGTATTTTTCTCACGTCTAGTGGGTTATGCCGCGTCTGCCAGTGAAATTCTCAGGTCCGTAGCTGCAGTACTACTATCAAAACACTTGCTGGAACCGACGTTGGATGGACAATTCAAAAATAACGTATTTTTCGAGCTTTTTTCTTCACGCTTGAGAAAGCTTTTTCCGTGTGTTTCGTGCAGCGCCGCGCGAGACCGGAGCTCTACAAGGCTCTGGGCGGTTACCTGGTTAACGGTTTACCGCCGGATCCCACTGGGCGCTACCAAGGTGGCATACCCGACCTTAAAAGACAATGTAATGACTTGGGGTTAGTTTTTCTATCTTCGCGCATAATTTGAAAGTTCGTTTTGAGAACTGGTTTTTTCTCGCGTGTAGTGGGTTCTGCCGCGTCTGCCAGCAAAATTCCCAGGTCCGTAGCTGCAGTATTACTATCAAAACATTTGCTGGGACCGACGTTGGATGCAAAAGGAAAAAAAAACGTATGTTTCGAACTTTTTTTCATGCTTGATAAAGCTTTTTCCGTGTGTTTCGAGCAGCGCCGCGCGAGGTCAGAGCTCCACGAGGCTCCCGGCGGTTACCCGGTTGACAGTTTACCGCCGGATTCCAGTTCCGGGGCGCTGGAGAGCTAGTACCTTGTAGAGCTCTTCGGCAAGATGAGCTAAGAGGAATTCGGGCGCAGGGTGGAGCTAGTTGGCAGACCCGACCTTAAAGAGACAATGTGATGACTTGGGGTCGGTTTTTCGATCTTTGCGCATAATTTGAAGGTTCGTTTTAAGAACTGGTATTTTTCTCACGTCTAGTGGGTTATGCCGCGTCGGCCAGTGAAATTCCCAGGTCCGTAGCTGCAGTATTACTATCAAAACACTTGCTGGAACCGACGTTGGATGGACAATTCAAAAATAACGTATTTTTCGAGCTTTTTTTCTTCACGCTAGAGAAAGCTTTTTCCGTGTGTTTCGTGCAGCGCCGCGCGAGACCGGAGCTCTACGAGGCTCTGGGCGGCTACCTGGTTGACGGTTTACCGCCGGATCCCAGTTGGCCAGAAAAATCTCGACGGACTCTTCTCTGACTTTTGGTCGGTTGAAAATTTTATTTTGGAAATGCAACAACTCGTTTGAGCTATTGATTTTTTTCCCGTGATATTCGATATTATTCCCGATCGCCGTCTAAATATCAGGTCTCACTGCGGCCGGATCGGCCGTTTCGGTTCATCTTGACACGCGATGACGGTTCTATAAACATAACTTGAGCTTTAGAACAACTACAGAGCCGATGTTGACAGAAACCTTCTTAGAATGATCAGGCGCGTTCGTCTGTTGCATCCAGAGGTCTGAAGCCGGTCTGCTAGCCGAGCTAGGTCCGCGAAACTGTTCGTATGATTCGAATCATCTTGACGGTGCGGTCGGTTTTCTGTACTGAACTCGAGCTGTAGGGCAGCTACAGAGCTGATATTAACAGAAACTCTCTCAGAATGATCAGGCGCGTCGTCTGTTGCATCGAGAGATCCGAACTCGGTCTGCTACCCGAGCTAGGTCCGCGAAACTATTTGTATTATTCGAGTCATCCAGACAGGCGCTGTCGGTTTTCTGTACTTAACTCGAGCTGTAGGGCATTACAGAGCTGATTCTTGGTAGCGTCCAAAACCCGGAGACCGAAGAGAGCCTTGGGAACGGGAAATCTTTCCTGGAGAGCTCTGGGCACTCCCCTGAGGCGCTTCGAAAGCGCTGCCAGGCACGCCTCCAAACGTGCCTGCACGCGTGCAGGCACGCGTGGACGCGTGCCGGACACCTTCCTGAAGCGCTTCTGCAGTGCTGCGGACCCGCTGCGACCTCGGGCGAGTTGCTGCGAGGACCCTGGACCGCCGTGGAGGAGCTCCTGGGGGGCACCACCAGCGTCCGGCTTCTAATCTAAAACCTCCTAGCTCTCAGCGAGCTCTCTGGAATTAACAGAAACCCATCCAGAATCATCAGGCGCGTTCATCTGTTGCACCTAGAGGTCTGAACTCGGTCTGCTACTCGAGCTAGGTCCGCGAAACTATTCGTATTATTCCCGGAGAGCTCTCTAAGAGCTAGAGGGTTTTAGATTACAAGCCGGACGGTGGTGGTGCCCGCCAGCGGCCCATCTTCGCCGGTCCAGGATCCTCGCAGCAACTCGCCCGGGGTCGCAGCCCGTCCGGGAGAGCTTCTGGCAAGCGACCTCCCGAGAGCGTCCAGGAGCTCGCCAGAAAAGCGTTCTGGTGTGTGTTCTCTTTGCTCTCTGGGTTTTGGGCACTACCAAGTACCTTGTAGAGCTCTTCGGCATCGATGAGCTAGAGGAATTCGGGCGCGGGGTGCAGCTAGTACCTCGTAGAGCTCTTCGTCATCGATGAGCTAGAGGAATTCTGGCGCAGGGTGGAGCTAGTTGGCCGACCCGAGAAAGGACAAAATGGTAACATTTGGTCGGTTTTACGAATATTTCAAACATATTCCCGGGGAGCTCTCTCAGAGCTAGAGGGCTTTAGATCAGAAGCCGGACGATGGTGGTTCCCGCCAGCAGCCCATCTCCGCCGGTCCACGATCCCCGCAGCAACTCGCCCGAGCCGGCAGCGGGTCCCGTGGAGCTTCCCGCAAGGGTCCATGCGTGCCTGCACTCGTGCAGGCGCGCGAGGAAGCATTCCTGGCAGCGCTTCAGAAGCGCTGCAGCGGAGCTCCCCAGAGCCGCAGAAGCACTTCACGAGAGCGTTCGACGGCTCCAGAAAGCTTTCCAGTACCTCGTAGAGCTCTTCGCCATCGATGAGCTAGAGGAATACCTCGTAGAGCTCTTCGTGATGGATGAGCTAAGGGGAATACCTCGTAGAGCTCCTCGGCATTGATAAGCTAGAGGAATTCCGGCGCGGGGTGGAGCTAGTAACTTGTAGAGCTTCCCTTAGCAAGCTACTGCTGGAAGCTTAAGAGAAATTCCGGGGCGCTGGAGAGCTAGTAACTCGTAGAGCTTCCCTGAGCAAGCTATTGCTGAGAGTCAGCTTAAGAGTAATTCCGGGGCGCTGGAGAGCTAGTACCTCGTAGAGCTCTTCGGAAGATTCCCGGAGAGATCGCCGAGAGCTAAAGGGTTTAAGACTAGAAGCCGGACGGTGGTGGTGCCTGCCAGGAGCTCCTAGAAAAGATTACCCGTCCCCGAGATTCCCGGAGAGCTCGCTGAGAGCTTAGGGGTTTAAGATTAGAAGCTGGACGGTGGTGGTGCCCGCCAGGAGCTCCTTTCCGTCGCTCCAGAATCCTCGCAGCGACTCGCCTGACCCGGCAACTGGTCCGGGAGAGCTTCCGGCAAGCTTCCACGCGTGCCTGCACGCGTGCAGGCACGCATTGAGGCGTTTCTGTCAGAGTTTCGGCAGCGCCGCAGGGGAGCTTCCCAGAGCTTTGCAGGAAAGATTTCCCGTCCCCAAAGGGTCTCTTCGCTCTCCGGGTTTTTCTCGGGGAGCTCTCTGAAGGCTATGTTAGATTAGAAGCGGGGCGGTGGTGGTGCCCGCCAGCAGCCCATCTTCGCCGGTCCACGACCCTCGCAGCAACTCGCCCGACCCGGCAGCGCGTCCGAGGGAGCTTCTGGCAAGCTTCCACGCGAGCCTCCACGCGTGCAGGCACGCGTGGAAGCGTTCCTGCTCTGACGCTGCAGGGGGGGCCCCCGAGCCCCAGAAGAGCTTCGCGAGATCTTCTGTGGGCCTGCCAGGAAGGCTTTTCAGTGCGCGTCCTCTTTGCTCTCCGAGTTTTTCCCGGAGAGCTCGCTGAGAGCTAGAGGATTCAAGATTAGAAGCGGGGCGGTGGTGGTGCCCGCCAGCAGCCCATCTCCGCCGCCCCAGAATCCCCGCAGGGGCTCGTTCGGCCCGGCAGCGGGTCCGGGGGAACTTCCGACAAGCTTCCACGCGCGACTGCACGCGTGCAGGCACGCATTGGAGCGATTTCGGCAGCATTTCAGCAGCGCTGCAGAGAACCCCCCAAGAGGACCCTGGGAGCTCTACGAAAGCGTTCGAACGCTCGCCAGGAAAAAGCTTTCTGATGTGACTTGTAGAGCTTCCCTACGCTAGTTGCTGGAAGCTTAAGAGTAATTCCGGCGCGCTGGAGAGCTAGTTGGCTCGAGAAAAAAGAACTGAACTTTTCACAACTTTTGGTCGGTTGAAAATTTTGTTCCCGGAGAGCTCGCTGTGAGCTAAGGGCTTAAGATTAGAAGCCGGACGGTGGTGTTGCTCGCCAGCAGCCCATCTCCGCCGGTCCAGAATTCTCGCAGCAGGTTGTTCGAGCCGGCAACTGGTCTGGGGGAGCTTCCGGCAAGCTTCAACGCGAGCCCGCACGCGTGCAGGCACGCGTGGAAGCGTTCGTGGAAGCGCTTCGGAAGCGCTGCGGGGAGCCCCCCAGAGCCCCAGAAGAGCTTCACGCGAGCTTCCGTGGGCTTGCCAGGAAGGTTTTGCAGTGTGTGTTCTCTTTACTCTCCGGTTTTTGGACGCTGCCAAGTTCTCGAAATTCAACAATTCGTTTGTGCTCTAGTATTTTCCCGGATAGCTCCTTGGAGAGCTAAGGGCTTCAGAGAAGAAGCCGGAGGTGGGTGGTGAGGGGGACACGCCCACTTCTGCCGGTCCACGATCCCTGCAGCGAGTTGCCGGAGGTTGCAGCGGGTCCGGGAGCGTGGCTTCCTAGCGCTTCCCAATACGCGTCGCTCAAGGGTGCGCGAAGCGCTTCGGCAGAGCTTCGGCAGAGCTTCGCCAGTGCTCGCAGGCTCCTCGGCAGAGGCGTCGTGGTAGGTTTCACAGAGCCCCGCGCGTCGTAAAAGACGCCCTCGCAGGCGTCTCCTGCGAGGTTTCCAGCGCCCCACGCATCGTTCCAGGCGGCCTGGCAAAGGTCGCTGTGCGGCGCTTTGGAGCGCTCTGCGCTCCGCGCCTTGCCTCGCTATCCGGGTTTTGGACGCTTACAAGTTCCCGGATAGCTCCTTGGAGAGCTGAGGGTTTCAGATAAGAAGCTGGCGGTGGGTGGTGAGGAGCACACGCCCACCTCCCCCGGTCCACGATTCTCGCAGCGCCCTGCCGGAACCGGCAGCGGGTCCGGGAGCGCTCCAGGCACGCGTCCACGCGTGCCTGCACGCGTGCAGGCACGCGTGGATGCGTCGCTGGCAGCGCTTCAGGAGCGCTTCAGAAGACCTCCCCAGACTTTTTAAGGAAAGCTTTCCAGAGTATACCTCGTAGAGCTCTTCGGTATCGATGAGCTTCAGGAATTCCGGCGCGGGGTGGAGCTAGTACCTCGTAGAGCTCTTCGGCATCGATGAGCTAGAGGAATTCCGGCGCGGGGTGCTAGTACCTCGTAGAGCTCTTCGGCATCGATGAGCTAGAGGAATTCCGGCGCGGGGTGGAGCTAGTTGGACCGCCCGGCCAGAAAGGACAAATTGGTGACTTTTGGTTGGTTTTGCGAATATTTGAAAGATATTTGAGCATTCATTTTGAGAAAGCAGATTTTTGCGCGTCGCATTGGCATAGAAACTCCTCTCTGACAGCAGCTCAGCTCTCACGATGCATTTTTACATGAGTTGACTTCCGGGAACTGAGCGAATATGAACATCGAAAAAATCGAAAATGAAGATTTTCGAAACATCTATATTTTTTCACTCTGTGTTGATTCCTTGCACTCTTGGCAGTATCAGGAGCTCTACGAGGTTCCCGGCGGTGACCAGGTTGACGGTTCACCGCCGGCGCCAGTTGGTCGACCCGGCCAGAAAGGACAAAGTGTTAACTTTTGAGTGGTTTTGCGATTTTACCTTGTAGAGCTCTTCGGCATCGATGAGCTAGAGGAATTCCGGCGCGGGGTGGAGCTATTGGTCGACCTGGCCGAGGCGAACAAAGTACCTCGTAGAGCTCTTCGGCATCGATGAGCTAGAGGAATTCGGGCGCGGGGTGGAGCTAGTTGGCCCAGCCGGCCAGAAAGGACAATGTGGCAACTTTTGCGTGGTTCTGCGACAATTTGAAAGATATTTTACCATTTATTTTGAAAAAGCAGATTTTTACGCCGAGCATTGGCATATTAACTCCTCTCTGACAGCAGATCAGCTCTCTCGATGCATTTTTGCATGAGTTGACTTCCGGGAACTGAGCGAGTATGAACATCGAAAAAATCGAATTTTGAGATTTTCGAAAAATCTTTATTTTTTGATTATGTCTCGATTCTCTGCACTCTTACTAGTGAGAGGAGCTCTACGAGGTTCCCGGCGGTGACCAGGTTGACGGTTCACCGCCGGCGCCAGTGATAACTTTTGGGTGGTTTTGCGTTTTTTTAAAAGATATTTGACTATATATTTTGAGAAAGCAATTTTTTCGCACCTCTGAACGACTATGAGGGTCTCTCTCTCTTAGTATGAGCTCTGTAGACGCACTTTTACTATCAAAACACTTGGAGCAACCATCTTCATGTCGACACGAAAAAATCAATGTTTCTCTTTTGTTGAGAAATGCTTCGATAAGCCCTCACTTTCGGCTCTGAGCACTCTTTCGCGTGAAAGGAGCTCTACGAGGTTCCCGGCGGAGGCCAGGTTGACGGTTCACCGCCGGCGCCGTTTGAAAGATATTTGACCATTTATTTTGAGAAGGCAGATTTTCCGCACCTGTAAACGACTATGAGGGCCTCTCTGTCTTAGTATGAGCTCTGTAGGCGCACTTTTACAATCGAAACACCTGGAGGAACCATCTTCATGTCGACACGAAAAACATCATTTTTTCCTTTTTTCGAGAAATGCTTCCAGAAGCTCTCTCTTTCGATTCTGAGCATTCTCACGCTTGAAATGAGCTCTACGAGGTTCCCGGCGGTGACCAGATTGACGGTTCACCGCCGGCGCCAGTTGGCGGCCAGAAAGGACAAAGTGTTAACTTTTGGTCGATTTTGCTAAGATTTGAAAGATATTTGACCATTGATTTTGAGAAAGCAAATTTTCACTCCGAGCATTCACATATAAACTTTGTTCCCTGAGCAGCTCAGCTCCATAGAGCCATTTTAAAAACCAGTTCACTTGGAGCAACCGACTTCATGTTGACTCCGAAAAATCTCAACTTGAAGTTTTTGTAGAAAAGCTGCCAGAAGCTCTCGCTTTGATCTTCAGCTTTGTCACGGATGCAAGGAGCTCTACGAGGTTCCCGGCGGTGACCAGGTTGACGATTCACCGTCGGCGCCAGTTCAGAGCTTCCCAGGGAAGGTTTCCAGTGTCCCCAGAGCTCCTTCACGCGAGGTTGCTTTCGAGCGCTCTGCTCTGCGCGCCTCGCCTTGCCTCGCTATCCAGGTTTTGGATGCTTCAAGTTTTCCCGTGATATTCTCGGATAGCTCCTTGGAGAGCTCAGTGTTTCAGCGAAGAAGTCGGAGGTGGGTGATGAGGGGGACACGCCCACTTCTGCCGGTTCACGATCCTCGCAGCGAGTTGCCGGAGGTTGCAGCGGGTTCGGAAGCGTGGCTTCCTAGCGTTTCCCAATACGCGTGGCTCAAGGGTGCGCGAAGCGCTTCGGCAGAGCTTCGGCAGAGCTTCGCCAGTAGTCGCAGGCTCCTCGGCAGAGGTGTCGTGGTAGGTTTCACAGAGTCCCGTGGTAGAAGACGCCCTCGCAGGCGCCCTCTGCCAGGTTTCCAGCGCACCACGCATCGTTCCAGGCGGTCTGGCAGAGGTCGCTGTGCGGCGCTAGAGCTCTGCGCTCCGCGCCTTGCCTCGCTATCCGGGTTTTGGACGCTTACAAGTAACTCGTAGAGCTTCCCCTAGCTAGTTGTGGCTGGAAGCTAAGAGTAACTCGTAGAGCTTCCCTTAGCTAGTTATAGCTGGAAGCTAAGAGTAATTCCGGCGCGTCCCAGAGCTAGTTGGCTCGAAAAATCTCGACGGACCTTTTGGTGACTTTTGGTCGGTTGAAAATTTTGTTCTCGAAATTTGACAATTCGTTAGAGCTCTAGTATTTTTTCCCACGATATTCGATCTTATTCCCGCTCGCCATCTTGATCTCAGCTCGATCGGGTAACTTTGAAGGCCAAAAAGCACACGGGCGGGAACGGCCGTTTCGAGTCATCTTGATATGCGTTGTCGGTATTTTGTACTTAACTCGAGCTGTAGGGCAGCTACAGAGCTTGTAAGCACAGCTATCGCACTCAGAATCATCAGGTGCGTTCGCCTGTCCAATCCATAGGTCTGAACTCGGTCTGCTATCCGAGCTAGGTCCGCAAACCTATTTGTATTATTCGAGTCAACTTGATACGCGTCGTCGGTATTTTCTACTTAACTCGAGCTGTAGGGCAGCTACAGTGCTGTTAAGCACACCTATCGCACGCAGAATCATCAGGCACGCTCGCCTGTCGAATCCATAGGTCTGAACTCGGTCTGCTAGCCTAGCTAGGTTCGCAAACCTATTTGTATTATTCGAGTCAACTTGATACGTGTTGTCGGTATTTTCTACTTAACTCGAGCTTTAGGCCAGCTACAGTGCTGGTAAGCACACCGATCGCATTCAGAATAATCAGGCGCGTTCGCCTGTTGAATCGAGAGCTCTGAACTCGGTCTGCTGCGCGATCCAGAATCATGGAACTGTTTGTATTCTTCCAGTCATCTTGAGAGCTACTGTCGGCGTTCTGCACTTAACTCGGGCTGTAGGGTAGCTGCAGGGCGGTTAATCACAGGAATCGATTCGGAGACATGAGACGCGTCCGTCTGTCGCATTGATGGGTCCGAACTTGGTCTGATACTCGAGTTGGGCTAAAAAACTATTCGTTCTCTGCAATTTGTTTCAACTGGCGCCGGCGGTGAACCGTCAACCTGGTCACCGCCGGGAACCTCGTAGAGCTCCTTGAATCCGTGAGAAAGCTCAGCATCAAAGCGGGAGCTTCTGGGAGCTTTTCTACAAAAACTTCAAGTTGAGATTTTTTCGGAGTCAACATGAAGTCGGTTCCTTCAAGTGAACTGGTACTGAAAATGACTCTAGATGGCCGAGCTGATCAGGGAACGAAGTTTATATCTCAATGCTCGGAGTAAAAATCTGCTTTTTCAAAATGAATTGTCAAATATCTTTCAAAAAATTGCAAAACCACCCAAAAGTTGTCACATTGTCCGCCTCGGCCGGCTGGACCAAAGTTCTCACTCCCAGCGAAGCTATTCATATGAAGTCTCGCGCTCTCAGTGAGAGCGCGAGACCATTCTGCGTCGACAAAAATGCACCAGAACTCTCTAGGTCACCCATAGATCGATATAAATTAGAAAAAAAATCATCCGACACAAAAAATACAAAATTGTACAAATCGATATTTTTCATTGATTTTGAAAATTCTAATCAATTTGGGCACTCTCGAGGCTCCCATTCGATGTCTCGCATGTCGCTACTTCGATTGGAATGTACCTGGCATGCATAGCATGCACTCAGCTCGAGTTATCATCGAAACACCGTTCGCAACACGCATACATAGAGACAGTATTTCGAGCATAACTCCTGACTCAGCCATTTCTAGGAACTCTCGAGCTTCCAGTGTGACGCGCCAGATCATTCTGCATCGACTGGTGTGCGTGAGAGGTCTGTAGCTTGCTGACAGCTCGAGTTAAGTAAAGCCAACCACCGTCACCTGCCAAACTGCACTGCAGGCAAAGTCGGTTCCTGCAAGTCTTTTGACAGTAATATTGCCCCTAGAGCCCTGAAAATTTTACCAGCAGGTGCGCCATAGCTTACTGTATGTGAGAAAAATCCGTTTTCTGAAAACGAATTGTCAAATCTTGCACAAAGTTTCAAAAACCGACCCCAGGTTAACACATTGTCTCTTTTGGTCGGGTCGGCCAACTAGCTCCACCCTGCGCCCGAATTCCTCTTAGCTCATCTCGTCGAAGAGCTCTACGAGGTACATTACTGGCGCCGGCGGTGAACCGTCAACCCGGTCACCGCCGGGAACCTCGTAGAGCTCCTAACACGCGTAAGAGTGCTCAGTATCAAAAGAGGGAGCTTCTGGAAGCATTTCTCGGAAAAGAGAAAACATGATTTTTTTTCACGTCGACATATAGTTGGTTTTGCCAAGTGTTTTGATAGTAAAAGTGCATGTAGAGAGCTCATATTAAGACACTGAGGCCCTCATAATCATCTACAGGTGCGAAAAATCTGCTTTCTCAAAATAAATGGTCAAATATCTTTCAAAAAGTCGCAAAACCACCCAAAAGTTACCACATTGTCCGTTCTGGTCGGGTCGACCAACTAGCTCCACCCTGCGCCAGAATTCCTCTAGCTCATCGATGCCGAAAAACCGAGAGCGTCTGCTACAATGACTCGAATAATACGAATAGGTTTGCGACCCTAGCTCGGCTAGTAGACCGAGTTCAGACCTCTGGATTCAACAGGCGAACGCGCCTGATCATTCTGAATGCATTAGCTGTTCTGACCACCCCTCTAGTTGTCCTCAAGCTCGAGTTATCTTGAGAAAACCGACAGCGCGTATCAAGATGACTCGAAACGGCCGTTCCCGCCCGTGTGCTTTTTGGCCTTCAAAGTTACCCGATCGAGCTGAGATCAAGATGGCGAGCGGGAATAAGATCGAATATCATGAGAAAAAATACTAGACCTCTAACGAATTGTCAAATTTTGAGAACGAAATTTTCAACCGACCAAAAGTCACCAAAAGGTCCGTCGAGATTTTTCTTGCCAACTAGCTCTCCAGCGCGCCGGAATTACTCTTAGCTTCCAGCTATAACTAGCTAAGAGAAGCTCTACGAGTTACTCTTAAGCTTCCAGCAATAACTTGCTCAGGGAAGCTCTACGAGTTACTGGGCGCCGGCGGTAAACCGTCAACCTTTCTTACCGCCGGGGGACTCGTAGAGCTTCCTGACAGTAAATAGTGTGTAAAAAAACTCCAAAGGACGACCAGTTTTTCAGCCCAAGCGATTTCACACCTCTCAAGATGACTCTAACAAAGAACAAACAGTTTCGCAATCCAGTTCGAGTATCAAACCGAGTTCAGACCTCTGAATGCGACAGGCGGGCCCGTCTGATGTCTGCGAATCCACTCATGTGATTCCCAGCCCTGCAGCCCCCCTACAGCCCGAGTTAAGTGCAGAAAACCAGCAGTATCGACTAGAATAATAAAATAGTTTTGCGGACCTAGTTTGAGCAGCAGACCGAGTTTCAAGCTCTGGAATCGACAGACAGACGCGCCTGATGTGTGCAAATCGATATCTGTGACCCACAGCACTGTAGCCCTACCCAGCACGAGTTGAGTGCAGAAAATCGAGAGCACTCTTCAAGATGATTCGGACAATACGAATAGTTTCGCGAACCTAGCTCAGGCAGCAGGCCGAGTTCAGAGCTCTCGGTTCAATAGACGAACGCGAATGGTGATTTCCCATCGATGTCTGTGACAATGAGCCCTGTAGCTGCCCTACAGCTCGAGTTAAATACAGAAAACCGAGAGCGTCTGTCAAGATGACTCCAATAATGCGAATAGGTTTGCGAACCTAGCTCGGCTAGCAGACCGAGTTCAGACCTCTGGATTCAACAGGCGAACGCGCCTGATAATTCTGAATGCGATAGGTGTGCTTACCAGCTCTGTAGCTGCCCTACAGCTCGAGTTAAGTACAAAATACCGACAACGCGTATCAAGATGACTCGAACGGCCGTTCCCGCCGGGACGCTTTTTGGCAGTAAAAGGTACCCGATCGAGCTGAGATCAAGATGGCGAGCGGGAATAAGATCGAATATCACGGGAAAAAATACTAGAGCTCTAACGAATGGTCAAATTTCGAGAACAAAATTTTCAACCGACCAAAAGTCAGCAAAAGGTCCGTCGAGATTTTTCTTGCCAACTAGCTCTCCAGCGCTCCGGAATTACTCTTAAGCTTCCAGCAATAACTTGCTAAGGGAAGCTCTACGAGTTATGTTGTCAGGAAGCTCTACGAGTCCCCCGGCGGTAACTGGCGCCGGCGGTGAACCGTCAACCTAGTCACCGCCGGGAACCTCGTAGAGCTCTTTTCACTGATAAGAGTGAAGAGAATCGACCCAGAGTGGAAAAATATATATTTTTCGAAAATCTTCAAATTGGATTTTTTTGATGTTCATATTCGCTCAGTTCCCGGAAGTCAGCTCGTGCAAAAATGCATCGAGAGAGCTGAGCTTTGGTCAGAGAGGAATTTATATTCCAATGCTCGGCGTAAAAATCTGCTTTCTCAAAATAAATGGTCAAATATCTTTGAAAAAATTGCAAAACCACCCAAAAGTTATCACTTTGTCCGTTCTGGCCGGGTCGGCCAACTGGGCGCCGGCGGTAAACCGTCAACCTGGTTACCGCCGGGGACCTCGTAGAGCTCCTAGCCACGTGTCATAAGTCCATGCATATGTCTCGAATGCGCACGGTGAATTTATTTCCAATAATAGAATGAACACATACATGTATGAGTTTCAAGGCGTCTTCCAGCGCGCGAGAGCGATGCTTCCGTGGCAGCGCACCTGTATGTAGACATGTACAGATGGACAAGCATGCGAAAATAGGATCGACGTCAGCCGGCGCGGCAACGCACCGGGCACGAGCGCGCGCACGCACATACGCGCGCACGCGAATAAATACAATCTCACGCGCGCACGCACTCACAACCACGCGCGCTCACTCACGCACCGGCACCCCTCACGCACACACATGCACACACACGCACGCGCACACACACACACACACACACGCACACACACACGCACACACACGCACTCAAACACACACACACACACAAAAAAAAAAAAAACAAGCACACACACACACACACACGCGCGCGCGCGCGCGCATACAGACACTAACACAGACACAGACACAGACACACCCACACGCACACGCACACACACACATACACACAGACGCGGCCACACACACACACACACGCACACACACACACACATGCCTGCCAGACACACACACACACACACACACACGCAAACATCTACAGATACAGACGGACCGACGCCTTCGCACTCACAAACCCATCCCCCCGCTGCTCAGCGCTCTCAATCCCCCGCGAAATCCTCGCGCCCCCGCGCACCCCGCCCCCCCCCTTCCCGCCGGCGCTCCGGAGGGGGGAGGCACCGCCCCATGTCGGGGCCGGCCCTCCCTCCACTCCAACCACTCCGCCCTCGCGGAGCGCCGGGGGGGAGGGAGGATGGGGAGGGGGGGGAGGGGGGGGGGGGGCGCGGGCGGCGCCAGCACCGCGCGCGCACACACGCACACAAACGCACACACACACGCTCACACACACACACACACAAACAGACAAACGCAGACACAGCCACACACACACACACACGCGCGCCCACACACACCTGCCAGACACGCACACGCACACGCACACACACACACACACACACACACACACGCACACACACACACACACACACCCGCAATCCACAGACACGGACACACTGACGACGTCGCACTTACACACCGATCCCCACACTGGTTAGCGCTCTCCGCCCCCGCGACCCCCCTGCCGCCCCTGCGCGCCCCGCCCCCCCGCTCTTCCCGCCGTCGCTCCGGAGGGGGGAGGCACCGCCCCATGTCGGGGCCGGCCCTCCCTCCACTCCGTCCACTCCGCCCTCGCGGAGCGCCGGAGGAAAGGGCGGAGGGGGAGGAGGGGAGGGGGGCGCAGGCGGCGCCAGCACCGTGCGCGCACGCACACACACACGCACACACGCACACCCACGCACACACACACGCACACACACGCACACACACACGCACACGCAACCGAACACACACACACACACACACACGCAAGCAAGCACATGCGCATACACGCACACGTAAACACGCACACACACACACATGCACATACACGCAAACATAAACACACCCGCACACACACACACACAGACGCGCACAAACACACATACACACACGCACACACACACACGCACACACACGCACACACATGCACAGAGACGCACACATACACACGCACACCCACGCACGCACGCACGCACACACACACACACACACACGCACGCACACACACACGCACACACACACACACATACGCACACGCACCCGAACACACACACACACACACACGCGCAAGCACATGCGCATACACGCACACGTAAACAAGCACAGACGCACATCCACACACACGCAAACATAAACACACACGCACACACACACAGACGCGCACAAGCACACACACACACACGCAGACACACACACGCACACACATGCACACACGCACACATACACACGCAGACACACACACACACGCGCGCGCACACACACATAATCACACTTGCACGCATACACACACGCACACACACATGCACATAAACGCATACAAAGACGAGCACACACACACACACACACACACGCACGCGCACACACACACACACACACGCACACAAACGCACACACACACACACTTACACACACACACACACACACACACACACACGCACGCACGCACGCACACACACACACACACACATACACACACGGACAAAGACAGACACAGGCACGCACACACACACACACACACACGAGCACACACACCTCCCAGACGCACAACACACACAGACACACACAGACACACACAACACCCACGGACACGGACACACTGATGACGTCGCCCTTACAAACCGATCCCCACGCTGGTCAGCGCTCTCCACCCCCGCGACCCTCTGCCGCCTCCGCGCGCCCCCCCCCCCCCCCCGCCCTCCCTGCCGGCGCTCCGGAGGGGGGAGGCACCGCCCCATTTCGGGGCCGGCCCTCCCTCCACTCCAACCACTCCGCCCTCGCGGAGCGCCGGAGGAAAGGGCGGGGGGGGGAGGAGGGGAGGGGGGCGCAGGCGGCGCCAGCGCCGTGAGCGCACACACACACACACACACACACACACACACGCACACACACACGCCCACACACACACACACACACACACGCACGCACACACACGCACACGCACTCTCACACACACACACACACACACACACTCAAACACGCACAGACACACGCACACACACACACACACACACGCACGCACACACACGCACACGCACTCACACACACACACACACACACACGCACACACACACAAACACGCACAGACACACGCACACACACACACACACACACATGCACATTACACGGGCAACGCCGCTGGATTCAGCGCATTCCTCCCCATCTCCGCGCTGACTACTGCCATGCACCACTCGATCGGCGCCGCAGCGCGGAGATCCAGCCCTTCCAACCAACGCACCCCCCTCTCCGCGCCAGCGCTCCAGAGGGGGGAGGGACCGCCGCACTACGGGGCCAGCCATGCCTCCGCTCCAGTCCGTCGCAACTCGCAGCACAGCCTTGCTTCATTCAGCGCCCCCCCCCCCCGCCCTCCCTCGCCCCCCCCCCAACCCCCACCCCACCCCCCATCCAATCCCATCCCCCCCCCCCCTCCACCCCACCCCACGCACACACACACACACACACACACACACACACGCACGCACGCACGCACACACACACACACACACACACACACACTCCTCCCCTTCATTCCCTCTTCGAAACCCAAAATCCTTGCCCAGCCCTGTCCTATCGGCCCGAATGCCAGGCGGACCCCGCCGACCGATCCAGCTCATTCCCCTGCATGTCCACGGCCAACCCCCGGGTCCCCCCCGACACCCGCTGCGACGCGCGCGTCGCATCCGCCCGAGCGCGGCCGCGCTGGAAAGCAGCCAAGTCCTCGACCCTTTCTGAACCGAAACCTGTCACCACTCGGTCGGCGCCGCCTCCGCGCGAAGATTCCGCCCGCTCCACGCGCTTCGGGCGCAGCAGCACCCCCGCGCGAACAAACGCGCCCTCGCCCGCCCCCGCCCCCTCACCCGCGACCGCGCCAGGCGCAGATTGCGCCGCCAGCCGGGCAGACCTGCGCGGAGCCACTGCCTCTGGCACAGTCTCCGGCTTTCTCCCCCCTGGCGCGGACGCCCTGGCCGCCCCCGGCAATCCTCTCCCCGCGCAGACTCCCGGCTCCTCCACAGCCACCTCTGCGTCGCCCGACGCAGCCGCGTGCCCCCCCGCTTTGCCGCGGCCTTTGCCGCCCGCACGCAGCTTCGCAAGGCCGCCCCCACCTCGCGCATCTCTCCCAGCGGCACCATCGTTCCCTCCGCCAACGTCCCCAGACTCTACCGCGCCATTGGCGCCGCCACCCAGCCTCGTCTCGGCGCGACCACCGACTCCGTCGCCAGCGGAGGCGCAGCCCGCGCCAGACGGCGACGCCGCCCTCTTCCTCCGCGCGCGCCTCGCTGCGGAATGCGGCGCAGCCCCGACGGGCGAGCCCGCGGCCCACCCCCCTCCACCCCCTCCTCCACCTCCTCGCACACCTCCCCCTCCTCGTCCCGCACCTCCCCCTCCTCCTCCCCCTCCCCCTCCTCCGCCGCGCACAGAGCCCAACCCCGCAGCGACCCCGCCGCTCGCGCCCGGGCCGCCCGCCGCGCCCACGGCACGCGCGGCGCCGAGCACCCCGCCCTTCGCCGTCGCCGCGCCACTCCCGGCGACCCCGCCGGCATCGACGCCGCGCATCTCCCCGGACGGCGAAGCCGGAGTCTTCCGCCGCACGCGCCTGGCCGTGGCCGGCGAGCTGAGGACACCATCGCCCCCTTCGCGCTCCGGCGTAAGCGGGGCACCCGCCCGGACCGGCACCGGCGCCCGCACGCTCGACCCCGCCTCGCTCTCCGCCGCGACCTCTGCAGGCTGCCGCCCCGCAGCGCGGCAACGCGCGCCGAGACCCGAGGCGCTCGCGCCGCCGGCGCCACCGCCACCGACGCCAGTCACCTCACTCCCGCCAGCTCCCACACCCCCGATGCCTGCCCCGCCCCCCCCTCCACCGCTCTGCTCATCTGGCGCCCCGCCAACCCCTGGTGCCCCCGCGTCGGCGCTCTGCCCCTGACTGCGCCCCATGCGACAGTACACCGCCATGTACGCCTCCTTCGGCTTCACGTGCGCCGGCTCGCCTCGCATCCTGCGCGGCGGCTTGTCGTCGTCAAACAAAACGTAGCCCCCGTCAGGGACGCGGCACAACGTCGTATAGTGACCGGTATGCACTGTTTGCCCATTGTGGTACACAACGCCAACCAGCTGCATCTGGGGAAGCCCATGCAGCCTCAGTTGCTCTTCGACCCACACGGGCTGCCGCGCCTCATGGCCCCTCCTCAATTGAACCACCAAAACGCGCGGCACGCCCGTGAGTCGCGTCTGCTGGTCGTGCCAAACCCGGTCGGCATCCGCGCGGCAACACGCTGGGCAGCTCTTCTCAACTTGTTCAGGCGCGCAAAAGTCGGAGTACATTTCCGACAACATCATCGGCCCGCCGGGCCGCGCGTGGACCCGCAGCTTCAGAACATCCTCCGCCTCGTACGAGACGGACAAGTGCCCGCACTGACGGCATTTCTGCCGCTTCTCCATCACAAACCCGAACATCCGATCCACGTGCGTCACGCGCATGTTCGTCGCACGAATGCTCTCGGGGTCCCACGACGCAAAGCGTCCGGCCAACTCCTCTCCGCGGCGCGCAGCCGACATCAGCTTACCCCAATACGCAAACACATCATGCTGCTGCCACTCGTTGTCGAACTCACTGGGCTGCCCGAGGAAAACGTCCTCGCTATCAACATTCGTTCGCCGCCGCACGCTCACGGGTCCGCCCTGCCAGCGTCGCGACACCAACTGATTGTGCGTGTCCCACATCCCGCAGACGCAGCAACGCCCACTGGCCCTCTCCTCGCAATCGCCCTCCGCGTGCCATCGAAGCCACTCCCAGACGGCAGGCGTCCGCAGCATCAGCTGCGTCACGCTGACCACGTAGCAAGAATGCCCAGGCCGCGGCATCCCACGGACGGGCACGCTACTCACGCTGTCCCACGAAGCCGCGCGAATACCATCCACGCGAGGCACGTCCATCTCTCCAGGGCTCGGCGGAGGCTGAGCCGGGCGCTCCGACGCGAACAAACTCTGCGGCCCGAACGCCGCGGACACCAGCTATTCCCGACGGCGCTGTCTTCGGGCTGCCTCGCGTTGCTGCGTTCGCAAGTACGCCTCCCGGTTTCGGTCCTGCGCCTGCTGCCTCGCCAAGGCCGCAGCCTCCCGCCCCTCCTTGATCTTCCGCGAGCCCTTGGGCGCCTTCGTCGCGTACTTCGTGACGTACTCCACGACCGCCCACAAGTTCAGAACGGGACGCCAGTCAATGTTCCCCATGTTGGCCAACAGCACGTGCTCCTCGTAACTATTGCAGAGCCTGTCGTTCCTCGGAAACACCGCCTGCCAGTGGCCCTCCCGGCGGCCCTTCTCCATGCGGAACGGCCGGGGCCCGACGCGGCCCCACCTGTCGCGCGGGAAATCATATCGGCAGAACACGCACCCCTCCTTTCCGCGAGCACACGCGTGAACCCCGAGCCGCGGCGGCCCCATGCCATGCTTCGTGTGCCGCGCCACCCTGTTCACCAGCGCAGCCACCAGTCGCCGAACGGGTTGCACGTCCAACTTCCCCGACGCCTCGGACGCAAAGGCCTCGTCCAGAACCTTCCGCAAGTTCAAGCACTCCGGCGCAGAAGCGGGCACGCTACGCACCGCCCGGCCCTCCGACGTCTCGCGCACAGCCTCGCCCTCCATCTCCACGTCCAGGTCGAAGGCGCCAACCTCGTCGTCCCACGTGTACCTGCACGCGCCCGCGTCGTCGTAGCACGGGTTCCACTCCGAGACAACGTGCCCGAAGAACTCATAGAACCGCTTCTCCAAAACGCTCTGCAGCGCGACGTCCTCATGCTCCGGCTTCAGCACGCCGAAGTCGAGACCAGCACCCCCTAGTCGCTGCCCGCGGGCCCCGTGGGGGACCCCAGCAGGTCTCGACCCCCGAGCAGCACCGCGGCCCTCAACGCCATCACCATCCTGAACGTCCTCCACGGGATCACCCCCCGCCTCGTCCTCCGGCGCTGGATCCTCTGGCCCGACGCGCTCGAAAGCAACGTCGGCCTCCGCCCCCTGGCCGCGGACGCCCTCCTCCCCTTGCACGAGCACCAGCCACCCTCGATCCACCAGGGCGTCGAGGAGCGCAGAAGCCCTGCCCACGAACTCATCCTCGTCGTCGCCTGCGCCATCTTCACTACATGATCCCGAAGCCGCAGAGCCCTCACCCGCAGGAGCCCGCGGCGCACGCTGGCCAGGCCGGCCGGCAACGGCGCGCAGGACCTGCTCCAGGGCAGCGAGGGCAGCACCACGACGCCTCCGCTCCTGCAGGGGCCAGGCCAGCGGTCCTGCCTCAAGCGAGGGCAGGCACGCCGCCACGTCGCTCGCCACGCTCGGCGGAAGCATGTCCCCCTCCCCGTCCACGTCCGCGCGAACCCGCGCAACCGCCGGCCCAGGCAGCCCCACGCTGAACCCGTGGTAATGCAGATTGCCACCCGCGCCACACTCGGCCCTGGCCATGGCCATGTACTTGAACTGCTCCGAGTGGGGCAGTACGGCGGGCATCACCATCCGCATGTTCAGCTCCACCCGCAAGGCCATCATGTAGGCCACCAGGTCCGGGTTGTCCCGCGCGAAACGGAAGCGCTCCTCTCGCCCGTCACCAACCCAATCCCCCAGAGCACGGTCTCCCGCCGCCCGCGCCCCTGGACCTCCCCCCATGCGCTGAATGTCATACGCGGCGTTGTAAAACGGATTCTGCGTCCACCAAATGGACGGGTGACGGCCGAGCCCGACGACATCCGGCACACGCGCACGCCCGCGCTGAGTCCGCCCCTTCCCCGCCGGCAGGTCCAGCTCGCGGAGAAACCGCCTGCCGACCGGCTCGGCGCCGTCCGCCTGAGTGCCCTCGACCCAGGGCGGGTGCCAGGACAGGTGCTTCACGGTGCTCTGCAACTTCTTCGACTCATACGACCAGTGCATGGTGGTCGAGGGCACATCGCGGCCCACGTTCGCGAGCTGGCCCACCAGGATCCGCACGCGGTCCTCGCTCTCCAGGATTTGCCTGAGCCCGCCCTTCGTCATCACACCTTGGGCCCTGGACGCCGAGGCCCGCGCGCCTGTACATGGTCCGATACACCCCAAAACCCTTGCCCCGCGCCTCGTTCAGGAGCAGCACGTTCACCATGGCCCACATCACGCGCTGGCCACGCGGGCCGCCGACGAACTGCCCGGTGCGGTAGCGCATCAGGTGCTGCACCCAGTCCTGCACGGACACCCGCCGGGGACGGTCGTCGAAGAGGTCGCCGATGCCCATGGGAAACTCCAACGGGAACGCCCTCGCGAAACGCCCGATGGCGCGCGCCGGGACCGGGTCCTCGCTCTGTCCGGGCCAGCCGTAATCAAGCGCTCACCCGTCCGCGCGACTGCCTCGTCCTCGTCAAACTCCGGCAAGTTCTCCTCGACGCACCCCGTGTCCCTATCGCGCGCAGCTGCCACGAACGTTCCCGCCATGGCCAGCTCGAGCATCACCTCGTCCAAAACCGACTCGCGAGAGACGCCGCCCTCCGCACCGGCAAACCGGCCCTGCACACGGGGTCGCATCCAATCGACGAGGAACTCGACGCGCACGCAGTCCACGGCCACGCGGTCCCTCTGCACGGACTTCACGGCGTTATCCTCCCGCGCCGCAGCCAGCAGGCGGCCGAACAGGTCCTCCGTCGTCTCGTCGTCACCAAACTTCAACCCCTCCAACTGGCCCTCCGCCTCCGGCTGCAACCCCGTCCACCATCGCTGCACTGCCCCACCATACTCAAACTGCGCCTTGTCGAGCCACGCACTGAACACGTCGTGATCAACGGCCATGGCTTCATCTTCCACGCCGACGTCGAACTCCCCGTCAGCCGCCGCATCGGCATCACCCTCGGCCGCGGCCTCCGCGCCGCCCTCGTCGCCTCCCCGCGCATCGTCGCCCTCGCGGCCAGCAGGCTCGCGCCCGGCGTCGTCGCGGGGCCCGACGAAGTGCACGTCGAAGCCCGCGGCAATGAACTGGCGCGGCGTGACGACGTCGACGCCACAGGGGACGCAATCCCGAGCAATGGCCTCCGCTTCCGTCACGGGCCCAAGCTCCTCCGGCTCCCTGGCCTCGCCCCCCGACGGCAGGACGCCGTCTTCGCTCTCTCTCGGCGCGTAGGACGCGAGGATCTCGTCGTCCGGGAGCACGTCAAACAGGCGCGGGTCGTAGTACTTGTGCATGGGCTCGTCCGCAGTACCCCCCAGGCGCCAGGGCCCATACGTGCCCGCAAACGCACACAACGCCCGGAGCACGTGCCCACAGTAGCGCCAGCGCACGTGCAGGCCCTCCACGACCTCCTTCCCGAACCCTACATTCCGCCGCAACATCAAGCTGAAGGGCACTTTCCGGGGGTGCCAGGGCAGCACCACCCGCGGCTCCACGTTCTCCTGGAGCTCCCTCCCCCTGCCTCCATGATCGTACTCGATGATCACGTCCCCGCTGAGCAGCACCTCCACGACGCGCCCTGGGAAGACCAGGCGCCCGTGCAGGTCCACGCCGAAGCGCTGCCGCTCCTCGTCCGTGCAGCCCGCGGCCATGCGCTCGGGACGGCGCGGGTCGTCGGGGCGCTCGCCGGGCCCGCGCGCCGAGTTCACGCGGTCCCCCACGCGGAACCCTTTCATGAGCTCGTGGCGCCGCGAGAACCCTGCCACATCCTGGGGGAACGAGATGATGTTCTTGCGGAACTTGCGCAGCCCCGTGCGGGACACCGTGGCCAGGTGCACCTGCATGTGGTCCAGGGCAATGAGCAGGCTCTCCGTGAGCGTGGCCTGGTCGAAAAGCTCGCGCAGGTCATCGGACGGGAAGCGGAAGCACGGGTCCATGTGGTTCTGCGCGGTGCGGAGCCCCACCACCTGATACAGGTCGTCCTCCGTGGCCGCGGCCGCGGCCTGCTTGTCCAGGTCCTGCCTGCACCGCATACACACGCCCCTGCACTCCAGAGCGAAGCCGTCCGGCGGGTCGCGCGGCGGCACCTCGTCCCACTCGGCCACCTCCGTGCTGCACGCGGCCAGCCCGTCCCCGCCGCGCCGCAGCAGCAGCATCTCCTCCGCGAGCTGCTCCGGCGGCTCGAAAGCCGGGTGGAACGCCGGGAACCGCTCCTGGCACTCGTGGCACGTGAACTTCACCATCCGCGTCAGGATCGCCTGCGCCGCCTGCACCGCCCGCACGGACGCGTCGCGCAGCTGCACGTCGTACTTCGCCACGCGCAGCGGCACTGTCTTCAGCGCCAGCAGCATGCACTTCTGGTGCACATCTCCCGCAGCCAGGCGCGCTCGGTGGTCAAGCAGAACCTCCCTTGCGAACGAGCCCGCACGATTGCGAACGCGCCCCTTCGGTTTGAACTCCCACTCCTGCGTCTCGGGCATGGCCCCGAACACGAACACCTCCCGAGCGGCAGGCCCCTCCTTCGCGTGGACCCCCCCTGGAGCCCATCTCGTCCGAATCTCCACCCGCAGAGCATCGCCGTAGCGGCCGCGCTTCTTCGCTCGGCGCCCTCTCCCCCGACCTCCGCGACCCGCCCCCCTGGCGCCCTGGGCAGCGGCCTGCCGCAGCGCGTCGAGGCCCTCTATTGCAGTGCGCTCGCCCGCGCCGCCCTCGGCCAGCAGCCCCGCCACTCCCGCGTCCTCCTGGAGCTGGCCCACCCAGACGCGGCCCGGGTCCTCGCCCTCCTCCGCCCTGCGCTCGCGCGGGCCCTGGCCCCGCCACCACGCGCCCGCCATATCCGCGGGCCCCCGCCACCCTGCAGGCCGCTCCACGGTCAAGACGACCACGTCGTCGCCCGGGACCACGTTCGCCGCGAAGCCCACCGCAACGCGAGACTCGCGCTGCCACAGAGCCTGGAAGTCGTCCGCATCTCCCCCACCCGGCTCATCGCAGCACCGCACCGCGCGCCACTGCGTCGCGCCACCCTCCCCCACGACTGGCGTCTGCAGCATGCTACACTCGAAGCGCACCCGAGGCCACTGGGAGCGCCAACGGAAGTCTTCCTCCACGGACCCTCCTCCCACCCCGTGCGCGCCTCGCCGGGGTCGCGACCCTGCGCGCGACCCTCCAGCTGCAGCAACGCGCGCCCGAAGCGGCCCGGTTGCCCCGGCTCCATCAGCGCACCCCACAGCGCGTCCCCGTCGGACCCCTGGAAGCGCACGGCTGCCCGATCGCACCCTCGCCGCGACACCAAATACTCGCGCGCGGCATCGACCAGCTGCCGCAGCCGCTTCTCCTTCAAGTGCGGCACGGACGCCACTGCCCACGCGCGCGCAGGGCCACCCCCGCTTCGAGGCAAGGCAGCGCGGCGCGACGCGCGCCCCTCCGCGCCCTCTGCCGCTCGCGACGCCGCCAGGTCTGCCTCCGCCAGCGGCCCGGCACCATCGAGGCGCACGAGCTCCGCGTCGAGCGCCGCGCGCACCTCGCCCGGCAGCGCCACGTCGTCCTCCGAGGCGACCTCGCGGTCCGACGCAGACCGCTCGTCGTCATGCTCCGACGCCGAGACCTCCGCCATCTCGGCGAACAGCTCGCCGCCGCGCGCCTCTCCCGCGGCCCCGCGCCCCGCGCCGCTCACCTCAGCGCGTTCTTCGGCGGACGTCTTGCGCCCGAGCCTCCTGCGCTTCGCTGGCCTCGCCGCCTCCGCCGCGCCCTCGCCAGCACGCCCGCAATCGTCAGCCCCGCTCGCAACCCTGGCACCGGCCGCCTCTGCCTCAGACATCTTGCGCCCCAACCGCCGCCTCCCCGCGCCGCGCCCCGCGCCGCCCCCGGCAGCCTCCGCCTCGGACGTCTTACGGCCCAGCCGCCGCTTCCCGCGGCCCCCGCGCGCCTCCCCGTTGGCCTCCCCCTCCGACGTCTTGCGCCCCAACCGCCGCTTCCCGCGCCCCCCGCGCGCCCCCCCCGCACCGCCGCCCTCGCACACCGCGCCGCCCGCCGCGTCGTCGCCCTCGCCGCCGCGCGCAGCGCCTTGATCCTCCGACGCAAGACTCGCCTCAGCGCCCTCCGCCCGGTCGCGCTCCTCCTGCGACGTCTTGCGCCCCAGGCGCCGCTTCCGACCACGCCGGCGCTCGTCCCCAGCGACGCCGTCCTCCTGCGGCCCATCCCCCGCGGCGTCGCCGCCCTCTCCCCCGAGCGCAGCGCCCTGGTCCCCCGACGCAGCCACCGCCCCCGCGCACCGCGCCGCCGCCCCCCTCCACCACTCCTCCCAGTCCAGGTCGGTGTCGCGAACCTTATAGTACTCATCCCCACGCGCACGCGCAGCGCAGGCAGGCAAGAGCAGGCGCCAGCAATGGCACCGATCGCACTGCGCCCAGTTCCGCATGCAAACCAAGTGCGACGCCCCGTCGTCGGCGCCCGCGCACCCCCCGGGCCCGCCGCCGCCGTCGGCCCCCTGATCCTCGCCGGGCACTTGCCCCGCACTCTCGTTCGCGAGCAGCCTGTTCCCCTTGGACCGCGGATCGACGTGCGGATAGCACTGCGGGCCTGCAAACTGCTTGAGGTACTGCTGCTTCATCGGATACCTTCGAATTTCGTCGCTGGTCAAGCGCAGCGCCTCCATGCAGTCCTTCTCGCTGCAGTCCACCTCGCTGGTCTGCAATTGCGCCAAGTACTTGTTGCAGACCGGCCGGCTGTACCACATGAACACCTTACCCCCCTCCCGCCCATTGTACGACTCCCTCTCCGACCCGAACCGCGTTTCGCCCTCCACGCAGCGATCCTGCGCGGTCCGCACACCTGCGCCCTGGTCATACACGAAGCCCGATCGCTTATAGTTTTTGTGAATTCTGAAATATCATGCACCTGCTTCAGGCACTGCTCATACTCACTGTTCGACAGCACGAACCGCCCGTGCTCGTCCACCTCACACAGCGACTTCAACTCAGGCTTCATCTTCGCCGCCGCTTCCCACATCGCGTGCCGCGCGTACCACTGCTTCGACGGCTTGTTCGCCTTCAAAGCAAACTCCTTGAACTTGTCCACCGCGAGCGCAGGAAGTGGACCCCTGACGCGCCCGTGCGGACACCCATGCCTGGCACACTTCCCGCACACGTCGCTCCCTTTCTGCGGCCGAAACCGACACTGCTCCCGCCCCCAGCCGCCTCCCCACGTCATCCCTTTGCAGCGGTCCTCGTCCACGTAATCCGGCTGGAACTGCCTGGACTCCGCCTCCGTCGCGAGCGACCCATCCGCAGCCCCGCGCGACCGACGCGCTCGCCTGCCCTTTCGCGAGACCCCAACGAACTCCGCCCCGCTCGCACCTCCTCCATCATCGTCGCTACTGAAATCCGTCATGCCACGGATACGCGGCAACGCACTGCCCGAATCCCGCCCTCCACCACGTCCCCCAACGCGCCCCCGCCCCCCACGCGGGCCGCGGCCGCCGCGGCCGCACTGACCTCCGCCTGCAGCAGGCCCCGCGACAATACCCGCGTCGTCGTCGTCGCTGCTGAAATCGGTCATACCTCGAATGCGCGGCATCTGCGCGCGCGCGGCTGGCGCGGCACCACCCCCGCGCCCGGGCGCGCCCTCCAACCCACCGCGATTGCCCTCGGCCTCCGCTGAACCCTCGTCGTCGTCACTGAAATCAGTCATCCCCGGAATCCTAGGGAGCGCCGCGGCCCTGCCAACGCTATCGCTCCCACGGCTCTCGGACGCACGTCGCGTCGCCCCCCCTTCCGCCGGGTCGGCCCCGCGCGGACCCTCGACACCTGCAGCAACACCCGCCGACTCCTCGCCGCGCCGCGTCCTCGCAACAACGCCGGCCATGACGTTCGGGTTCTGCGCGCCGCGCAGATGCGCACCTCGCTGAGTCTTCGCGGCCGCTTTCTTCTTCGGCGCATTCTTCTTCGTCGCCCCCGCCACCGACCGCTCCCACGGCGCGACGCCGCCATCTCCGAGGGGCACGCCGTCGGCCAGGCGGCCGTCCACATCGACGACCGCGGCGACGTGCCACTCTGGATACCACACAACACTACCCATGTCCTGCCCCTCCGCGCAACCCAAAGGCCACGCGCCGGAACACTCCCCACGCAGTACATGGCCTGCGCTGTCAGCCTCATACACGCGCACCCTCGCCCGCCGCGCCTCAGCCATGCCTGAACCGTCGCAAAATTCATTCTCTCCGCAGCGTCACCGCACGCCCCAGCCCCGGAATCATTGGCGCACTGCAACTCGAAGAAACACTCCGCGTGCGCGCGCGTGCCGGCACCCCCACACCGAGACACACTCAATTGCAAGCACTAAATCCGCCACGGCCCCAGGCAATCCCCCGCATCGACGACTCCGAATCGCCCCGACGCGACGCCTCGTCGCAGGCGCCGACGCCACGCGCGGGACGCGCCAGACGCCCCGGCAGCACCGAGCCCTACGCGCGAAAGCTTGTCCCAAGGCACCCCGCCCAGAGCGACGAAAAGACAAACCACGCGAAGCGCGGCAACACCGACGCACTGCCCCGCACCCTGCAACGCCCTCCAGGCAGCATCCCCCACGCACTCGTCCGCGCCCTGGCCCGCCCTGCCCTTGGCACCGCCGATCCCAATGCCGGGGGAGAACCTGCGCGCGCACACGCGCCGCCCCCCGCACCTCCGCGCGAAGAGCCCACGCAAGCCACAATAAAACCACTTGGCGACTCGAACATTCGCGGCAGACGGCACACCGTCCGGCAAAGCTTCCGCGTCGCGACAGAAGGTCTCTCTCTCCTTCCACAGGCGCGCCACAGCGGCCCGCCGCACCGTGACCACCTTATCGTCCACCTGCGGCGGGCACGCCCCGAGGGCGACGAGGACACACGCGGCGCGCAGGGCCGTGTCGCCCACGGTCCACGCAGCATCGTCCGGCACCACGGCAGCGCGCGAAGCGGCGCGCGCACGCGGCTCCGCGTCGACTGCACGCGCCGCGCGGGCGTTCAGAAACTGCTCCAATCGCTCGTCCTTGCGCGCTCCCCCATGCGCCCGGCGGCCATGCAGGACGCGCCCCGGGGACGCATCACGCTCCAACGAACGCGGCACGACGGGAGCCAGCACACTCCCCGCGATCTGCTCGTTCCGCTCGGCCGCCAGCTCCGTCCACCGCGCCCACTCCGCCTCCAGCCGCGCACACCGAGACCACCGGCGCGACGCGCGGCACGCTTTCCGGAGCGATTTCTGCTCGCGCTCCGCCGCATCCAACGCGGAATCATCGACGACCTCCTCGTGGATCACGGCGTGCTCTGCGAGCAAAGACTCCCGCAGCCGATCGCCCGATGCGCGTGACTCCGACCCGTATACTCGGGCCGGGAGCGGGCCCACGGCCGCGACAGGAGCCGAGGCCAACGCCAGAGCCAAGGCGGAAGCCGGGACCGTTGCTGGACAGACGTTGTCGTCAGCTCGAAACCAATCGTCGTCCGCGTCGTTCTCGTCGTCGTCGTCGCAGTCGCTGGCGGCGAAAGCACCAATTTCCCCCGCGTCAAAACTTTCAATAAATTCGGGGTGGTCACGATCTTCCATCGGCGAATTCTCTGAGTGACGCACTGGGACTGGCACGGCGACCGTGACCGGGTCTTCTCCCTCTTCCATTTCAACCTCCCAATACCCCCGGAGCCCCGAAACGGACCCCCAGAAGCCCAACACGCCTCCGGAACCGACCGGCGCCTCCAGCGCATACCCCTCCCCATGTTTTGCCACTCCTCCCGCCCCCGGAAGCTCCGGAGGCACCGGAAACTCCAAAACCTCCGTTTTTTCCTCCTCCCCTCCTCCTCCTCCTCCTCCTCCTCCTCCTCCTCCTCCGCCATTTCGACCTCCGGATGCCCCCAGACGCCCGAAACGCCTCCGGAACCGTCCCGCGCCTCCAGCGCGCACTCCTCCCTATAATCTGCCACTCCTCCCGCTCCCGAGAACTCCGGAGGCTCCGGACGCTCCGGAGCCACCGTTTTCTCCTCCTCCTCCTTCTCCTCCTCCTCCTCCTCCTCCTCCTCCTCCGCCTCAATTTCGACCTCCGAATGCCCCCAGGAGCCCGAAACGCGTCCGAGACCGTCCGACGCCTCCGGCGCGCACCCCTCCCTATGATTTGCCCATCCCCCCGCTCCCGAGAGCTCCGGAAGCTCCGAATGCTCCGGAAGCTCCGGACGCTCCGGAAGCTCCGGAAACGCCGGACAAGAAAATGCCCGCGAGAATTTCGCGAGCGTTTCCCCCTCCGAGCATCCGTTTCCAAGGAGCTCCGGCTCGCCTAGGAAGCCGCGCGCCGGGCAGAGAGACGCCCGCGAAAAAATCGCGAGCGTTTCCCCCTCCGAGCGCGCGCCCCCAGAGGAATCAACGCCGCCCCGGGGACCGCGCGCCGGGCAGGAAAACGCACGCGAAAAATTCGCGAGCGTTTCCCCCTCCCAGCGCGCGTTCCCAGAGGAATCAACGCTGCTCCGGGAACCGCGCGCCGGGCGGGAAAACGCCCGCGAAAAATTCGCGAGCGTTTCCCCTTCCCAGCGCGCGTTCCCAGAGGACTCAACGCCGCCCCGGAGACCGCGCGCCGGGCAGGAAAACGCCCGCGAAAAATTCGCGAGCGTTTCCCCCTCCCAGCGCGCGTTCCCAGAGTAATCAACGCTGCTCCGGGGACCGCGCGCCGGGCAGGAAAACGCCCGCGAAAAATTCGCAAGCGTTTCCCCCTCCCAGCGCGCGTTCCCATAGGAATCAACGCTGCTCCGGGGACCGCGCGCCGGGCAGGAAAACGCCCGCGAAAAATTCGCGAGCGTTTCCCCCTCCCAGCGCGCGTTCCCAGAGGAATCAACGCCGCCCCGGGAACCGCGCGCCGGGCAGGAAAACGCCCGCGAAAAAATCGCGAGCGTTTCCCCCTCCCAGCGCGCGGTCCCAGAGGAATCCACGCCGCCCCGGGAACCGCGCGCCGGACAGGGAAACGCCCGCGAACAATTCGCGAGCGTTTCCCCCTCCCAGCGCGCGGTCCCGTGCGTCGTGCCCCCCGCCCCCGCGCCCACTCCCTGGGTCCCCGGCCCCGACCCCGGCCCCGGCCCCTGGGTCTCCGCCCTCGGCCCCCGCCCCGGCCCCGGCCCCGGCCCCGCCCTCGACCTCGGCCCCGCCCCCGCCCCAAACGCACAAGCAGCCTTTCCCAACAAATCAGTCGTGGCACTTAGCCCTGAATATCCGACGCATTGGGGGGTTACCCCGGGAAGTTCGGGCCGCGGAAGCGCGCCCGGGACGAGAGACACCGGCCAGCCCACATAGGCGCGTGACCAATGCCCCTCGCCCCCGCCCGAGAGATAGTGACCACCCACATAGGCGAAGTCACTATCTCCCTCCATCCCCCGCCCACTTAGGCGCCAGGGGATGGAGTTCCCCTTCCCAGCCCACTTAGGCGCCAGGGAAGGGGGCGGCGAAGGTTGGAGGAAAGAGAGAGGAGGTTTTTTTTTTGTTTGTTTTGTTTGTTGCCCCGCCCCCCCGCCCCGCGCCCCCGCGCGCGCGCCCCTCGCGCGCGCCCGGGGAGGGAGAGGGGGCCGGAGAGAGCCTGTTTGAGCCAAAACGGCCGCGGCGGGGCGGTCGTCGACGTCGCTGTCGCCGTCGTCGCCCGCGGCGGCGGCGGCGGCAGCGGCGGCGACGGCAGCTCCGGCGGCGGTCCTGCTGCTCCTCCTGCTCCCTCTGCTCTTCCTTCTGCTCTTGCCGTCTCTCTTCCTGCTCCCTCTTGCTCTTCTGTTCCTTCGTCCCCTCCCCTCGCCTCTCCGCCCTTCTCTCGCTCTCCCGCTCCCTGCCTTCCCCGCGTCCCTCCTGCCGCTCCGTGCCCCTCCTGCTGCCCCCCCCTGCTCCCTCCCTGTTCCCAGCCCCCGCCCTCCCCCCGTGTTTCGCTTCCCCTCCCTCATTCCTTCTTGGCGTCCCTTCGTCCGTCGTCGTCGTCGTCGTCGTCGTCGCGCCGCCGCCGGCCGCGTTTCCTTCTCCTGCTCGCCCCCCCACCTCCTCCTCTTCCTCTGCTGCTCGTTCTCTGCTCCTCTTTCCCTCTTCCTTCTGTTTTCTCTCCCCTCGTCTCCTCCTTTTGTCGTCCTCTTGCTCTCTCCTTGCCTCCCTCCCTCCCTCCCCCCTCCCTCCCTCCCTCCCTCCCTCCCGCCCTTCCTTCACCTCTGTCCCCCCTTTCCACCATCCCCCCCTCCCCCTCCCTCGCTCGCTCGCTCGCTTCCTCCCTGCTTCCTCCCTCCCTCCCTGCTCCCTCCCTCCTTCTGCCTCCCTGCTGCCCCTCCCCGTGCTGCCCCCTGCTCCCTCCTCTGTCTCCCTCCTTGCGGGTGCCTCCCAGGCCTCCCTCCCACATCTAACCTTACATCCCCCCTTCCTCCTCCTGAGGGCCTCCCTCCAAGGGCTCCCTCCGCATCGCTCCCTCCCAGGCCTCGCCCCCGGAGGCACTCCTTCCCAGGCCTCCCTCCCGCATCGCTCCCTCCCAGGCCTCCCTCCCAGGCTCTTCCTCCAGGCCGCCCTCCCACATCCCTCCTTCCCAGGCCTCCCTCCCAGGCCTCCCTCCCGCATCCCTCCCTCCGAGGCCTGCCTCCCAGGCCTCCCTCCCAGGCCTCCCTTTCCACATGCATCCTCCAGGCTTCTCTCCCAGGACTCCCCCCGCATCCCTCCCAGGCCTCCCTCATGCCTCTCCTCGCACCCCTCCCTCTGAGGCCTCCCTCCCAGGCCTCCCTCCCATCCCACATCCCCCTCCCAGGCCTCGTTCCCAGGCCGCCCTCCAAAATTCCTCCTTCTCAGGCCTCTCTCCCAGGCCTCCCTCCCGCACCCCTCCTTCCCAAGCCTCCCTCCCAGGCCTCCCTCCCAGGCCTCCCTCCCGCATCCATCCCTCCTCCAAGGGCAGCAAGCGGACGGCAGAGCAGTGAGGGAGGGAGAGGGAGCAGGGACGGAGGGAGCAGGAAGGGAGGAAGCAGGAGGAGAGAAGCAGGGAGGGAGGGAGGGAGAAAGAGAGAGAGAGAGAGAGAGAGAGAATCAAAAAGAAGGAAGCAGGGGAGCAGGGAAGGAGGGAGCAGGGAGGAAGGGAGGGAGAGAGGGGGGGAGGGCAGGTTGGGAGCAGGGAGCAAGGAGGGAGGGAAAGAGCAGGGAGGCAGGACGAAAGAAAGCAGTGAGGGAGGGAGAAGGGAGGGAGGGAGGGAGCGGAGGGAGGAGGAACGGAGGGAGAGAAGTGGCTGGAAGGGAGGGAGTAAGCTCCATCCCGGCTTTTCCTCCCTGTTTCCCTTCCCTGCTACCTTCCCTCTCTGTCTCCCTCAGACATGTCTATACAGACGCAGTTTTTCAGTTCTCACTCCCAGCGAAGCTATTCATATGAAGTCTCGCGCTCTCAGTCAGAGCGCGAGACCATTCTGCGTCGATAAAAGTGCACCAGAACTCTCTAGGTCACCCATAGATCGATATAAATTAGAAAAAAATCATCCGACACAAAAAATGTAAAATTGTACAAATCGATATTTTTCATTAATTTTGAAAATTCTAATCAATTTGGGCACTCTCGAGGCTCATTCGATGTCACTCATGTCGCTGCTTCGATTGGAATGCACCTGGCATGCATAGCATGCACTCAGCTCGAATTATCATCGAAACACCGTTCGCAACACGCATACATAGAGACGGTATTTCGATCATAACTCCTGACTCAGCCATTTCGAGGAACTCTCGAGCTTCCAGTGTGACGCGTCAGATCATTCTGCATCGACTGGTGTGCGTGAGAGGTCTGTAGATTGCTGACAGCTCGAGTTAAGTAAAGCCAACCATCGTCACCTGCCAAACTGTACTGCGGGCAAAGTCTGTTCCCGCAAGTCTTTTGATAGTAATATTGCTTCTAGAGCCCTGAAAATTTACCAGCAGATGCGCCATAGCTTATTTTAGGTAGGAAAACTCCAACTTATGAAAACGAATTGTCAAATCTTGCACAATGATCCAAAAACCGACCCCAGGTTACCACATTGTCTCTTTTGGTCGGGTCGGCCAACTAGCTCCACCCTGCGCCCGAATTCCTCTTAGCTCATCTCGTCGAAGAGCTCTACGAGGAAAAACTCGAAACGGCCGATTCCGCCAGTGTGCTTTTTGGCCTTCAAAGTTACCGGATCGAGCTGAGATCAAGATGGCGAGCGGGAATAAGATCGAATATCACGGGAAAAAATACTAGAGCTCTAACGAATTGTCAATTTCGAGAATATAATTTTCAACCGACCAAAAGTTGTGAAAACTTCAGTTCTTTTTTTTCGTGCGAACTAGCTCTCCGGCGCGCCGGAATTACTCTTAGCTTCCAGCTATAACTGGCGCCGGCGGTGAACCGTCAACCTGGTCACCGCCGGGAACCTCGTAGAGCTCCTTGAATCCGTGAGAAAGCTCAGCATCAAAGCGGGAGCTTCTGGGAGCTTTTCTACAAAAACTTCAAGTTGAGATTTTTTCGAAGTCAACATGAAGTCCGTTCCTTCAAGTGAACTGGTACTGAAAATGACTCTAGATGGCCGAGCTGATCAGGGAACGAAGTTTATATCTCAATGCTCGGAGTAAAAATCTGCTTTTTTTAAATGAATTGTCAAATATCTTTCAAAAAATTGCAAAACCACCCAAAAGTTGTCACATTGTCCGCCTCGGCCGGCTGGACCAAAGTTCTCACTCCCAGCGAAGCTATTCATATGAAGTCTCGCGCTCTCCGTGAGAGCGCGAGACCATTCTGCGTCGACAAAAATGCACCAGAACTCTCTAGGTCACCCATAGATCGATATAAATTAGAAAAAAATCATCCGACACAAAAAATATACAATTGTACAAATCGATATTTTTCATTAATTTTGAAAATTCTAATCAATTTGGGCACTCTCGAGGCTCATTCGATGTCTCGCATGTCGCTACTTCGATTGGAATGTACCTGGCATGCATAGCATGCACTCAGCTCGAATTATCATCGAAACACCGTTCGCAACACGCATACATAGAGACAGTATTTATTTTCGCACATTCCTCCAGCTTCTCATGGAAACCCAGTTTCATTAATCTCCGCACCGAGCTTTCCAGTGTGACGCGTCAGAAATCATTCGCATCACTGGTGGTGCGTGAGAGTCTGTATCCGGATAGCTCCCTTGGGGAGCTGAGGGTTTCAGATAAGAAGCGCGGTGGGTGGTGAGGAGACCCACTGCCCGAACTCCCGCCGGTCCACGATCCTCCGCATCTACTTGCCGGGGACGTTCCCGCAGCGGTCCGGTAGCGTGGTTCCTAGCGTTATTTCCCAATACTCGTAGGCTCCAGGGTGACGCGAAGCGATTCGGCAGAGCTTTCGGAAGATCTTCGGATGCGTGCGCGCGGTTCCTAGCAGATCCTCCTCGCGCGCTTTTGCAAGGGCCCCACCATCGTGAACGGCGCCCCTGCAAGCGTCTCCTGCGAGGTTTCCAGCGTCCCGTGTATGGTTTCAGGCGGCCTGGCAGAGGTCCCCGTGCGGCGTTCTGGAGCGCTTCGCGCTCCGCGCCTGGCTTTGGCTTCGCTATCCGGGTTTTGGACGCTTACAAGTTGCTGACAGCTTGAGTTAAGTAAAGCCAACCACCGTCACCTGCCAAACTGTACTGCGGGCAAAGTCGGTTCCCGCAAGTCTTTTGATAGTAATATTGCTTCTACAGCCCTGAAAATTTTACCAGCAGATGCGCCATAGCTTATTGTAGGTAGGAAAAATCCAACTTATGAAAACGAATTGTCAAATCTTGCACAATGTTCCAAAAACCGACCCCAGGTTACCACATTGTCTCTTTTGGTCCGGTCGGCCAACTGGCGCCGGCGGTGAACCGTCAACCTGGTCACCGCCGGAAACCTCGTAGAGCTCATTTCACGCGTAAGAGTGCTCGGAGTCGAAAGAGAGAGCTTCTGGAAGCATTTCTCGAAAAAGAGAAGAATTGTTTTTTTTTCGTGTCGACATGAAGATGGTTCCTCCAAGTGTTTTGATAGTAAAAGTGCGCCTAGAGAGCTTATACTAAGACAGAGAGGTCCTCATAGTCGTTTACAGGTGCGAAAAATCTGCTTTCTTAAAATGAATTGTCAAATATCTTTCAAAAAATTGCAAAACCACCCAAAAGTTATCACTTTGTTCTTTCTGGCCGGGTCGACCAACTGGGCGCCGGCGGTAAACCGTCAACCTTTCTTACCGCCGGGGGACTCGTAGAGCTTCCTGACAATATATAATGTGGAAACGAATTTCAGAGAACGACCAGTCTTCGCTTATGAACCTCCAAAGATGACTCTAACAAAAACAGTTTCGCAGATTTCGTTCGAGCAGCAGACCGAGTTTCGAGCGATCGGTTCGACAAACGGACGCGCCTGATGTCTCGAAATCGATTCCTGTGACCAGCAGAGCTATAGCCCTCCCCCAGCACGATTTATGTACAGAAAACCGAGAGCACTTCTCAAGATGACTCGAACTATACGAATGGGTTCGCGAACCTAGCTCGGAGAGAAGGCCGATTTCAGAGCTCTTGATGCAACAGACGAACGCGCCTGATAGTCTCAATCGATTTCTGTTAGTATGAGCTCTGTGGCTGCCCTATAGATCGAGTTAAGTACGAAAAACCGAGAGCGTCTGCTACAATGACTCGAATAATACAAACAGGTTTGCGACCCTAGCTCGGCTAGCAGACCGAGTTCAGACCTCTGGATTGAACAGGCGAACGCGCCTGATCATTCTGAATGCATTAGCTGTGCTGACCAGCTCTGTAGTTGTCCTGAAGCTCGAGTTATCTTGATAAAACCGACAGCGCGTATCAAGATGACTCGAAACGGCCGATCCCGCCTGCCTGCTTTTTGGCAGTAAAAGGTACCCGATCGAGCTGAGATCAAGATGGCGAGCGGGAATAAGATCGAATATCATGGGAAAAAATACTAGAGCTCTAACGAATGGTCAAATTTCGAGAACGAAAATTTCAACCGACCAAAAGTCACCAAAAGGTCCGTCGAGATTTTTCTTGCCAACTAGCTCTGGGACGCGCCGGAATTACTCTTAGCTTCCAGCTATAACTAGCTAAGGGAAGCTCTACGAGTTACTAGCTCCACCCCGCGCCGGAATTCCTCTAGCTCATCGATGCCGAAAAACTCTACGAGGTACTAGCTCCACCCTGCGCCCGAATTCCTCTTAGCTCATCTCGTCGAAGAGTTCTACGAGGTACTAGCTAAGGGAAGCTTTACGAGTTACGCTGGAAACCTCGCAGGAGACGCTTGCAGGGGCGCCGTTTAAGATGCGTGGGGCCCTGCAAAGCGCGCAAGAGGGATCTGCCTAGGAGCCTGGAAGAACTGCCGAAGCTCTTCCGAAGCTCTGCCGAAGCGCTTCGCGCACCCTGGAGCCACGCGCATTGGGAAACGCTAGGAAGCCACGCTCCCGGACACGCTGCAACCTCGGGCAACTCGCTGGAAAGATCGTGGAGCGGCGGAGGTGGGCGTGTGCTCCTCACCACCGACCGCCGGCTTCTCACTTGTAAGCGTCCAAAACCCGGATAGCGAAGCCAAGCGCGGAACGTCGCACGGGAACCTCTGCCAGGCCGCCTGAAACGATGCGCGGGACGCTGGAAACCTCGCAGGAGACGCTTGCAGGGGCGCCGTTTACGATGCGTGGCGCCCTGCAAAGCGCGCAAGGAAGATCTGCCTAGGAGCCTGGAAGAACTGCCGACTGGGCGCCGGCGGTAAACCGTCAACCTTTCTTACCGCCGGGGGACTCGTAGAGCTTCCTGACAGTATATAATGTGGAAAAGAATTCCAGAGAACGACTAGTTTTTCAGCCCGAGCGATTCTAGACCTCTCAAGATGACTCTAACAAACAAACGAACAGTTTTCCAATCGAGCTCGAGTATGAAACCGAGTTCAGACCTCTGCATGCGACAGGCGGACGCGTCTGATTCTGCGGATCGATTCCTGTGATTACCAGCTCTACAGCCCCCCATACAGCCTGAGTTAAGTGCAGAAAACCCGACAGTATCGAGTTCAGACCTCTGAATAATACGACATGCGGACGCGATCTCGTTTCGGCGAAAACCGAGAGTTTCCGAGCTCTCGGTTCGACGAACTGGAGACGCCCCTGATGTCTCGAAATCGTTCTCTGTGACCAAGCAGCACTGTAGCTCTCCCCAGCACGATTTGAGTACAGAAAAACCGAGAAAACCGAGAGCATTCTCAAGATGACTCGAACAATACCAATAGGTTCGCGACTAAGCTCGGGGCAGCAGGCCAAGTTCATAGCTCTCGAATGTAAAACACGAGCGCGCCTGAATAATTCTCAATCGATTTTCTGTGAAATTATTCAGCTCTGGTGGCTGCCCTACGGGCGAGTTAAGTACGGATAAACCAAGAATCGATAATAATAAGGCGAACTTAAATAATAATATAACGAATAGGTTTCGACCCTAGCTCGGCTAGCAAGACCGAGTTCAGTTTCAGACCTCTGGATTCAACAGGCGAACGCGCCTGATCATTCTGAATGCATTAGCTGTGCTGACCAGCTCTGTAGTTGTCCTGAAGATCGAGTTATCTTGAGAAAACCGACAGCGCGTATCAAGATGACTCGAAACGGCCGTTCCCGCCTGCCTGCTTTTTGGCCTTCAAAGTTACCCGATCGAGCTGAGATCAAGATGGCGAGCGGGAATAAGATCGAATATCATGGAAAAAAATACTAGAGCTCTAACGAATTGTCAAATTTCGAGACAACTGGCGCCGGCGGTGAAAAACCGTCAACCTGGTCGCCGCCGGGAACCTCGTAGAGCTCCTCTCACATTTCAGAGAATCGACACACAGTCAAAAAAATGAAGATTTTTCGAAAATCTTGAAATTCGATTTTTTCGATGTTGATGTTCGCTCAGTTCCCGGAAGTCAGCTCATGCAAAAATGCATCGAGAGAGCTGAGCTGCTGTCAGAGTGAAGTTCATATGCCAATGCTCGGCGTAAAAATCTGCTTTTTTAAAATGAATTGTCAAATATTTTTCAAAAAATCGCAAAACCACTCAAAAGTTACCACTTTGTCCTTTCTGGCCGGGTGGGCCAACTAGCTCCACCCCGCGCCGGAATTCCTCTAGCTCATCGATGCCGAAGAGCTCTACGAGGTATTTTCAAAAACGACAAGTCGAGCAAGAGTTCCGTCGAGATTTTTCTTGCCACTGGCGCCGGCGGTGAACCGTCCAACTTTGTCACCGCCGGGAACCTCGTAGAGCTCCTTGAATCCGTGAGAAATCTCAGCATCAAGCGTGAAAATCTCTCCCGCATAAAAAAAACCAAAGAAAGTAACAGAAAAAAATAGGAAAGCTTCTGGGAGCTTTTCTACAGAAAACTTCAAGTTGAGATTTTTCGGAGTCAACATTAAGTCGGTTCTTCCAAGTGAACTGGTACTGAAAATGGCTCTAAAAGGCTGAGCTGCTCAGGGAACAAAGTTTATATCTCATTGCTCGGAGTGAAAATCTGCTTTCTCAAAATGAATTGTCAAATATCTTTCAAAAAATTGCAAAACCACCCAAAAGTTGTCACATTGTCCGCCTCGGCCGGCTGGACCAAAGTTCTCACTCCCCGCGAAGCTATTCATATGAAGTCTCGCGCTCTCAGTGAGAGCGCGAGACCATTCTGCGTCGACAAAAATGCACCAGAACTCTCTAGGTCACCCATAGATCGATAAAAATTAGAAAAAAATCATCCGACACAAAAAATATAAAATTGTACAAATCGATATTTTTCATTAACTGGGCGCCGGCGGTAAACCGTCAACCTGGTTTTTTGAGTTTGAGTCAGGGCGCGGACAGCTGTGACAGCTGAGCCCTAAGACTCCCAAACGGAGCACAGGGAAGCTGGAGAGGGCAACTCTTATCATCACACTGCCGAGCCACTGAGGCATAGGCAACGGAATAGGATGCAGGAACAAGGAAAAGGATGCAATACAACATGTGAAAATGTAAAGGTGTTGGAGAGCTCCAAGCAAGATGAAGTGAGTCAGCTGCTTGGATGAAAGATGCTACCCAAAATGTGCTCCACGGCCATACATAGCCGTTGTGCTGCAATCATCTCACAAAACATGACAGAAGCAGAGGCATCAAGCGAGACAGCTTCCTCCGCCACCAACTGCCACGTCCCGTGTACACACAAATCTATACCCCATCCTGCAGCACATCCCTCCACAGAGCGACCTCCGTCGAAGAATCCACGGAGGCCGTCTAGTTTTGTTTTACTCGCATGTTCAATAAGTGAGGTATGGAACGTAACGTAACTATTTTTGGTTCTGGCCAACCATGTCAGCCTGTCAGCTCTTTCGTTTCCTTCTCGATAGATCCACTTGAACATATTGTGGCCCAAACTCGGAGGCCTCATACCATACAACACAGAGATATGCTCCAGCCTATTTTGAATGTCGCCAAGAATGTGCTTGTAGATAATATTGGATGTTGCCCAGAGACCGTTAATCCAATTCACCCCTGTGGCGGAGTCCCCAATCAATTCCATCGGCATCGAGTCCCGAGGCTCCGCATTCCACTCCGATGCATGTTCATTAATGTACGCAAGTCGTTTCTCCATCTTCTCGTCCTCCTTCCTTTGCTGCTCCTCCGTCTTCTCCCTCTCCTCCTCCCCCCTAGCATATCCCGCAGGTCGTGCATGTTTGAAATAACAATACCCCCACGCCTCCTCCATGTTAGTAACATCCAGTGCCCGCTTCAGAAATTCTTTCCATCCCTGACGTGAAAAGGATAACGTATGATACCAATCCTTCCCTGATACCAACTCGAAAATGTAATGGAAGTTTCTCAACGCCAGTGGTCTCCCCCCCTCTTGCCGACGCGTCATTAATGGGCGTTCTTTCCAAGGCAGCGATGCAATGAAGGCCTGCCGTCGGTCAGTCCACTCCCCCGACCATGCAAAAATACATTCTCTAGCCTGCATATGCGAGTCCCCTGTACTACGATGCTGAGGTGGAGCCACCCGTCGCCGCTTGTTTGCAGCGATTTCCTGCGACGGCAACTCAACAGAGGACCGCTTTTGCGACAGAGAATCCTGAGATGGATGGAATGTCTTTGCACGCTTATGCATCTGGGAAATCAGATTGCGCCGATGCGCGGGTAATTGTGTCTGAGAACCAGGGAGCTCAAAGGAATCTACAGCATGCATCGTCTCACACACGTCAGGATGACATCCCATTGATGTCGAGCACGCAATACTTGGTAGCACATACATGGGTTCATCCTGACGTTGTCTCCTGGCCGGCGGTGGCTCACACGCAGCAAAGACGTTGGGGCCAGGCTTGCCTGAAGAATCAAAAGTACCTGGAGGAATATGTGCGGGTGTTGGGTTCAGGCGTTTCACAGCAAACGTACAGTCCTGAGCCCACTGCCACTGACGAAACAAGAATAGCTGCACAAGAGACGGCCGTCCAAATTCCAGGAGCATACGCCGCCCACGTTTGTACAAGTTGCATAAGTATATACTCCAATCCATGTCGGCAGGTTTCGGGCGGCGTACCATAGAACACAATATTTTACCTTCCCACGTGTGCAACTGTTTCAAAGTGTGGTGGTCCGCTGGCATTCCTTCAACACCGAAAAGTACAAAACTACGCAACCTAGATTCATAATGCTTGATTTTCTTCTGGAAGGGTACAGCACGATTCGTATAAAACTTGCGGAACTGGTTAAATCGCTTCCATCCCCGAGCCAATTTCCAAGCCACATCATGGTGTTTGTCAGTCTTGGTCGTGACCAGGCAACCCAGGCACTCCATTTCAGAGCATCGCGGAAGACACAGGGTACCGAGATCGTTCACCTGGACAACGAGGTTCCCCGTCGAGGCGCCTTCAGAGTCCTCCCCAAAGGCAAGATAGTGTAGTGAGGAATCTTTCCATCTGAAACCGCGCGTATACAGCTGAGCCGAGAAGTCCCCCACCATACGTGTGAGCTCAGTCTTTGATTTCGAGAAAAGCAAAATGTTATCGGCCCAGAGCGCATGAGTAAGATACCTCCCACCAGCCTCCACCCCCAAATCGTACCCCAACTTCTCCTCCTCCCAATTCAGTACAATCCTATCCCACATCAGTAGTGTCACACACTTCCACAGGAAGGGGGCCTCCACACTACCAGTACGTACACATGCATCCCAGGGAATACCCGTCGCCGTGGAGTCATGAAAGGTAAAGTCCGCTGTGTCCAGGATACTGGGAGCGAGTAGCGCCAACGCAAGGTCATTGGGGAACCCAGGGATGGCATCCAAGGCCCGACTGGCCTTCTCAACCGTGACGTTATCAAAGGCAGTCTGCACATCTAATGACGCGAGGTGCAGGGTCTCATCTTTCCCCCACTCCAGAGCGTGTGTGGTGGCATGCTTAAGCTTGGCAGTGATCTCGTGCGTGCGCCTTCCCTTGCAAAATCCGTAGTTATGTAGATATTGTGGGACCCTTTTCAGATAACCTTCAGCAATCTCAACCAAACATTAAGTATACCATTTGCTTAGGCTGCTAAGTAAGACGAGAGCACGAGTATCAGACAACTTAGTGATATCTTTAGCTTTCGGCATCAACACCACAAGCAACTCAGACCAAATCCGAGGAGTAGGATACCGTTGAAGATACAGGACTTGGAATAACCGAAGAATATGACGCAAACCTACCCACGTGATACGTTTCAACATAGAAGGAGAAACTCCGTCCTTACCCACCGCCTTACCACACTTTAAGCGTGATCGTGCCTGTAACAATACGGACATGGAAATGGGGGAGACGTCCACTGTGTTCGTGTCCTGCAACCTCCTCCTCCTCCTCTCCTCAATACACTCCACGTTACGTATCCCTTGCGCAGCGCAGTGGTACTTGGCGAACCCGTGAGCATAGAGCGCCTTCTCCCACAACTCCCTATCCTCCGTGAGCACATCGTCATAACTCAATTTGTCCACCACCGTCCGAGCGAGCTTCCCGTCACGATGATCGTATTCGAGTCGACGACGAGTGTGTGCACGCATCTCCTTCCTTCTCTCTGTCTTAACCCTGATGAGCTCCTCCTCCTCCCCTCCTTCACGACGCAGTCGGCGATATTCATCATCAAGTTCCTTATGACGATCTGTCTTTTTGGGGATCTGCATTTTCTTTGGGACATTGGTGTATGACTCCTTGTCCTGTGTACATGCATTCAAGTTAACAGGAGCCAATTCATCCGGGCAGAGACCAGATGGGTAACGAGCTGCAGCATGCAAACGACGATCAAGGTTAGCCGAAACTTGCAATTCCGAGGCTTCGTCGCAGCACCAATGAGTGAACGTTTGTCGTGGCTTCGTTCTCCAACGTCGAGTCGGAGCGGCCGATACGGGGACAAGCAAGGTGAGCAGGGCATGGTCCGACAGGCGGGTCTTTCTGGGGTCCACAGAGCCCCTGAGTGTTGGCCTTAACCACGACACCTCCCACTGAGGCCTTTCCCAGGAGCTCGGAATACACAGGTAATCAAGAACCTTG
>CAUYUJ010015975.1:0-7500 GCA_963575745.1 Prorocentrum cordatum
GGCAGGAAACTTGGCAAACTGCCCTCCCGTGCTGCCGGTGGCGTATAGGCCTCCTGGCAGACAGCCAGGAAGCAAGGCCCCAGGACAACGCCGCCCCTGGAGGTCCCTGGACACAGGCACGGGAGGGAGGTTGAACCAGGAGAGGGGAATAAGGCCACGCATCCAGAAACACGGAGACTGGAGAGCCTCCTGCTGGGCACCGTGCCTATGGTGCTGAGAGTCAGCAATCTCCTGAACCTGCGACGAAGCATTACACATGCACTCCCAAAGCCTGTGGCTGGAGGTCTCGGGGTCACGCTGGCAACGCCTACAACTGGGATCAGGAGCCATCTGGGCCTTGTGCCTTCTCTCCTCGGTCCAATATCCTCCAGAGACCAAGAGCCGAATCATAGCCGCGAGGTCCCGAAGCCCATCCTTCTCGAGGGAAGGCAACAAGGTCCCAGACATGATGAAGGGAGACAGGCCCCTGGATTCCAGCGCCATCTAGGTGCTCGGAAGCCTGGCGCCACTGTAGGGTGTCGATGGAATCGTCAAAGGCCTCGAGAAGAGGGCCTAGCGGGCCGTGCCCGTCCTCCATCATCTGCCACTCGTCACCACCAGGCGCAATGAGAGTGAAAGGTGAGGGGCACTGCCCTCCTACCGCCAACATCGTGGCTTGAAAAGCCGCCATCGGCCCACGGACCCAGGACCACCCTTTACGGACCCTGGCCAAGGAGGCCGCCCAGAGACAGGCCAGGCGACGGAGGAGCCCAGGGCGGCCCGCAAGGCGAGCAAACCACGATTTGACGACACGCCGAACGCACACCTGGAGGGGGTCCTGGCCATAGCCAAAAGTGAGACGGATAGCGGTTGTGGCACACACACCTCTCTGCGGGGTCTTGCTAGCGGCACGCGCCATGCTGCGGAGGCATTTGAGCATGGAGGGAGAGACGCCGTGAATCTCGGGCGCCCACATGGCCTTCGCATAGGCATTAGGAAGGAACAACTTACTGGCTTGCCTGCACGCGCGCCCAAAACTGAAAATCTTACTAGTGGCATCCCGCCCCTTGGTGAAACGGGTCTTCCTGACAGCCACAGTTCTTCTGGCGCCCAAAGCTGCGTCGTGCCCCAGGTCCCGGGCGGCCAGGGCCACCGAGAACCCGCAGCCCTCACTGACAGCAATCCTGGAAAGCTCAGCCCGAAGGCCTGGCGAGGACGCGAGCAAATGGGAATTCCCCAGGGACAACTCACAGCGACGCCTCCTGAGGCCAGTGAGGAGGGCTCTGAGTAGGATGGGGAACGTAGCAACGATGGACGAATGCGTGCCAAAAAGACGTGCTGAGATATCATCTACCCACTCCCGCAGCCTAAGGCCACCGACCGATCCATTGGCCCCTGCGAGGGGTTGGTACAAGTAAGCCCGCGCCAGGGAGGTGGCCTGGCCACACCCAGCCAACATGCCCCCATGAGCCAGGATCCCAGGATGGACAGCCCCTTCCAGCGACAAATGCCGAACACCCAAGTAGATATCGATGGCCAGGGCCAGCAAACGGAGTGGGTAATCTAATTCTCGAACCGCTTCCACCAAGTCCTTAAGACAGACTTGGTCGCAATACTTCTTCATATCCAGCAAAGGCCCCCAACCTGGAAACCGCTGGAGGGCAAGTTCCGTTTCAAGCTCGTCAAGCCAACCAGCCACGTCGGCCGAGCCCCCAACAGTCTGGTCCCAGGGCCCGTGCGCCCCACGGTCCCAAGCCGTGATGAAAGGCTTCCTGATACGCAAAAGAAGCGTATAAACAAAGCCGAGCAGCGCCATGGGCCTTTTTCCACCGTCAGGCTTTGGAATGAGGGCGATCAAGGCAAATAGCTGCTGAAAGGGCAGAGCGCACTGCTCCTCAATGGACTCTAGAAGCTGAATGAGGTGGAGCTTGGCCTCAACACTAGCCTCCTTGATTAGGCGCGGTTCAATAAAATCCAAGCCCTGACCCCTGGAGTCAGGCAACGACTTGAGCGCACGATTAAGGGTGTCCAGGTCGATTGGTGGCAGACGCGGGGACGACCGAACGCACTTACGCAGGGCAGCTAACGCAGCCCGCGCCTCGCCCCTGTCGTGCTGCTGCCAAATGGCCGTCCAAGCGGCCGCTTCGAATTCCAGCTGGTCGAGAGCTGAGCAGGGTCCTTCCTCGCCGATCTTCTCGGCCTCCAGAGGGTCCAGGGGTGGCTTCAACAGCCGATGGGCAGGCCCCGCAGACCTGCAAAGCGCCCCCTGGAGCCAGGCCTTCCACAGGCCTTCTGAGCCTGAAGGGCGTCACGGTGGGATTTTTCAGACACCTGCTGAAGCTCAATTCGCAAGTCCTGCAGCCCGTCGAAAGGCAGCTCCGAAATACGCTGAAACCGAATCTTCCACATATTAAAGGTTCCACACTGGCCCGCATCGGAGGGGTCAGACGGGGGAAGGGGGCACCTGCCGAGAGAGCCAAGCCATAGTGGCACGGAATTGAGCTGCATGATTACGGTCAGGCTGCGGTGGGATATCCTCTAAGGAACCCTGCGGGACAAACTTGAGCAACAGCCTGAGTTTGACAAAGGCAGCTTGCCAGAAACGGGCGTCACGGTCTGCCTGGCAGGGCCCCTCAACCTGGGCGGCCGTGAGGGGCACCAAACGAAGCCTGGGCTCCTGGCAACGACCTATAAACTGGAAAACCTGATCCTGGGCCAAACCAAGCTTCGAAAAGGCCTCAAGCTCCAGAGCAACAATCCAGGTAGACAACTGGGCACCTAAATCGAGAGAGACCTGGATGTTGTCATGCTCGAGCTTGAGAAGGCTGGCAGCGGCGTAGTTGGCCTTGAAGAAGTCTGGCCGCTCACGTTGCAGCAGCTGCGCGCGCCAGGAAGTGCGGCCAGGCTTCAACAGGGGCAGCTACGCCTTTGACGGGAATGGGCTTAGGTCGCATGGCCTTTCAAACCATGATGGCCCTGGGAGAAGCCAAAACCTGAAACTCCAAAGCGGCGTGAGTGCCCCGAGGCACTGGAACAAGCGACCTAAACTGGACGGCACCAGAGAAGCTAGCAGAGACCAAGGCGTAATCGAACCGACTGGTGGAGACCCCAGCGCACGTGACAGAAACACCAGGCATAGGAACAGGGACGAGGCCGAGAGGCTCCAGCCATCCTGACTCCTCGAGCACACTCTGGTCAACTTGCCAGTCGCCCACCACAAAGGCGGGAACACCAGCCGCGCTCAGATGGGCGCCGAGGTCCGCCAGCAGCTCGAGGTTCTGGCCGCTGAGCTCACCCCCCGTGACCAAGTAGACAGGGACAATGGTGAGGGAAACCTTCCGAAGCCTCAAGGTACACATCAACCACCGAGCCGTTCCAGCCGTAGTCCACTCACCCGCCTCGCATGTTAACTGTGAGAGCCCAAGATGAGAACGCGCGGCGGCCAGAACACCTGACGAAGCATCATCAGCGAGCGTGGGCTCAGCGGCCTGAGCCACAACCTTCCAGCCCAGCTTGTGCAGCTTCTTGGTCATCGCCTGGTACTTGGGACCGCGCATCCTGTGCTCGACAAAAATGATGATGTCTGCCGAGCATGCTGCAACCCACCTGCAAGCGGTTGGGCCCCCATACGCTGATGTTGGAGTAGACAATGGACAGGGGGCGCTGCGGGGCGGCGTCGCTGTCAGGGTCGGGCCCAGGCCCCTGACTCCCATCGTCATGCGACTCCAGCAAAACAGGACCGCCGCCTGATTCACTCGGGCCACCACAAGGCGATTGCTCCAACCCCGTGGGCCGCAAGGAAGGGTTCGACTGCCCTGCGGCCAATGAGCCTGTAGAACCAGGGTTCCCAGCAGCACAGACAGGCGATCCACCAATAGCGACGATAGTACCTGGGCCAGAGGCACGATTGGAGGTGTCAAACTCACGCTCAGCGAGGATCAATGAACGGGCGTGGCGACGACGTTCCTCTTCCCATGCATCAGGGTCTGACTGCGAAAGCAAACGCATGTTGTTATGGTAGCGACACTCCTTCTGGACCTCCAGGCCGAAAGACAGATGTCGCGCGCCATGTCCCGCCTCACAACAGCCAAGTTCTCAATGCCAGCCCGAGCCGCCTGCTCCAAGACGAGAGGATCGTAAACACCCTGGGTAAGCAAGTCGGCAACATAAGTGACACACAGGCGCATCCAGTAATCTTGGTTGGCGGGCTCATCCAACAAACTGGGGTCATGGAGCCAGAAGTTCGTGTATAATCGAAGACGACGCTCCATGATGAGACGCTGACGAATGGCCTCACGCCGTTCAGGGTCCTGGTCCTTACAAGTGAGGCCAGGGTTCGCGGTGTGCCCTACGGGCTCCCGCAGGACCGCGCACCCTTGGGGGCCAGGGGCCGTCCCCTTTCCAGCGGCGCCTCCCACATCACACGCCTTCTGGAGCCAGCGCAAACGCCTGCCTGCCGTTGGGGTCGAGCACGGGGCCGAGGTCACCGTGGCGCCCGAAGCAGTAGAAGCCGCAACCAACGCAAGAGTGGCCGTACCGCGAGCACATGTGGCGTCGTCTGCCGTGCCTCCAGCAAGACTCGCGCCGCGGGAAACCAAGCTGTGGTCTTGGCAGAGCCAACCTGCAGCGGGCACCGTCCGCGGGGTCATTGCCTTCGCAGGCACGGTGAGTGAGCGCCCGTCGTATGAACCCGAAACACATGTGGCGTCGTCTGCCGAGCCTCCAGCAAGACTCGCGCCGCGGGAATCCGTGCTGAGGTCTTGGCCTGGCCAACCTACAGCAGGCGCCGTCCGCGGGGCCATTGCCTTCGCAGGCGCGGTGAGTGAGCGCCCGTCGTATGAAACCGACGAGGACGTAGTAGCACCAGTAGAGGTCGTCAGAAGCGGGAACGACAAGGAGCCGCCCGCCGTCGAAGTGGACGGTACAGAGGAGAGAGAACATGAGGGGGCCGATCTTGAGTGAACACCGCCAGGAGAGCTGCAGGTAGAACAGCTGTCACACGCTTGACCATCGCCAGCAGAGCTAGGAGCCCGACTCGCGAGACTCGGCCTTGGCCCGAGCAGCAGCAGCCTTAGCCCGCGCAAGAGTGTCAGCGCGCACCTTCTCGATCCTCTTCTCCTTGTCGGTCGGCTCGGCAGGGGCCGCAGCAGCCACTGGGGCGGCCTTCGGCGCGTCAGCCGCAGGCGCCTGAGAGGGGGCGGCGCTCTGGCTGCCCGCACCTTGAGGAGCCTCGACGCCTGCTGCAACCGCACCATCCGTAGTCTTGCGCTTCTTGCGCAGCTCGCCCATCCGCTTCTGGTACTCCTCCTGGTGCGTCTTGTACTGGGACTTAATGCTCGTGAGCGCTCCGTGCAGGAGGGTCTTGACCTGCTGGGACTGCTCAAGCTTGAACTTATCCGCCGACCCCTTGGGGATCATCGGCGCGTGAGATGCTTCCCCCTCCCCAAACCCCTCCCCCGGGAGCCCGGTCCGGTCGATTTGGAGGGGGGGGGGGGGTCGAGCGCGAGCGGGGGGGGTCCGGGACGAGCGGTTCACGGGGCTTTTCCGAGCCCAAGAGGGCCTCAAGACGGGCCAAGAAGCCCCCAAGAGGCCTCCAAGACGGCCCACGAAGGCTCCGAGACGCCAAACGACCGGTCCAAGACGCCCACGAAGGCCCCAAGACGGGCCAAGAGGTCTCCAAGACGGCCCCCGATCCGAAAAAATATAAACCCAAACAAGCCGCCCAAGAGGACCCCTAAGAGTCTAAATTGTTGATTTTCGGTTTTCCATATGTTTTCTATGGGAAATTGCATTTTTCCGCCTTGGCGGCTTCCCGACGCGCCAAGACGCCAAAGAGGCCCCCTAGAAACCAAGATGGCCCAAGAGCCCCCAAAGACGCCTCCCAGACGGCCCTAAATAGACGCCCCAACGCCAACGGCCCTAGATGTGGACCACCAATCCCATGACGGAGAGGAAACGGCCCAAGAGGTCCCCAAGACGGCCCAAGAGGGCTCCAAGACGGCACCACAAGGGGCCCAAGAGGGCGACCAAACATGTTGAAACTCTAGCTTTCTGCCCCCAGGAGCCCCAGGGGGCCCCAAGAGTGCCCCAAGAGGCCCCCAGAGGCCCTCACGAGGCCGCCCAGACGCCCCAAGGAACCCCCAAGAAGCACCCCAGAGGCTCCGAAACGGCCCCCAAGTGGCTCCAAAACTCGCTTTTCACCCCTTCGCAGCATCTACTACCCCCAGATTGGCATAAACAAGGGGTCGGCGGTGTGGCGTAAGCCTAAGAATCAAATCCCTCGCGGTCCTCGGCAGAAAAGGCTGGCCCAGAGACGTCCAGCTCTTCACCAAAGTCGAGCTTGATCTCCTCAGCGGAGTCTTTGAAGAGGTCGTCGAGGGAGATGACGTTCTTGCTGGGGCTGGGCTCAGCAGCCTTGAGAACTCCGACGGCCAGCCTACGAGTGGCCTGTTCAAGAATGTCAGCGTTCTCCAGATCCCTCGCCATGAGCTCGTCAAGGTGCTTGTCCAAGTCACTGGCCTCCTTGTCCAGCGCCGCACGGCGCGCCAGGGCCTTGTCGAGCTTCTCCTTGGACGCCTTCTTGGCCTGAGATGCACGTTGCCACTCGGCCTGAGGAGTAGCCTGGGGCTGGGGCGGAGGTTTGGGCACGAACTGGGCGAGCAACTTCTGGGCAAGGTCAGGCGCGAGGTGCGAAGCAGCCTCCTTGACAGCCGCAAGAGCTTGAGGAGGGATGGCCTCGGAAGGGCCCTGCTGCACCTGCAGCGCCTGAGTACCCTTGCGCCAGCGACCCTTGGTCTTGCTGCCTCCATCACCCCACCCAGGCTCCTCAGCTCCGGTGTACGTAAGCATCTGGCCGCCGCCGCCGACAGAGGAGCTGAGCGGGCGGCACTGGGACTGGCATCCGACGCAGAGATTGTGCCTCTTGGCCAGGAGGTCATCCCAAATCCAGTGACCACAAGAGCACACACTGTAAAGCCGAGCACCAAGAATCTGCCCAGCCTTGGCGCCCCCAGGCGGAACTCGGATCCAGGGTTGCCTCGTCCAGGATTCCTCCGCATCGTCGGGGATACGCCACGGGGCGGGGGCCATCGCAGCGCCGTAGCAACAAGCTCCGTCAGGAACACACGAAAGATGGGCTGCCAGAGGCCCGTGCAGTACTGGCAAAAACTGTCAGGCACAAGGCCTTGGCACTGCTGCGGACTAGCAGCTTCCAGTTCGGCACGAGGGCGCGGAGCCCTCAGGTGCGGCATACTTGAGCCAAAATGGCTACGGAGGAGGAGCAGGAGGAGGAGGAGGAAGAGGAGGAGGAGGAGGAGGTGTAGGAAGAACACTGCGAGCCCCGTGCTGAAAATCCGATCAACGTGAAAAAGGAAGAGGAGGAGGAGGAGGAGGAGGTGGAGGAGGAGGAGGAGGAGAGGGAAACAGCGGGAGCAAGAATAACAATATCTACCCCGCGGTCCTCAGCCTTGCGCCGCCCGCGCCGGGCGGCGCGCGGGGGCTCGACCGCATCGCCGCGGGTCC
>CAUYUJ010015975.1:12500-32963 GCA_963575745.1 Prorocentrum cordatum
TCGCTGCTGATGGGCTTCGGAAGCCTCAGGATGGCTTCGAGACGGCCCAAGCGGGCTCCAAGAGAGGCCCAACCCAAGACGGTGATAATGCCGCAGGATGCGACTTTCGGGGCTCGAGAGGGGCAAACCTGTTGGGGACCCCCTTTTTTGATTCGAGCGATGTATCGTTCCAGGGGTCCTTCCCTCCCTCCCGCCCTCCCTCCCTCCACCTCCTCCGGACAGCCGCGCAGGTTTCCCTCGCACTTCGTTCGTGCAAAGAATGCAACGACCTCTCCGAGGCACCGCGCAGCTGTTCGCTTGCAGACTCTTGCACGCCACTGCATATGTACACTACGAGCTGCCGAATCATCTGCCGATGCGCCGTCTAGGCGCGGCCTTTTCCTGCTCCTGTTCATGATGTCCTCCAAGATGGCCCCCCGAAGGGACGACTTTTCGGGCTCAAGAGGATTCAATCAACTCATCCTTCTTCTGCTCGCCTTCCTCCTGCTCCTCCTCCTCCCACTCCTCCGTCACCCCTCCTTATCCTCCTCTTCCTCTTCCTTCTTCCGTCTCATCGTCCTTCTCTTTCGCCATTCTTCGTTCGACAGAGCCGCGAAGGCAAGGAGGAGAAGGAGAAGGATTATGGATACTGCTGATGATGGTTCTGATGCTGATGATGATGATGATGACGACGACGACGATGATGATGCTGATGCTGATGCTGATGCTGATGCTGATGCTGATGCTGATGATGATGATGATGATGATGATGATGATGATGATGATGATGATGATGATGATGGTTTGGATAATGCTGATGATAATGAGGCGGAGCAGGAGGAGGGGGAGGAGGAGGATTTCACAATACGAATAGGAGGAGAAAGCAAGGGAGCAGCAGGAGGAGCAGGAGGAGGAGAAGGAGCAGAAGACGAGAGGAATGGCAAGCTTGTGTGCTCGCGCCGCACTTGAGCCCAAGAAGGCCCGCGGACCGTCAAATAACGTCTGGGTGCACCAGCGGCGCACTCGGGGCTCCCTGACTGCCTGCGCCCGCGGGGCCGCGCGCAGCGGCGGGCGCTACCCGCGCAACCCGCGCGCGCGCGCGCCCGCCGATGCCGTCGCCGCCGCAGCCGCGGCGCCGAGGGAGTGGCGTCCCTCGGCTGGCCGATCGGGGCGGCACGGCCTGGCGCGTGTCGCTGCAGCAGGGGCGCGGCTCGACAAACTTTAGGTCGCCTGTGCAGTGTTGCTCCTGGTTGCTCGGGTAGGGCGAAAGGGGGGGATAGCAAAGGGGGGGTTTGAGAATCAGCTCACGTAGCTGATTTTCCCGGCGCCTCCCGGCGCCGGGAGGCGCCCATGTATCGAGGAATGGGCCCCTCGGTGAAGCCGAAACCAGCTGCATGCAGCAAATTTCGCACCCCCCCCTTTCCCAGTCCCCCCCTTTCGTCCGGCCCGATCGTTGTAGCAGGGGCGCGGCTCGAAAAACTTTAGGTCGCCTGTGCAGTGTTGCTCCTGGTTGCGGCCGCCAGGCGTCCCAACCTGAGGCCCACGTGCGCGATGGAATCACTTTTTTTTTTGATCTGCGGGGCGAGAGCGGACCTCTTCCGCTGAAAGCTGGGCGGGCTACTTTTTTGGTCAGCGGCTCCGAGGCAACGGACAGGGAGCGGAAGCGGCGTCCGGGTCACGGTACGGTGCTAATTTGCAAGACAATTGCCGCCAGAGTCGGCGACCAAAAAATCTAGGCGGGCTACGCGCAGCTTGAATTCAGGAGATAGGGCACAGGAAGGCGGGGCCTCAGGCGGCCGGAGCGGGCGGAGCCCGGGGTGCAGGCGGTGCCGAAGAGCTTGCACAGGAACAGGTACGCCGCGGACAGGGACTGGGGGCGAAGACCCCAAACCCCCCGCGCGATGGAAGCACGCAGGGACTTCTCTGAGCGGCCGCCCATGGCGACGAAGCCAAGGCGTGCCAAGCACTCCCGCAGCTTGCGTTGAGCCAAGTGCTTGGCGCCCTTCTCCCTGCTGGGCCTCTGGCCGAGGAGCATCTTTTTCTCAGTGAGGATCAGATGGAACCAGCTCCAACGCCTGAGACGGGGACCGCATCCACGGGGCCGTCCGTGCCGACCGTGTTAGGGAGTCTCACTCTGTAGCCGCTGCCTCTCGTCCGTGGTGCTGCCGACGGGGGAATCGTCGACCAGCGACTCCCTGCTCGCCAACACCTCGCACTTGCTCCCCACCTGCACCGTGTGCTCGACCTCGTGGCGCCCGCCGCGAAGCCGACAACGGGGCTGCGCAGGACCGCCAGCACAAGCTCCACTCCGAACTTGGTCTGGTGCTGCAAACGCTAGGAGCTGGTCCTGCCCTTCGCTCGAGTAAGCAGCTGCGGCCTCGCGCCGCCACAGCCGGGATGCCTTGCTCGGCAGCCAAATCATCGCCGTCGCGCATGCCGCTGACGGTGGTACCGGAAGGCACGGACACCCCGCCCAGCCTGCAAAAATCCACCTCGCGGCACTCCTCGATCTCCGCCGCCTCCTCAAACGACACCCCCTCCTCGATGCACACGGTCCCTACCATATGAAGTATCTGGGTGTCGCTCGCGCGGGACGTGAACTGCGCACACCGCTCCTTCGCCGCGAGCGAATTGGCGCCACCAGCGCCTCCGTCAACCTTCGTGGGACTCGGTCTACGGGCCTTCAGCCCGCTATCGAAGAGGAGAAGAAGGATGGGCATGGCGATGAGGGCGATGAAGAGGAAGACGATGAGAGGTGCGACCGGTCTTCGTCGTCGTCGCGATGTCGTTGTCGTTGTCGTCGTCGTCGTCGTCGTCGTCCTTTCGGGTCGGGCGAAAGGGGGGGATAGCAAAGGGGGTGTTTGAGAATCAGCCTCTGTAGCTGATTTTCCCGGCGCCTCCCGGCGCCGGAGGCGGCTATGTATCGAGGAATGGGCCCCTCGATGAGGCCGAAACCAGCTGCATGCAGCAAATTTCGTAACCCTCCCTTTCCCAATCCCCCCCTTTCGCCCGGCCCGATCCTTGCCGTCGTCGTCCTCATTCCTCCTCTCGTTCCTCTTCTTCTCCATCCCCGCCGTCCTCGTGCAACCTCAGCGTGCCTTCTTCTTCCCCCTCCCCCTCCCCCGCCCCTCGGGGGCGCACCCTGGCGCCAGAACCCCAGGCGGAGTCCCGCCGGGGGCGCCCCGGGGAGACCCGGCAAGGCCCTCGGTCCTCGGTCCCCTCGCCCGCCGACGACGATGGGAGTGGTTTTCGGAACATGCAGTCGCTCCGTACAGTACAGTCGAGCTGCTGAAAGAAGGAACGCTATGTGAGGAACGAGTGCCCTTTCTGGCACCACAGGAGCCTGGGTGCAAGAGGAGGGCCAGGGGAGCAAACGCGGAATGACCCAAGGAACGGCGAGACCCTTCCGAATCCAAGACAGTCCTTACTTCAGCGTCTTGGCTATAAGGATAATTGCGCGGTGAGGGTGCAAGGGCTTGGAAGGCCATGTCGACGCTTTCAGGGCGGGGCGCGGGCAGCGAGAACGGCCAGGGATGGGCCCAAGGGAAAGGATGAAAGTGCACCCTCGGGACGGCTGCCCATCCTTACTATGTGGGGTGACTGTAACTCGGGTCTCCATCGACCGTTCGGGATGATCCAGACATGAGGGGCAAGGATAGGGGGGATAGGCCTGGGGGGAACATCAACCTCGAATGGGCGATGAATCGCCGATAGATCGGCGATAGGCCCCCGAAAATGAATACTCGCGTTCCTGGGCGGGTTGGGGCTATCGGGCCGGCGATGTGGGGTCGATGCCTCCCTCATATGCCCCTCCCCCCCGATCGTTTCCCCTGAAGACACCTCTGGAACGCTCCCAGAGACGCGCAGCGGCTGGAGGGCGTCCTGGGGCGAGAAAGCAACGTCGAAGAACCGATGCAAACTCCGAAAACAACCGGATCTGATCGATGACAAAGGCGACATCGACGACGGCGAGGTCGGCCAGCGCGCGCGGGCCTTCGCCGCCGCTGGCGAGCGGCCGGCGGCGACGTCGGGGCGCCGGGCGAGCGCAGTGGCGGGGGAGGCGTGCGGCGGAGACGCGCCTGGGGCTGCCGGGAGGGACTCGCGCCAGGTGGCGGCGTTGGCGGCGGCGGCGACGGTCCCAGAGCTCCGACTTTTTCAATCCCGCGCGTTTCCGTCGCTTCTGGCCTCTGTCTGGGGCCCAGTGTCGAGCTCCAGGGCCATCTCACACATGGATCCAGGACGAAGCAGCACCAGCCCCAGGGAGGGGGCCCAAGCCTATCGGACCGCGCTTTGAATCATCGCATCGTCGGATGTCTGGGACGGCAGCGATTGCGGCGACGAAGACGGCCAAGAGGACGAGGGCGGCGACGGCCATGGCGACCTCGTCGTCGTCGTCGTCGTCGTCGTCGTCGCCTCTTACTAAGAGCTGGAAGATTGAGTCTTGTGGCATGCTTTTTTGCTGTCGTTACCATCGCTCCCGGGCCTCGGGAACATGTGGCCGATTCCGGAAACCCTGACCCCAAAAATCGGGGATGGACAGACCCCCCTTTAGTAAAACGTGGTTTAGTGAAAACGGCCTGAGGCCCAAACCTGGCGGGCGCAAGCCTGGAAAATAACGGCCACGGCGCGCTCTCGAGAACCAAAAACGGACAATTCACTAATCGACGTGTCACTGTTGGGGGTTCTGTCCACCCCCGAAAAAATGTTTCCGCCCCGCTTGGGGGTCCCCGCCGTTGCGCCTCGCCTCCCGCTTGGCCCCTCCTCCCTGGTGGCTGCCTGCCGTGGCGACCCCCCCCCCCAGACGGCTCCGCGTGGCGGCCCGCCCCTCTCCAAAACAGGGCTAGGATCGGGATAAATCGCTCCAGAGCGTTCCGGAGCGCTCTCAGAACGTTCCGGAACGCCCTGGAGCGGCCGCGGCGCCCAATACATCCTCCAAACCCGCCGACTCTCAGAGATTTCGAGTTATCCCGATCCGATTTTGTCCCGATCTTCGCGTCGTTTTACCCTCCTCCCTGGTGACTGCCTGCGGTGGCGCCCCCCCCCCCCCCAGACGGCTCCGCGTGGCGGCCCGCTCCTCTCCCTGCCAAGTCCCAGGCCGTGATGCTGAGCACCGGCCTTGGGACGGCATCGCGCTCGGCCTTTCTCGGGCCGGGCGAAAGGGGGGGATAGCAAAGGGGGGGTTTGAGAATCAGCTCACGTAGCTGATTCTCCCGGCGCCGGAGGCGACCATGTATCGAGGAAGGGGCCCCTCGGTGGGGCCGAAACCAGCTGCATGCAGCAAATTTCGTAACCCCCCCTTTCCCTATCCCCCCCTTTCGCCCGACCCGACTTTCGCCCTCGACCGGCGCGCCGCGCGGTCTGGCCACGGAAGCAAAAGGTGCGCCCTCTGGGGGCGCATCTGCTGCCTCCGCCGCCTTCCGCCAACCTTCTGCCGGCTTCCGCCAGCAGGGCCAAGCTTCCGCCGGCGGGCGGAGCCGGCCTCGTTCGGCTTCCGCCGCCTTCCGCCCAGCCTCCGCCGAAGAGGAGATGACATTTCCTTCTGTCCTCGAGGGCGGGGCCCTGGTCGGAACGCTTCCATCTGGAGGCCTCTGGAAGAGAGGAGGAGGAGGAGGAGGAGGAGGAGGAGGAGGAGGAGGAGAAGGAGGAGGCCTCTGGAAACCTTCGTGGACTTGCGGGGACCTCCACGGGCCTCCAGGCCAGATGACCTCCAAGAACCTCGGGAGGCCGGGAGGGAGGCTCGCCCCAGGGTTCTCTCCGGGTTTCGGAGGTGTCTGGGGGTCTTCGGATGCGCGCTCTCATTGTGCTTCGGAGGCTCTCCCTCTCGTAGAAACAGGAAAACGGCGAAAACATAAACTTTTGGTGCTCTGCGCGGATTTCTTGGATCTGGACTAGAACCCCCTCCCTGGCGCGCGGAGTGCGCCAGGGGCGGCGCCGGAGGCGCCGCCATGGGGGCTCCAGCGCGGATCCAAGACATCCGCGCAAAGCGCCACAAGTTGATGTTTGTGTCGTTTTTTCTTCTTCGATCTCTCTCTCTCTCTCTCCCTCCCTCTCTCTCTCTCTCTCGCTCGCACTGGTCAAATCGCAGATCCCACAACAAAGGCACGGGAGAAAGCAGAGGGGGATAATAACAAAAAGCAGACCCGGGGAGGAAGAAGAGGGGGGACAAGGCACAGGTCTCTCTCTCTCTCTCTCTTTCTCTCTCTCTCTCTCTCTTTTTCTCTCTCTCTCTCTCTCTCTCTCTCTCTCCCCAGAGGAGAAGAACAACAAACAGGACCATGATGGAGCCAGCAAGCTCGCAAGGCCACGAGGGGCCCACCGCGCGTCTCTGGCAGCGTCCTTCTCTCGCTGCGGCGAGCGCCCGCTGAGAAAAAACGAGGGTCCCAGGGGGGGTTCAGCACGTCCCTGCCTCCGTCCAACCCTTTTCCTCCTCCTCCTCCTCCTCCTCCTCCACCACCTCCTCCTCCTCCTCCTCCTCCTCCTCCTCCTCCTCCTCCTCCTCCCCCTATCCTGCTTCTCCTCCTCCTTCTCCTCCTCCTCCTCCTCCTGTTCCTCCTCCTCCTTCTCCTCGTCCTCCTCCTCCTCGTCCTCCTCCTCCTCCTCCTCCTCCTCCTCCTCGTCATCCTCATCACCCTGATCCTTCTGGTCCACCTCCCCTCCTCCTGCCCCTCCTCCTCTGCCTCCCCTTGGGAATGCAACGGTTCCGATACCGCTGCTGGGGTGCTCCCCGTCCGAGCTCCGTGTTCTGGCATCCCGCAGCGGAGCGCTGCAGAGCTCCGTGCGTTTAAGAAACAACTGCCCTCCGTGCGCCCATGTAGGCAGAAGGCTGGTTGCAAAGTTTAGGAGATACGTGCGCGGAACCAAACTTGGAACGCGACATTGGGCACAAACCGCTCCTTCCGTACAGCTGCTGGGTATCTTGTGATCAGAAGAGATCTCGAACACGAACTTGATGCTTCTCAGGAGGTTCAACACTTCAAGCAAACTTGGAAACGATTTTGCAACCCGCCATACATCCGTTCAAGGATTGAATTACCAAGCTCTAGACACATGGTATGCGGCCATACATTTGAAGCTCAACTGTCCGACATCTACGTGCCAACCCTGTGTTGTTTTGTGTGTGTATGTGTGTGGAAAGGGCCCGCGGAACAATCAACGAAAACGCGCACACACTCAAGTCCCCTCTTGAACCGTGCCTTCACAGTCTGTGACACACTGTGTATGCAGGTGCCCAGCTATGTAGCAGGGCTGCCCAACGTGGCCGAGTCTCGGACAGTCTATTTGGGCTGCCAGGAAGAGGACACGGAAGGGGGAAAGGAGGGAGGGAGGAGGCGAGAGGAAAGACGCACAAAAATCATGGCCCCGAGAACGGGCAACGGCCCCAGGCTCGGGCAAGTCTGCCGATGCGGGCTCACCCTGTGAGCGTGTCGGAGCGGTCAGACGCGAACGCGTGGACCGCGAGCGCTCTTTCTCAGGCATTTGCGCACACACGCAGACACACACACACACACACACACACACACACACACACACACACACACACACACACACACACACACACACACACACACGCGCAGCAAACATCTGAAGAGGGACGGGGAGGAGGAAGAAAGAACGCCCACCTCGAGACCTGGGGAGACAACAAACACCGATGCTCTCTCGATCCGCGGCCCGAGAAGTCCCGACCCCTCTCCCGGTGGCATCTTCTTCGTCCCGGGTACAGTGGGAGGTCAGTCCACAACAAACCTTCCACAAGAAACCCAAACCCGGAGGCACCGGGACGTCCATGGATTTTAGGTATGGCCAAAGGGGCCCTGGGACACACAAACAAATAGACACACATAACAGGATTCCCCATGTCTTCCCGTATTTTCTGGGCTTTCGTCTTCCCCCCACTTCCCATATGTTCCCATATCTTCCTGGGAATCGACGATTCCTTGTGTCTGTGTGCTTTTCCCCCTCCTGAGTGGCAGCGTCGCGCTCTCCACAGCAAGACCACTGGAGCCAGACCAGCCCAGGGCACCCCGGAGGCAAGCAGGGCGTTGTTCTGTCGGCCTGGGCCTGCGCTGCAAAACTTTTGCGATGGCCCCGGAAGCCGAGGTCGAGGAAAACCGCCAGGATGGAAAATTGGCATACGTCAGGTTCGTGTCGTGCCGAATTCGGCGCTGGTTTCTGACAACGCGGGGGGGTCGTTCAATCTGGAACGATCGGCCGTTTCCGAGACGTCCAAATCGTTCCACATCGAACGATTCTGGGTCGACGCGGCGTTCAAAATTGAATACCGCTGGCGGGATCGCCGCCGCTCGACACGACACGAACCTACCGTAACTCCCGTCGAAGATCTGGGGAGGAGGACCGGGACGAGGGCGAGGGGACGGGAGGAGCGGGAAGGCTGCGCGATGCCAGAGAGCTGTCCGCCGCGCGGTGCCGCAGACCCTGGCGTCGGCTCCACGACGAGGGCCAATACTCAATGTCTACAGAATTCGGATGAATCAAATCCATCAAGTTCGTACTTCAGTATAAAATGATTGTATACAATCCCTTCTAATCTGTCCAACGTGGATCTCTCTGTTTGAACGAAACCACGTGGACATTCGAAGATTCGTTTGACAATGCGGCGATCGAAAAATCCGTCGGCCCCCTTGCGGGGCCACCAGGCTGCGAGGGTGAGGATTGCAGCTCCCTGTTCCAATAGCAGTTTCCAGATTCCACTGTTACAATCCTGTTTTCTGCTTCCTTACTGTTAATTGTTGCTGTCCGCGCGAGGGGTGGGAGCCCCAACCATATTTTTCCCAACCATCCTGTGGTGTTGGGTCCTCGTTATGAAGAGACAGCGCCACGCGTCCTCACTCCTCTCCTCCTCACCCTCCTCCCTCCTCTCTGCGTTTCATCATGATCACCCGTTTCAGCACACCCCTCACACGTTTCGTGGCCCCATAGGGAACTCCACCGACGGCCCCAATGAGACCGCCCGCATGCGTCACGCACCACCCAGTACAGCGTTTCGTGGCCCCACAGGGAGCTCCACCGAAGGCCCCCTGTGGGACCGCCCGCATGCGTCATGCACCACCCAGTACAGCGTTTCGTGGCCCCACAGGGAGCTCCACCGAAGGCCCAAATGGGACCGCCCGCGTGCCTCACGTACCACCCAGTACAGCGTTTCGTGGCCCCACAGGGAGCTCCACCGAAAACTCAAGTGGGACCGCCCACATGCGTCACGTACCACACAATACAGCGTTTCGTGGTCCCAAAATGAGCTCCACCGACGGCCCCACTGGCAGCACCCGCATGCGTCACGCACCACCCAGTACAGCGTGGCCCCATGAGGAGCTCCACCGACGGCCCCACTGCCACCACCCGCATGCGTCACGCACCACCCAATACAGCGCTTCGTGGCCCCAAAGGGAGCTCCACCGACGGCCCCACTGGCTCCGCCCGCATGCGTCACGCACCACCCAATACAGCGTTTCGTGGCCATATGGGAGCTCCACCGAAGGTCACAGTGGGACCGCCCGCGTGCGTCACGCACCACCCAATACAGCGTTTCGTGGCCATATGGGAGCTCCACCGAAAGTCCCACTGGCACCCGCATGCGTCATGCACAACCAAGTACAGCGCTTCGTGGCCCCATAGGGAACTCCACCGACGGCCCCAGTGGGACCGCCCGCATGTATCCCGCACACCCAGTACAGCGCTTCGTGGCCCCATAGGGAGCCCCACCGAAAGTCCCATTCTGACCGCCCGCATCCGTCCCGCACACCCAGTACATTTTTTCGTGGCCCCATAGGGAACCCTATCGAAGGTCCCAATGGGACTGTCCGCATGCGTCGCCCACACCCAGTACAGCGCTTCGTGGCCCCATAGGGAGCTCCACCGAAAATCCTAATGGGACCGCCCGCATGCGTCCCGCACACCCAGTACAGCGCTTCGTGGCCCAATAGGGGGCCCCACCGAAGGTCCCAGTTGGCCTGCATGCGTCCCGCACACCCAGTGCAGCGTTTCGTGGCCCATAGGGAGCACCACCGATTCGTTGACCCATAGGGAGCTCCACCAAAGGCCCCAGTGTGAAAGTCCACATGCGTTTACCCCACCCAACTCAACGTTTCGCTGTCCATAGGGGGCTCCACCGAAGGCCCCGGTGCCACCGCCCGCATGCGTCACGCACCACCCAGTACAGCGTTTCGTGGCCCCACAGGGAGCTCCACCGAAGGTCCCAGTGGGACCGCCCGCATGCGTCACGCACCAGTACAGCGTTTCGTGGCCCCACAGGGAGCTCCACCGAAGGCCCCAGTGGGACCGCCCACATGCGTCTCCCCCATCCCGCACAATGTTTCGTGGCCCATAGGGAGCTCCACCGAAGGCCCCAGTGGCAAAGTCCGCATTCGTCTCCCCCACCCAGTGCAGCGTTTCGTGGCCCATAGGGAGCTCCACCGAAGGCCCCAGTGGCAAACTTCGCATGCGTCTCCCCCACCCGGTGCAGCGGGACTCCACCGAATACGATACCCATGATTGTGGTACTCACAGCTACATATGGTTGGGTCCTTCGCCAGGCTAGTTACCACGCCCTGGGGGAAGGTTCTCAGAATTCGTGGGGGGGGCGTGGGGCACGTAAAATTACGTTACCGAGGAACCCCACATACTTATATCATGGCTGGAGTGATGATAGCTGAAGTGAAGCATGTGAGAATCATGTTGGTGGCCATTCCCTGCGCACCTCCTATGGTGTCGAGAAAGTGCCACGCCTGTTGCTCTCTGGACGACTGGCTCGGATAGCGGCCGCGCTCAGAGACCACCACCTGCGGACCCCCGAAGGTTATGAGAATATGCCACGCCTGCTCCGTCAGCGTTCCCCTGTGCCCTGAACACGACCGGCACGGATAGCAAACTTGCGTACCGATGTGCCCTGAGCACCACCGTCACAGATAGAGGCCGCGCTCAAGGACCACCCCGTGCGCACCCCCTGTGGTGTCTAGAATATGCCATGCTTGCTATGCCCTGGACGACCGTCACGGACAGCCGCGCCCTGTACGACCTGCACGGATAGCGACCTCGCTCAGGGACCATCCCCTGCGCACCTCCTACGGAGTCGGGAAAGTGCCACTCCTGCTTTGCCCTGGACGACCGGCACGGATAGCGGCCGCGCTCTGGGACCATCCCCTGCGCACCCCCTATGCTGTCGGGAAAGTGCCACTCCTGCTATGCCCTCGACGACAGGCACGCACGGATAGCGGCCGCGCTCGGGGACCACTCCCTGCGCACCCCCTCTGGCGTCGTGAAAGTGCCACGCTTGCTATGCTCTGCGCCATGGCCCGCATAGACGCCGCGCTCGGTGACCACCCCCTGCGCACCCCCTATGGTGTCGGGAAACAGCCACGCCTGCTATGCCCTGCGCCATGACCCGCATAGACGCCGCGCTCGGGGACCATTCCCTGCGCACCCCCTGTGGCGTCGAGAAAATGCCACGCTTGCTATGCTCTGCGCCATGGCCCGCATAGACGCCGCCCTCTGGGACCACCCCCTGCGCACCTCCGATGATGTCGACGGGAGGTGAGTGAGCGTCGCGGGTGCGACGCGGCAGGGATGAAAAGCAGAACCCCACGAAACATGTGGGGAAATACATGATATTCGCGTCCCCGAGATCATAATCCCTAATAAACTACGCCGTAGTCGCGTCCCCGAGGTCATAAACCATCGTGAATTATACAATAGTCGCGTCCCCGAAGCCATAATCCCTAGTACGCTACACGACCCCGAGGTCACAAACAATCGTACATTAAATCATATCCGCGTCCCCGAAGCTATAAACCTCAGTAAAGTATACAATTTCCGCGCCCCCGAAGCTATAAGCCATATAAAACTATACAATATCCGCGTCTCCAAGGCCTCACCCTTTTGCAAATTACACAGTGTTCACGTCCCCGAGGCCATCAACCCTCGCAAATTACATGCTATTTGCGCCCCAGAGGCCATAAACCGTTGTAAACCAAATAATAGTTGCGTACCCGAGGCCGCAAACCCTAAATAATTAAATGATACTCGCGTCCCCGAAGCCATCAACCATGATGAATTACTCAATATTCGCGCTACCGAAGCCATCAACCTTCTTACATTAATATTGGCACTCGCGTGAAGTCCCGACATTGCTTCACGTCAGCGTCCAGACATCCCAACACAACTCTGGCAAGTCCCATTCTAAGAGAGGGGGACCGGCGGCATGGGGGCGAAGCCCTTACGGATATTCGCCTGGAACTGTACGGTCAAAGGGATAACACCACGTGTCCTAACTGCCAGAATAGCGTGAAAACCGGCAATGAGGCAGGACACGTATGGAACAAACGCCCGAAACAACCACCGCATAATGCAATGTAAAGACATCGCCCAAAACGGCAACGACATTTTGAATATCACAGGCCCTGCGTAACAGTTCATGTATAAGCTGTGAGACAGTGAAGTACACACCACCGAAGGCGAGAACGCGAATCCCTTGACGGTAAATTCATGTCGCGATGGCGTCGGCGTTGGTTTCTGACACAGCGCGGATCGTTCAACCTTGAACGATCGGAGATTCCCGATAGCAACACAAATCATGCGATATGGGCCAAATCCGGGCCACTGGCGGCGTTTGACCTTGAACGCCGGTGCTGGGGTCGCCGCCGCATCGACACGACGCGAACCTGCCTCAAGACCCGCTTCCTGACATCCGACTAGGTGTTCGTTTCGATCCGCAGCCCCACAAGTCCTCACCTTTTCCTCGGGGAGGACAAGGTTTCGTCCTGGAGTCCCCGATCCATGTCTGATGGTCGCCCGATGGAGGGCCTCGACAGCCGAGGTGAAAGAAAAACCCATTCGGATCGAACACGCATCGAATTGTCGGAACGCTGGGCTTCCTTTGTGGAAGGAGAAAAACGATATAAACAAAACTTTTGGAACTCCGCGCGGATTTCTTAGATCTGCGCTGGGCCCCCCTTCCTGGCGCGGAGCGCGCCAGGGGCGGTGCCGGAGGCGCCGCCCCCGGGGCCCCGGCGCAGATCCAAGAAATCCGCGCGGAGTTCGGACAGCTTCTTTCCAGCGTTTGTTGTCCTTCGGCTCCGTGGTGGCGTGAGAGCCCGCGCGGGACGGAAGCGCGCTGGCCTGGCTTCCTGCCGGCGGTGGGCGTGAGCGGCACCCCCTCGGCGCCTGTGGCGGGACCCCCCCCCCCGCCCCCCCCCGTCCCTGCCCCGGGGCGGCCGGGGAGCCACCGCCTGCCTCCAGGGAGGCGGAGGGGAGGCAGGGGGCGGGCAGAGGGCGCCTCCTCCCCTCCTCCTCCCTCCTCTCTCCCTCTCCCTCTCCCTCGCCCTCCCCCATCCCTCTCCCCCTCCCCCTCCCGTTTTCTGTTCTTTTCCTCCTCCTCCTCCTGCTCCTGCTCCCCCCCTCCTGCCCCCCTCCTCCTTCTCCTTCTCGTCTTCCCTTCCCCGCCATCGCTCGGACGTCCATTCCCCGTGCATTTTCCTCGATGGTCCTCGCTGCAAAAGATACACACACACACACTCACTCACTCACTCACTCACTCACTCACCCACGCACACACACACACGCCCGATCGGTGCCAAGTCCCTCCTTCCGAGCAGCATGGCGCGCATCAGTGTCCTGTTTTCCAGTCTAGCTTTAGTTCGGGCATGTCCTCCTACAGGCGGGTTTGGGAAGACAAATGTACCATGGTTACACATAACACAAATAATTAAAAGAGCACGGAAAATGGTAACCGGACAATTTTTGCACGATTCTTGAATATTCCCCCTGTAGGGTGACATGCCCTACGTCAGGTTCGTGTCGTGCCGACTTCGGCGCTGGTTTCTGACACCGCGGGGATCGTTCAACCTGGAACGATCGGCCGTTTCCGAAACGTCCAAATCGTTCCACATCGAACGATTCTGGGTCGCCCGCGGCGTTCAACGTTGAACGCCGCTGGCGGGATCGCCGCCGGTCGACACGACACGAACCTACCGTAACTCCCGTCGAAGATCTGGGGAGGAGGGCGAGGAGACGGGAGGAGCGGGAAGGCTGCGTGATGCCAGAGAGCTGTCCGCCGCGCGGTGCCGCGGACCCTGGCGTCGGCTCCGCGAGGAAGGCCAATACCCAGTGGCTACAGAACTCTTTCGAATGACAATGAATCGAGTTCATACTTCTGTACAGTATGTTTGCACCAGGGGAGGAGGAGGAGGAGGAGGAGGAGGAGGAGGATGAGGAGGAGGAGGAGGAGGAGGAGGAGGGGGAGGAGGAGGAGGAGGAGGAGGCGGAGGAGGAGGAGGAGGAGGAGGAGGAGGAGGGGGGCCGCTTCCTGCGTCCACCCCCCCCCCCAGGGGGTCGCCCTCGCCGCCGCCGCGCCCCCCGCGCACGCTGGCCGCCCCGCTCCGGGAAGCGGTGCGCGCGCCGTCGGCCGCGGGCAGGGCCCTGGAAGAGCGCGCTGCTGCTCGGGAGGGAGGGCTGGTGCGCTGGCGGTGGGTCGGGCGCGTCCCCCGGCGGGCGGCGCCTGGACGAAACACGAGACACAGGCATTCGATGTGCGCAGGCATGGCTCCGCAAGCGGCACTGCGCTGGTCAGTATTGCTCCGCTTTGCATTTAGTTGTGCTGCATCGCATTCTTTTGCCTTTGATTTGCATTGCACGTTTTTGCGTGCAGTGCTTCTCGCTGCATGGCGCTCGCATCTGGTGTCCATGGCACTGCGCTGCATTCCAGTACCAGTGTGGGCACTCCATTTTGAACATTCTCTTCGCTGCTTTGCATTGGTTCGCATTGTATTATATGGGTGTGCCATTGTCTGTGTTTGATCTCTGTTCGGACCTCGTTTTTTTGACGCTTCAGTGCGCCTCATAGTAATGCGATTTGTGGGTAGCTATTTCAGAGGATCTGTGAACTTGGCAGTGAAAATCCCACCAGCCCTTTGGACGACAGATGGTCTAAGGAGGGTCCCTTTCCTCTTCCACAACCCCTCCTCCCTTCGGGGAGGGGCACTCCCCCCCTCCCCTCCCTGTTTTTTTGGGCGGGGGACCGATGTGTCAGATGGTTCTTTTTCGGCCCCTGGGAGGGCCAATTGACACCCCTCACGAGGATCGTGGCCCCCGAGGGGGGGAGCTACAGTTAGTACACCTTTTTTTGACCGACCGCTTCCGAGATGGCCCCCAGAGGCCCACCCAGGGCTCCCAAGAGGCCCCCAAGAGAGCTCCAAAAGCGCCACAAGAAGCCCCATAAGGCCTCCAAGAGGCACCCGAGAGGCACCCAAGAGGCCCCCGAGCGGCCTCAGAGAGCCCAAGATGACCTCCACGATGGTTCAAGATAGCCCAAACTGGCTCAAGATGGCTCCCAAAATGCTCCCAAAAGCCTCAAGACCGCTCGAAGACGGCTCAAGATGGCCCCGGAGCCTCCCCAGGAGGCCGCCAAGAAGCCAAAATCCTTTGACTATGCGTGTCTCTTTCTCTCTCCCCCGTCAGCTCTAATGAATATCGTTTCTGGATGGGCTGGTGGGGGTACTCTTGGCTACGCAGGCGCACGAATCAAGTCGGACGCCGGGCAAGCAGGGGCAGGCTGGTGGGGATACGCGAAGCATGTTCAGAATGAAGTGCCCACACTGGCACTGCAATGCAACGCAGTGCCATGGAAACCAGCTGCGAGCGCCATGCAGCGAGAAGCAAAACAAATGAAACGCAAGGTAATGCGATGCAATACAACTATATTCAAATTAGAACAATGCTGCCCAACGCAATGCTGTTTGCGGAAACATGTCTGTGCACAACATCAGTCGGGAAACAACCAATGGGAAAACAACGCAATACAATGAACAGTAACGCAATAGGCCGTACGAACCCGAGGTGTGCAAAATAAGTGGTGGGTGCCCCGATTCCGCCGTTGGTAAACATCCATATGGCGCTAGCGCACCAGCTCGTCCATCTCCTCGCCTCCCTCTTCCTCCTCCTCCCTCTCGCAATCTATCCCTTGGCCGGTCGGCTGGCCCCGACCGGCGACCGTCTAGATTGCCACACAGACTTCTTACATGGAACAAGAACAAAATGAATTTGCCCCCCCCCCCCCCCGCCCCCAGGCTGCCCGGCAATGACTGTCACAGGTAGCCTCTCGTCCATCGGTCACGCGGCAGGGACAAGCTGGATGCTTTCTAAGTTGGCCACGAGAAGATGGGTGAGAAGCAGCGTCGAGGGACTGCGAAAGAGGCCGAAAATGGCAAGCGCCTGTTTTGGCAAGCGCCCAGGAAGGCGCGCGGGGCAGCCGCGAGGAGGACCCAGGGCAGCGCGACGGGGGGATGCCAGAGAAGGGCCTCTTGATGCTTCTGGGGGAGGGTTGTGGGGCCCCTCGGGCGCTCCTGGGGCCTCTCGGAAGCCTGTTGGGGCCCTGCTAGCGGTCTCGGGGGCCGTCGTCGGGGGGCGGGCTCGCTCTGAACTCGGGGTCCGCCTTTCGTGTTCCTCTGAGGGCTCTCCTGCAACTCTTTTGGGCCATATTAGGGGCGTTCTGGCCCGTCTTGAGGCCCTGTCGGGGACCTCTCTGACCGTCGTGAAAAGTTTAGGGAGACTCTTGGGCTGTCTTAGAGAAATGGAATCGCGAAAGAGCATGAACACGAGCATCGTTAAAAAAATAGTGGGAATCAATATTTGTTGCCTCTTGGCGCCTTCGGCCCGTGCCGCCACCGCTCCTGGGTTGTAGGTTAGGCCTCTTAGAATCCCACCAGCCCTCTGGACGTCGGTGGTTTTGGGAGTTTCCTCTTCCATCCATCCTTCTTCCCCTCCGGGGAGGGGTTTATCACTGTGCATCACTGTTCCCTATTCATAAACACCCCCTCCCCCAGGCGACTGGGGGCCAACCAGGGTCCATGCCACCCCCCCCCCACAATCCTTTGCAAAAAACTATACAAAACACACTCTGCCTCCAAATTCGGAACATGCGCAGCCAACCCGATGCGCCCCCCCCACCATCCCAGTCAACAAAAACAATACAGAGTACACTTGGCGGCGGCGGCGGCTGCGGCGGCTGCGGCGGCGGTGGCGGCGGCTGCGGCGGTTGCGGCGGCGGCGGCGGCGGCGGCGGGGGCGGGGGCGGCGGCGGCGGCGGCGGCGGCGGTGGCGGTGGCGGCAGCGGCTGCGGCGGCGGCTGCGGCGGCGGCGGCGGTTTGGCAGCGGGGGGCGGCGGCGGCGGCGGCGGCGGCTGAGGCGGCGGCGGCGGCGGCGGCGACAGGCGACAGGCGGCGGCGGCGGCGGCGGCGGCGCGGCGGCGGCGGATTGGCCCTCAGTAGCTGCCCATCCCAAGACGACTACTGAATATGCTGAGGCTCGGGCCAGACTCGGGTGCTACGTATGTGTTGGGAGGGCGGGTGGGAGTGAGCGAGACGGCTTGCGGGCGGGGAGGGGGTAACTTGACCCCTCCCCCTCCCCCCTCCCCTGGACCTGGACGGGGGGTTCCGCGAGTCGTCGGAGCGTCCAAAACGGCCTCGGCGAGGAAGCCAACGTCACTAGGGTTTTGGCCCCATTTTGGCCTCTTGGGGGGGACGCTAATTAATGCTTCCCTCTTGTTTGATCGATCTCCTCCAAGATGGCACCAAGAAGCGCCCAGGAGGCCCCAAGAGGTCCCAAGATGGCCCCAAGATGGCCCCAAGAGACTCCCAAGAGGCCCCCAGGAGGCCCCCCAAAGGATCCCAAGCGGCCCCAAGCGGCCCCCCCGAGGCACCCAAGACGCCGAAGAGCCCCCCCACGACCGCCAAGAGACCCCCAAGAGGTCCCAAGACGCCCAAGAGATACCCAAAGAGGCTCCGAGAAGCATCCAAGAGACCTGTGGTCCTTTTGCTTGCTCTCCTGTTCCTCCTTCCTCCTCCTACTTCTTCTCTTCCTCCTCCTCCTTATCCTCCTCCGCCTCCTCCTCATCCTATTCATCCTCCTTCTTTCCACTCCTTCATCCATCCATCCATCCACCTCCTCCCTCTCCTCCTCACTCCTTTGATGGGCTGGTGGGGATACCTTTTTGTCGCAGCCGCAGGCGAAAGCGCAGGCGGCGTCAAACGGGACGGGCGGGCCACGCGCGAACATAATTGCCTAACGCGCCGGCAAACCGGAGGCCTAAGCGGCACCTAGCTGGCTCTCGCCGTAGCGCCGCGCACACTGGTTTCAGCACATTGCCATGATCGGCGATTCAGCACATTCGTTTCAGCAGAGTTTCGCGGATTCCCATGGCCGACGTGTCAGGAATTGTGCTTTGCCCGGATTCGCGATTACCAGGGCGCAACAGTTGCGATGATTCGCGGTGTTGAAATGGCACGATTCAGAATCGTCAAGACGCAGCAGTCAAATTTATCCGTGGCGTTGAACCCCTGCGAACAATGTTTTGGCATGCCTTAGGGTCTTCAAACATTTGTCTTCCAACAAGGCAGGTCCCCCTGTGGAAATGAACCGTTGTAGGGGCCTATCAAGAGGGAGCTTGGGGGAGGGTTTATTCCAACATCGTCGGTGACTCTTGGGATTGCAGTGGTCATCCTCCTCTTCCTCCTGCTCTTGCTCCTGCTCCTGGTCCTGCTGCTCCTGCTGCCGCTCGTTCTCCTCCTCCTCCTCCTCCTCCTCCTCCTCCTCGTCCTCGTCCTCGTCCTCGTCCTCGTCCTCGTCCTCCTCCCCCTCCTCCCCCTCCTCCTCCCCTTCCTTCTCCTACTCCTCATCCTCCCCCTCCTCCTCCTCCTCCTCGTCCTCCTCCTCCTCCTCCTCCCTCTCCTCCTCCTCCTCCTCCTCCTCCTCCTCCTCCTCCTCCTCCTCCTCCTCCTCCCTCCTCCTCCTCATCCTTATTTGTTTTTCTCCCCTTCCCCGTTGTCCTTTTCCTCCTCCTCCTCCTCGTCGTCGTCCTCCTCCTCCTCTTTCCCCCCTTCCCTCCTCCTCCTCGTCCTCCTCTTCCTTTCCTCCTCCTCCTCCTCCTCGTCCTTCTCCTCCTCCTCCTCCTCCTCCTCCTCCTCCTCCTCCTCCTCCTCCTCTTCCCCCTCTTCCTCCTCCTCCTCCTCTCCTTCTCCTCCTCCTCCTCCTGCTCCTGCTCCTGCTCTTGCTCCTGCTCCTGCTCCTGCCCCTCCTCCTCGTCATTCTCCTCCTCCCCCTCCTTCCGCGTCGTCCTCCTCCTCCTGTTTTTCCCCCTCGCATCCCCTCCTCCTCCTCCTCCTCCTCCTCCTCCTCCTCCTCCTCCTCCTCCTCCTCCTCCTCCCTCCTCCTCTCCTCGTCCTCCTCGTCCTCGTTCTCCTCGTCTTCTCCTCCTCCTCCTCCTCCTCTTCCTCCTCCTCCTCCTCCTCCTCCTCCTCCTCCTCCTCAAGCTCGGGCTCGAGCCTTCTCAGGATCCTTGACGGCTCGCGCCTCCCCAGGGCTGATGGGCATTGTGCTGCTGGCTTGAGCGCTTCCACCTGGTGTGCGGCAGTGAACGCTGGGGGATACTGGTGCATTGTATCAAAGGGTCCCGAGCTGCGCCTCTTCGTGCCGGTGCACCTCGTCAACGGCGACCTCGGGGCGCGCGTCTCAGCCTTTGCTGAGTCTTTCGGCTCGCTCGAGGTTTTTCTTCTCGATGGCGGACTTGCAGCGCCAGTTCAGCCACCCGCCGCCGCCGCCGCCCCCGGCACCTGGCTGCAGGCACCCGGCGGCGGAGGAGCAGGACGCGTCGGCGCCTGTGAAATTGCTTCCGCGCTGGGAGCGCTGCAGCCTCGCAGTGGAGGCGCAGCAAACGGCGAAGGAGCAATTCGGCAAGCAAGTGATGCCGCAAGTGGAGGCTCCGGTCACGTCAGCCCGCAGTGGCGGTGTCTCTGACACGTCAGCCCGCAGTGGCGGTGTTCATATCGAGTGTGATGTGGGCTCCTCGTCTTCCTCTTTATCCTCGGCGGCAGCTGGCGCTACGGAGGTTGCCCCGCAGTCAAAGAAGAAGAAGAAACATCGGCGCACGAAGAAATATTAGGAGGAGGCTTCGCATGTGATCGAGCCCGTCTTTGAAAGTAGCCGGATGTTGCTGGCGCTCCTGTTTGCTCGATTGCCTCTGTTCTAGGGGCTGCTAATGAAGGCCTTGCCACGGGCTTGCAGTCTGGTATCTCACAAGACACGAAAGAATTGGACATGGATGTTGAATTGCTTTGCCGTTTCGCTGATGGCGATGCAGTGCTCTCGGAATTGCAAGAGCAGCTGTCGCTGATGGTCCCTGCTTTGGAGCTGGCCTCTCGGCTAATGGCTGCTGGTGCAAATCCGAATGTTGATGTCCTGCCTATTGTGCAGGGCTTGGCGGATCAGCAGAAGTGATGTCTTCTCTGGGTGTTTTATGTGTGATAGCTGGACTTTAATGTTTGTCAGTGGCTCCATAGATGTTTAAAGCATTTTCCATGCCTGCCTGTCAATCTCTGCGGAATCTTGCCTGCACAGTCGCCTACAGCAAAAAAACATCCTGCTCCTCCTTCCTCCTCCTCCTCCTCCTCCTCCTCCTCCTCCTCCTCCTCCCCCATCCTCCTC
>CAUYUJ010015975.1:33063-101333 GCA_963575745.1 Prorocentrum cordatum
TTGGGTCCTCCTTTTTGAATCCGCAACGCCCCGCGTCACCTCCTCACCTCCCGCTGCCTCTGCACTCCGCGTGCCCATTAGGGCACACCCTTCACACAGTTCGTGGCCCCAAAGGGGGCTCCGACTCAGGCCCACATGTCAAGGTCCGCATGGTGGCGCCGCCTCACTTCAGCACCCCCCTTAAGCCTTTCGGGGCCCCATGGGGAGCCACAGCGCGTGTTCAAATGCCAGAAAGTCCGCATGGCGGCGCCGCCCCACTTCGACGACCCCTCCCCTCACACGTATCGCGGCCCCATAGGGAGCTCAAACTAAGGCCCAAATGCCCAAGTCCGCATGGCGGCGCCGCACCATTTCGGCACACCCCTCACACGTCCTGTGGCCCCACGAGGAGCCCCGACTAGGGCCCAACTACCAAAATCCACATCATGGCACCGCCGCTTCATTTCGGCACCACACTCACGCGTTCCGGCCCCATAGTGAGCCCCAACGCATTCCCAAATGCCAGCCCAGCGCATTCCCAAATGCCAGAAAGTTCGCATGGCGGTGCCGCCCCATTCGGGCGCACCCCTTACACGTTTCGTGGCCCCAAGGGGGGTCCCAATCAAGGTCCAAATGCCCACCAAGTTTACATGGCGGCGCCGCCTCATTTCGGTACACACCTCCAACGTTTCGTGGCCTCATTGGGAACTCCACCGAAGGCCCCAGTAACACAGTCTGCATGGCGGCGCCGCCCCATGTCGGCGCACCCTCACGCGGTGCAAAGCCTCATGGGAAACTCCACCGAAGGCCCTAGGCAACATCCGCGTGGCGTCGCTGCCCCTATTGGGCGCACCTCCCTCGCGTTTCGTGGCCTTTCTTGGGGGCTCCGATTCAGTCTGCATGGCGGCGCTATCCCATTACGGCGCACTCCTCACGCGTTTCATGGGCCCATAATGAGCTCCGTTTCGTGGCCCTCCACCGAAGGCCCCAGCGGCAAAGTCTGCATGCCGCCAGCTTGTTATTTTGGCACGCCCCTCACACGATTCGTTCCCCTCTTTCGTATGACTTGCCTTGCTGTGCTTGCGAGTGCATATGGTTGGGCCATATGCCGACATCATACAAGATGGCCTCCGAAGGCCTGCGTAACGGGCCCTCGGAAGCCAACCTTCGGGCACACGCCGACGTGGACTCGGGATTCGTGGGCCCGTCGCGTGGGCGCAAGACCCACGGATCGGGGAAGGCACCATATGCAACAACATGCCAACGGCGCCTGCTCTGGCGACGGAGCGCGCCGATTCTGTACTGCAGCGGAGCCCGTCGCCAGTCCACGCACGCACATTTATGTTTGCGTTTCCTCGGCGGAGGGAGGAGGAGACGAGGAGGGGGAGGAGGAGGAGGAAGGGGAGGAGGAGGAGGAGGAACAGGAAGAGGAGGGGAGGAAAAAGAGGAGGAGCAGGAGGAGGAGCAAAAGGAAGAAGAAAAGGAGGAGGAGGACGAGAAAGGAGGAGGAGGGGGAGGATCATTTAGACAGGAGACTAAAAATAAAGAGCCAGGATGTGAACACACTGCTTTACGGTGACCAGCTCGGCCGGTTCAGGGTGGCCCCCCTCCTCCTTCAGCCTCCTGATCTCATCTGCTGAGGCGGGTCCGCGCGCCATCTCGTGGACCGTCGGGAGTTGCGCCTGTAGGCTGGCTGCTGCTCTGCGCGCTGCGAGCAGGTCAGAGCCGAATGATGAACGACGCGCGCTTGTGCGATCGGCTCACAGCGTCGAGCAAGTGGCAGATATGCTTACCTGTGCTGTGGCACTTGCCCAGACGCGTGTATGCGGCGCCACCCATGGGGCATCCTCTCTTCCTCGCGCTCGAACGAGCCGTCGCTGTGCGCGCAGATCTGGTCTGCGCGCGCCGTCGCCGGGAAGGTGATTCGCGACTTGATTTTTTGTGTGGCCAGAACGACGGAGTTGAGCTGCATTGCGTGTCTGATGAGCAGCTCGATCTTGGCCCGTTGCAGCGCGACTATGCAGAGGGTGACGCGGCGTTGCGCGGGCAGCGCGTAGGCAACTACTTCTAGGAAAGGAGCGAAGAGATCTGGGAATGGACCTACGGCCGGCTCGTCGGCCTTTCGCTTGCCTGGGTCGACGTGCCTGATGGGGATCAGCGCGCCGATGGACTCGTCGCGGTAGAGCGTCGCTGTGCCGTCGGCACTGCAATGTTGGTGGACTCTGCATGTGGTGAAGTCGTCGTGTTCCCATTCGTCTTGCCGAATGCGCTCTCGATGTGGCCGATGAGTCGGTCGACCAGCTCCTCGCGCCCCGTGATCTTGAGATCGCCATCGTGCTTGGACGGCATGAGCGCTACTAAGCTGCCGGCGCCGCTAGTGCCAGGCGACTCGTGTTTGACATCAAGTTCAAGGTCCCATCGAATCGGCTTGGTGTTGCGCTCCGGCGGGCGCGTGGCCCTGGTGACCTTCATGGGGGAAGCTTTGGGCGCATCCTTGCAGCCCGTGACCAGCCTGATGCAGCGCGGGCACTCGGCCCGCTCGTCGATGGGCTGGTAGCCTGGGAACTGCCGGGGGACAGCGGCACTGCCGGGCGGCAGGATGAAGTGAACCCCTCGTGGCGCCGCGCCCTGCTCCGTCACGCCGGCGCAGGTCATGCCCTGCAGGGGGAATTTCTTAACGCCCACTGCGACGCGCGCCCGGTCTGGGCGACGGGCCCCTTCCGAGGACAGAATGTGCTGGGGCGCCCGTTTCGCCGGCTGGCGAACGCCTCCAGGGCTCCAGCGCCCGCGTCACGGAAGCCCCTCAGCGCCATGCGGCGCCGGATGATCCTGGTCGCTTTGCCGTCGGGCCCCATGCGGTGCTTCCACTTGAACGCGCGTCTGGGGCCCATGGCGCTCCTGGCGGCATTGAGAGGGCGCCGCCCGCAAGACGTACATTCTAGCTCGATTGTGGGTTTCTCGTGAATGGCGGCGGCCGCCTCCTTGGACAGCCTCGACACCTGCTCTTCGGACGGGGGATCTGCGTCGCGCTTGATTGCCGAGGTCTTGGCGGCCGCATATTCTATCGGCGCGGCCGTGGTGGGCGCGCCGGCAACGTAGTTGTCCTATTGGCAGCTCAGGAATGCCTCTCGCACTCCAGGGTCCAGGTGCAAATCTGCGCTTTCTCCCCCTTCATTCCCCTCCTCTAGCTTGGCGTGGTCGTCTGGAGAGGGGCCGCGCAAGTAATAATGGCGCTGCGCGTGGATGTGCTGGCCGCTTGCGGCCGCGTGCTTGACGGCAGCGTAGACCACCTGCTGGCTGTCGGCGCCTTCCTGCTCCTGCAGCTCCTGGGGCAGATCCTCAGCGCCCTCGACCTTCTGCCAAGCTGCCAACATCCCCTGTGGAGATGTTCGGGGGGGTCGCTGTCGGCCTCGTTGGACATCGCCGGCAGGGCTGATGGGGCCACCCTTGGTGACGCCGGCGACGTCCTCAGCGATGTAGATGACGCAATCGTCGACGCCCCGCCCTGGTCCTGCCTGGCGTCGGCTGCCACCAGCTGCTTGTCGCTTAAGAAAACTGGGAAATGCCGGCGTGCTCCCACAGCTCGCTGATGAGGCTGCGGGTGTCGAATTTGACGCCGCCTTAGTAAAGTTGGGGGGCGTCGCTCGGGCTCCGAGGGGGCGCCAGATGACCAGGCTGCGGGTGCAGCCCATCTGGTCGTCGGCAGATCTCTGGCCAAGTGCGAGACGCAAGGCGCGGACACCAGGTAGCTGAATGCACCAGCGGGGCAAGTGGCGCAGGGCATAAAGGACATCAGGGCGTTGCTGGGCCTGCTCGGTCAGCTGCTTGCCCTGCTCGCCCTCGGGGTGGCTGAAGGTCCTGGCCCCTTAGCCTGGCGTGATGCTTTCTATGCAGTCCACCATCCCAGGCCAAGCCTGCTCGCGCCAGGCCGGCGCCAATGTCGTTAAAGACGGCGCCGATGAAGGTCCGTGCGTCCTGCAATCTGCAGACCGTCTCGGCGTTGCAATACTTGGCCGTAATCTTGCCTCTGGCCGGGCCCACAGAGGGGGCGGCGCCGGGACCTGCCCAGCCTGGCGCGGCTTTGGTGCTGGGAGGCAGGTGAACCTCCGCCTGATCACTCACGCTCAAACGCCCCACTCCAGTCTCTGTCGTGCGTTTCTGGATGGCGCTGCAAGGCGATATCACGGATGCGCCGCTGCAGTCGGCTGGGTGGCACCTCGCCACCAGCAGTGGGACCAGCTCTGGCGACATAGTCGCCTTCGCTCTCCTCGCCCTCCTCGAGTGGTGGCAGGGTGCAGAGCTGCCCGGCGAAGATGTTGCCTGGCGTAACGCCGCCCGCGTGGGTGAGGCTCTTGCCTGCGATGATGGCATGGGCCAGCGTGGAGTCGAAGTGGGTGGCAAGGCTTCCGCGCTCCAGCTGTTCTTTGGTGGCGCGTAGTTCGCGCCCGAGCATTGCACCGCGCCGAACTATGGAGCGAGCGTGCTGACGCGGAGCGCGGATGTCCACCTGGGCCCCTCTCCTCCTCATCCTCTAAGAAGTACTTGGACTTCATCCCCACTTCGCCGTCCACGATGAAGGTCTCCATGGGTCACGACCAGTCAACTGCTGCCAGGAACATCGGGTCGCATCTGTCTGTGATCTCCTGACCGCTGTGCCACCGTGAGGCGCGGCAGATCAGGTGCAGTATCATGCGATCCTCGTAATGAAAGATGTCGCATTCAACGTGCTGGCTGGATCGCGTCCGAAGGCGGAACGTCGGGATTGTCTGGCGTGCTGGTGGGCGCCATCGACGACGTTCCCGACAGTTGTAAACCGCTGTGGGGATGAGGTCGAGCATGGACTGTGGGAAGATGGCTGCACGCAGTGCTCGACTCATCTCCGCCCTCGTGACGCGCCACCACCGGAGATGTAGCTCGCGTAGCTCTCGCGTGCGTTGCACTTGCTAGTCGTCGCGTGGTGCTCGTGGTAACGTGGTGTTGTCAAAGCGAATCCAGTCTGCAGGCGTTGGGTTGCCTACAGCAGCGTCGGCAGCGCGTGGTGCTGCCCATCTCGGTGCTGTGCCAGCTGCTGGGCTGGCTCGTAGCCGTGGACCGGCAATGCAGTTGCCAGACCCACGACCCTGGGCCCCAGCGCAGGAGGATGAACTGGCTCCTGGTGTGCTGAATGGTGCCTGTGGTGGTGCTGCCTCGTCTGCTGCCCCGAGGTCGGCTCCTCTAGGTAATTGAGCCAGTTGGTCATAGGTTGGGTGTAATCCTCTGAGTCGTGGTGCTCGTGGATGTTGGCCGGTACGGAGGCGCGGCCGCGCGCGGGGATCCGCGAGCCTGCGCGCGCTGAGCTCGCGGGCATGTGCTGGATTGTCGCGTTCCTGCTCCTCGCGGCAGCCTGGGCATTTCCAATGTGCGGGAGCACTGTGAAGGTGCCGGCAAGTGGGCGGATCTCGGGATTGCATAGGCGAGTCGGATCGCATGTTGCGTCGGCACGCCTTGCGCGTGCAGCGTGCGCGCTCAGCGGCTATGGCACTGCTGTTCTCCCCCTGCGTGGCCCCTGAGGCCGGCGCTGGGTAGGCTGCCGCATCGACACCGCATTCGCGAGAATAGTCCACCTTGTGCGGGAGTCTCTGGCGTTGGCGTAGGTCCACGATGCCCTGGACCACTGTTCGGCCATCTTCAATGGCCAGATTTGGGCGTCGAAGCTGTTGTGGCCCTCGACGTGCACGTGAGTGCGCTCGTTGGTGCACTTGAGGTCCGCGAACTGCTAGAAGATCTCTGGGGCGTTGGAAACCAAGACCGCGGTCTTTCGTTGGATCCCTCCGCGGCGATCGCGTGGCCCAATCCCTTGCGCGCGCCAGGTGGCGCCAGCACCTCGGGCCAAGCCGGCCCGCTGTACAGCCGTGATGGATTGGGCTGCTCGTGACAAGTAGCCATCGAGCTGCAGCTGTAGCATGGCTGCAAAGCCGCAGAATCAGCGAAGCCATGTGCTGTGGTTACGCTTGAAATAAAAACTAATCCAACGCGTATCGCTCCACGGCTCTCTGCTGGCTCCGTCGTTGAGAGCGCAGCCAGTCACCAAGTCGAAGTTCCCCCCCCCCTTCGCGGCGGCGGCGGACAGCAAGTTGGCTGGTCCGAGCCTCCCCGCCGCATCATCTGCATGATGTCGGTGCCGTGGCCACTGGAGGTGAGGTAGGTGAAGAGGTGGAGGATGTCGTCGGACTTGGTAGGCTGGGTCGCTCGAGCGCTCGCCAGATGGCGATCCGCTGCTGGGGCCGACGAACCCTGAATCCACGAAATTGGCAAACCTGAAGTGAGGCTGCCCTGGAAGTCGTCGTCGTCGTCGTCGTCGCACTCGTCGGCGCGACCTGACTCGCCAATCGCTGGGAGTCCCAATATGCATTTTGGCCAGACCTGTGAGGTCGGTCTCGCAGTCGTCGTAGTGGTCGTCTACGACCTGCCAGCGTGCTTTGGGTACGTGGCCCCCCGTATCTTTGCTTTCTGGGGCACTTGCGCTCTGCTGTAGGGCAGCTGCTGACAACGCATGTTGGACACCTGTCCAGCAGGTCGTCAATAACATGTCCACAATTGTTTTCTGGGGGGCACAGCCGATATGAAGTAGCATGTCCGTGCTTGTTTGTGCTTGTGGTCCTGTGTCTTGCCGAGTGTTCTGATATTTTGCGCGCTGCTCGGCGCCCTGCTTGCCGGTCGCCGCGGGGCAGAAAGTCTTGTTCGAGTATGGTGCTGAAGCTGCTGCTGTGCCTGGCCGGCGGCGCGCCTTCCGGGGCGCGCTGCCGGTCGTCGAAGTGCGACGGCAGCGGGGCGCAAGACGCGACGCGTCGCGGCACATCAAGCAAAGATAAGTATGCGGCATGCCTGTCGGTAGTCGTCCAGTCGTTGCGGTGTCCTCTAGCGTGATGTCGCAGCGGCGCATCTGGTTGGGGACAGGTGCTCCCGTGAGCGTCATGAAAGATGCCGCTGTGCTTGGCCTCTGGGGCGAGACGCCTGCGGCGAGCTTTGTGCTTGCTGGGGTCCAGCGCGCTATGAGGTCCGTGCAGTCCGAAGGTCACGATCCTGGTGCAGGAATCCTTGACCCGGGCGCGCCAGTTAGGAAAATAAGCAATAATGCGCTGTACTCCATCCGGGTTCCTGTCGCACGTATTCCGCAGCATGCAGTAGCTCGTGCTGGAAAGTTGCCAGACAAGGACCTGATCGCGCTCGTGTAGGACTTGGTACGCATGACGTCGTCGCCGCACTCCTGTAATGCTAGTGACGCGTCCCTCCCGCTATCCGAGACCCAGACGGGACGGCCTGGCCCTACTGCCCACTTCCGCTGGGGCAGGTCGACTGGGCCAGCCTTGCGAGCTGACCCATCCTCCTCGTTGTGTGGCGGTTGCGCGGGGTCTTCAATAACATAACTACCCTCAGACCCTGTTGGCACTGCAGTGCCCGATTCCAGCGGGACGGGGTCGTAGCTGACGCATGTCGCGCTGGTGTGACCGTAGCCCCCGGAGACGCGGGGGGCTGGAAGAAAGTTGGTGACGATCACGACCTCGGAATCCGTGATGACGCGCTCCAGGATGAGTCGGGCGATCCGCTGGCCCTGCTCGACCACGAACGTCCGCGGGCTAGTTTTGTGCATGATCACCTTGATCTCGCAACGGTAGTCGGGGTCCACCACTCCGCCAGGACGTCGACGCCCTTGCGGGCCAGTCCTCAGCGCGGGGCTGCGCGTAGGTAAATCCCGTCGGCGCGAGAAAGGCGACGCCCGTAGACACCGAGGCGCGACCACAGGACGTGACATTGGCGCCCGCGCAGGCGAATAGGTCGCAGACTGCTGCATGAGGTGCGCCAAGCGCCGTTGCTTGTGCGCTGGGGCTTAGAATATTTATTTTGAGCTTCCTGAGCGCGCGGGCGTCTGTGGAGCCGTCGTCCTGGTGGTTGTTGACAACTGCCAGTAGTGTGAGCTGCATGGGTGGTTGGGCCCTTATTGGTGGTTTGAATTGGTCGACGCTGCCGACTAGCATGCATGAGTAGCCACTTGGGGCCGGCTCTAAGTCGGGCAGCATGGCGCCGGTGCTCCAATCAATTTCGTGGCCTCCAGGGCCGGGAAACGCGAGGCATTTCGCCTGTCTCCACCACCCCGTTGTTGTACTGCGTGGATTGCATTTCAAGAAGGGCAGGGAGATGGAACCCATCGCCCCGCGCAGCTGGAGCACGCGCGCTGTTCTGGGTGGTCGCGAAATCGGGGGTGGTAGCCGCCATGCGGCAATGTGCCTCCCGATGGGCAACCTGTGAGTTGTTGCCAACTCTTGCTACGTAGAGTGGAGACGTCAGCCTCTCCTTGGTGGGCTGGATCCTCGCCATTATGGCTTTGTCGCCAGATTCACCGCGCAGCGTTGCCGCCGACGCTTGGTGCAAACGACGGTATTCACAATGGTGCCAAGCCAGAGGTCGGTGATGCCCAAGTAGCGTGGCAAGTCGGTCAGTGGACTCGGGTCTTTACCTGGCGAGGTTGGCCACCGCGGGAATGTCGGTCGTTGCGGCGGAGTATGCAGGCCCAAGTGGATGTCGCAGGGTAGTGCCACGTCGGCAGCGGATGCGAAACTGGAAGCAATGCCAGGGGACTGCGTAAGATCCTGCCGTGGTGTCGCGCTGTGGCGGTGCCTCCCCTGGCGCGCTGTCGTTTGACATCGGCCTGGCTGACGCCGCAGGTGCCGGGCCTGGAATGCCTGGATCTGCCGCGCCGGCCAGCAACGCAATTGCCAGACCCGCTGTAGCGCGACCTGCACCACTGACAAGGAACTCGGCGATGACGTCAGCCGGGCCTCGGTATGCTGGGCAGTGCGCCAGGTGGGTGTCGGTGTTCGGCTGTAGGTGGCAGCGGCATGCCTGGTGCAAGATGCGACGGCACTGTAGGCGTGCAACTTGATCGCCATGTACGAAGGCCTCGATGCAGATAGGACAATCCCGATCGTCGCCGTTGACGACCGTCGCGCGGCCTGCAGCTGGCCTGGCAGCCTGCGCAGGGGGTGGATTCGTAGGGTTTCTGTCCAACGCTGTGCGGCTCGTCGTCGCTGCTCGTCCTGTTGTCGTAAAAGATCAAGTGCAAGCTGGGTGTTGTGGAGCTCGTCGAGGTGTCGTCGTTGCGCGCCGTCGAGTGTAGAGCCTACTCCGCCCTCGGATCGCGCGCCGCTGGACATCCCGGCGTCGCGGCTGGCGACCCGCATGGCCACTCTCCCCGAGGGCAGGCTCACGTCAATAGGGGCGTGCTGGTTGAAGAAAGCCAGATCGCTGGGAGACTCCGGCATCGGGGGTGACGTGGCCATCGGCGCGGATTGCGGTGGCCACGTGGATCTCAATCCGCATGGCGCGCTGGTGCCGAATGCAGAGATTGATGGCATGCGGGCCCAGCTCGGCAACTGCGCTTCGGCAGGCGGGTCGGCTGGCACCGCGACTCGGGCATTGATGCCGCTTGTCCAATCGCGCCCAGTAGCCCTAGCGGGGAAGCCAGACTGGCCCAGCGTTGTGGTGTCAGTGCTAGTGATGCTGCTGAAGTTGCTGGAGCTGCGGCTGCAATTATTGATGCGTTCCTCACCCCTGCCGTGCGGACTGGAAACGCAATTGCCCTATCCGTCCGCTGAGCAAAACCCCGGTGTGCACGGCCCATGATGCAATCAATTTCCTGGCGTTGTCGCCGAACTTCGGCCGCCGACGCCGATGAAGACTGCGACGTGCCCACCTAGTTTGACCAATGGCTCTGGCCACCTGCCTGCCGCGGGGGCCGTCGCGCGGGGGCCGTCGGGCGCAGCGCCGGGGGCTGCCTCTGTCGATGCTGGTGCATGCGCTGGGCGCGTTGCTGCCGGAACAAGAATCGGTTGGACGCCGTTCCATGGATCGGCGCTCTGCGTGGGGTCGCCGCTGTTAGGCCCAAGAGCCGCAGGTTCGGACATCCCGCGGGTTTCCCTGGCGATCCAGACCGAATTGGCACATGGTTTTGCTCGTGCAGCGGCTGGCCCAGGTTCTCCGTGGCGTCCTGGGTGCGCGAATGGCGAAGATGCCGGCGTCAGTGGTGGCGGTGGCGCTGAGGCGGGGGCGTTGAGGAAGAGGGCGCGCCCTTGCTGGCGCCGACGGGGACAGTCAGTCGCGCGCGATGTACTCCGCCAGGGCCAAATGGATTGCCTCGTCGGCCAAATTCCAGACCAATGGTCCGATGATTGCCCAGTCCTCCACCCCTGTCCTTCCTAACGCCGTCGAAGGTTTCGCGGGTGTCGTTATGTGGCGCATTTGACAGGAAGGCGCGGGGAATTTCTCCGTGGCCCGCGCCCTTGCGTTTGATGACCCTCCGCGCGCGGCGCGTGGGCTCGTCTGTTGACGCGGCGCCGCGGGGGCAGCGCCCGTGGGCCCAGTGGAGATTTCGCCGCGCTTCTCCACGGGAGCTTCGCGCAATTCGGGATCGTCGGCAAAAGTTTCTCCGCCGACTGAGCTGATGGCGTCGGAGTCGGCGCCTGAATCGAAACCTGCTGCTGCTGATGGATATGCCGCCTGCGGTGCTGCGGGTGTGTCGGCGTTGGCGACTAGCGGTGCAGAGGGTGGACTCGGTGCTGCCCCTAAGGCTGAGTGGCCCTTGCCCCTTGCCATCCCAGCTCGATCCAGCTCCAGTGCAATAGGCGCTCCGATCGCGATCGCGCGCGGGCGCGCCCGTGAGAAACGTTTGGTTTTGGGGAGAATGCGCGGCTGAGGCGAGATTGCCTGGCGAGCCTTCAATCGTGCACAAATCGGCGTTACTGGCCCATCGCGCGCGCCAGCTGCGGTGCGTCCATAGGGCAAGCCACGTTGCAGCGCCCTGTCGCGGAGGATGTCAAATATGGTGGGGAAGTGGTTTAGGTGCTCTTGCGGCAATCGGTTGACTTTCATTGGGGCCCATGCCGCCGGCGCGCGCTTCTCCTCGCCGAGCTGTGGCCCCGCCGCTCGGCCACGCCGCGCGCGAGGTGGGTCATGGGCGGCGCTGGGCCCCCCTTGGCGCGGCCGCCGTGGGCGGGGGCGGCCGGCGGCCATTCGCCCGCGCGCTCGCGAGCCATGCTGGTCAAGCGAGACGAGATGTAGGCCGCTTAGCGAAAGTCGTTGCGGTCTGAGTTCGCCGCTGACCATGTCGCCACCTCCCGCGCCCAGCAGGCGAGCTTGCTGCTCGGGCCCCCAGGTTCGGAGGCGTCGCATGTTGCCGCTGCCTCTACCAACTGCGCCCATGCAGGCAATGCTGCTGATGGCGACGACCGCGCCCACTTCGATGGCCTACCGTCCAGAGTGGGGCCCCCCCCAGGTGTCGAGGAGGCGCGGTAGTCCTGGTGCCCGCCAACGACGGTGGTAGTGATCCCCGAAACCGCCGTGGGCGTCTGTCCCTGGCGCGCTTCTCCCCATCGGCGCATTGGGTGTGCTTTTGTGTCGCAGCATCTCGCCACGTAGTGGCGAGGAGCCTCGTGATGCGTCGTATTGCCACTGTACTGCGCAATGCCAACTGTGCAGTTGTGTAAAGGAATCTGCCGGGGGGTCCAGGTCTGCCACGCAGGAGGGGGCGCGTAGGTAAAATTGGCAGCACTGCCCCGGAGAACCGATGCCGAATAGCCCCAGGCTTGTGTGACGGTCGCCAGGAAGGATGGCAGCGCAATTGCCCGACCCTCCATCGCATTCCCACTCTTGTCACCGATCTTGCTTGCACACGCCCCCCCTGGTTTCCACGACATAGTTGCGGACGGCTCGGGGCGCTTTGCCGACGACGACGGTGAACTTCGGATCGGACGACTGCTTGACGTGGTCGGCTGCACCCACGTGCGGATGCAATGGGGGCGATGCGTCCTTTGCCGCTTCCCCCCATTGGGCATCCGCAATACAAGTGCGAATAGCTCGGGGCCCATTGGTGAATGCCGTGAAGACGTAGGTGCCTTGTAAATTTCGAACGCAGCTCGAGAATGCCACGGGGGACGGAGGGCTGGCTGGGGGCGCGGTCCTTCTTGTTGACGTCCTGGTACTTGTAGCTGTGCTCGCGTTCAACGTCAAGCCAGGCGGCGGGGCGGCGTCGGCGCCGCCGGCCGCGGGGACCAGGCAGTAGATCGCGAACACGGTGAAAACGATCCAACGCGAGGTCGGCGCGGCTGGAGGAATAATGCGAAGTCCATGAAGAGGTCGTGCTTGATGTAGTTGCATCTCATGGCAGAGCGGTGGACACCCAGCAATCGAAACAGGGCGGCGGGGGGATTCCATGCAAGCCATGGCGAGGCGTGGAAGGGAGCCGAAACTCCGCTACCAATTAGAAGTAACTGATCAGGATGTGAAAACACTGTTTTACGGTGCGAGGATCAATAATGAAATGTCAAATTCGATGAGCACAGGCATGTAAGCTTGGTCAGCTCTGACGCCCCCGAACACAAATCGCAACGGTGAGGGTGATGATTAAAAAGGCAGGTATGCAGAGAATGATTGTTCGAGGAGGAGGAAGAGGAAGAGGAGGGAGAGGGGGTGATAATGATGCTGATGCTGATGCTGATGGTGCTGATGATGATGATGACGATGATGATGATGATGCTGATGATGATGGCGACGATGATGACAATGATGATGATGATGGATATGATGCTGCTGGTGGTGGTGATGGTGATGGCGATGATGCCGATGATGGTGAGTGGGAAGAGTCGGAGGATGATGAGGGGGAGGAGGAGGGGGGAGGAGGAGGAGGAGGAGGAGGCGGAGGAGGAGGCGGAGGAGGAGGAGGAGGAGGAGGGGAACATCGAGGAGAGGCGCTGGGGCGCAACAGGCAGATCGTCGGAGGCATGGGCTCCTGCACTCTCGCCCCCCGCCCCAATTCTCTTCAGACCAGGGGGGGAGGGGGCGCTCCTCTACCCCCTCGCCCCCCTACCCTCCTCCCAGTGCTCACCCCCTCCCGCTGCCCCCTCCTTCCCAAATCTTGAGCGCCCAGGGGCAATCTTTGAGCACCCGGGGCCGTCCAGGACCGGTTTAGGGGCCACTTGCTCGCCTCCCTCGTCTTGCCCACTCCCTCCCAATGCTCCCCCCGCCCCCTACAGTCTACCCGTGCTATTCGGCATCCTGCCCACGAGCATTCGGCACCTAGGATACTACTCGTACTACGCCAATATACACCACTAGGCCAAGTCCCGAAGTGGGGCAACTGAACATATACGCATATTCGTCGCCTCCTGAAACCACTAGCTTGTTTTCCCCTGATGTCATGTCTCTTCTACGTTTTCTTCACAACTGATGCAACGGCTCAGCGGGCAGCAATCGTTGCAGCCCTCCTGCCAGCCCACAGTTCTACCGCGTCCAAATCTCGCGGGTGGTGTGGATTAAGGATATCGCCACATGTAGCCCCCCAAACGCGCAACTCTGCTAGCGCCGCTTGCTTGACTTAGAGGATGGAGCTTCTTACGCTAGTTGGGGGTGCTTGCGGTTGGGCTGAAGTTACGTGTGCTCGGGAATAAGTTTCGCAAGTGGCTTAAGAATGTTGCAATGTTGCAAGTGCTGTAAGTGTTGGCGTTGCCTTGTAAGTATACCTCCGGTACTTCTGAGCATGTATCAGCCTTTGAGCACCGAGCCAAGCTACCTTGCAAATACATCTAAGCAGCGTAGGTGAACGTCGCAGTAAATACTTAGGCCTTGTCAATGACAGATCTGCGGAACTGAAGCCTATCCTCCACTCCCTCATCCTCCTCCTACAACTCCTCCCCCCCCCCCTCCCCCCCCCTTCCTTCCCCCCCATCTCCTACTCCTTATCCCTCATCCTCCCCTTCGTCCACCTCCTCTCCTCCCGCCCCCTCATCATCCTCTGGTGGTCATCATACCATCACCATCGTCCACTCATCGTCGCTCGACCGCGCCGCCGCCGCGGCCGCCGTGACCCTGGGCGGGGGCGCAGGGGAAAGAGGGGGGCGAAGGAGAAGGAGGAGGGCGGAGGACGAGGGGGAGGAAAAGAAAGAGGACGGAGGACGGAGCAGGAGGAGGAGGAGGAGGAGGAGGAAGAGGAAGGAGGAGGATGGAGGAAGGATGGAGTGAGGAGTAGGAGGACGGGAGGAGGAGGAGGAGGAGGAGAAGAGGAGGAGGAGGAGGAGGAGGAGGAGGAGGAGGAGGAGGAGGAGGAGGTGGTGGTGGGGCAGGACAAGGAGGGAGGAGGAAACAGAGTGGGGGAGAGGTGGGATCATAGAGGGAGGGGAGGAGGAGGAGGGGAGAGGAGGAGAGGAGGCGGAGGAGGAGGAGGCGGAGGAGGAGGAGGTGTGCTGGTGCTGACTACATGGGGCCCCGAAGGGGCCCCCTCTCCGCGCAGCAGTGCGAACTCTCCAGCCCGCCCACGGGCGCGCCAACAGAAGGAGAACGAGGAGCCCTTGGAGGCCTTGGGAGAAGGAAGGGCCAGGAGGAAGAGGGCCCGCGCGGACTCGGCCCGCCGCGGCGCTCGCGGCGCACCGGGGGGGCAGAGGGGGGGGGAGGGAGGGAGGGAGAGAGAATGAGGGAGGGAGGCGGTGGGAAGGAGGAGAGAGCGAGGAGGCAGGAGGAGGAGGAGGAGGAGGAGGAGGAGGAGGGGGAGGAGGAGGAGAGGAGGATGGAGGAGGAGGAGGAGGAGGAGAGGGGAGGAGGAGAAGGAGGAGGAGAGGAGGGGGAGGAGAGGAGGGGGGAGGAGGATCAGCAGGACGAAAAGGAGCAAGAGGAGGAGGAGGAGGAGGAGGGAGGGGGGGAGAGAGACGAGAGGAGGGGGAGAGGGGGAGGAGTAGGAGGGGGACGGGGGAGGGGGAAACAGGAGGGGGAGGGGGGAGAGAAAGGATGATGATGATGATGATGATGATGATGATGATGATGACGATGATGATGATGGTGACGAGTGTGATGGTGATGGCGATGGTGATGGTGGTGATGCTGATGATGGTAATGGTTATGATGATTATGAGGAGGAGGATGTACGCGCATTGTCCTGGTAAGTATTGCAAGTCGCGTAAGTAGCGTATGCACAGCACGCGGTGTTATCGTTTTGTTATATCTTTGTTATATGTTGGTTACCCTGGGATCCAAAATCCCATGATAACAAAAGATAACCTGGTATCATATAGGATCCCGCGTCAGGATAACATACGATAACTTGTTGCCCTATAGGATGATATGTTTCCCTGGCGCGTTATCCTATATGATCACATGGTATCCTAAAGGGTAACATGCTCAGTTGCGTTAGCCTGGGATCCCGAATCCCTGGATAACAAAAGATAACATAGCCATAGCGTAGCAAACCCAAACATAACTGAACGTCCTCATCGTCATCACTGCCGTGGTCGTGTCGTCGTCGATGTTGTTGCCGCCCCTTTTATTTTCCGTCTCGCTTCCCTCAAAACTGTCCATCCTCGAACGTACTCAGTCTGATGTTTCTCTGCAAAAGACTATTGCCCCTCACTCCCCCCGTCCCCCATCTCCAGATTCTTCTCCTCCTCGTCCTCGTCCTCGTCCTCGTCCTCATCATCATCATCATCATCATCATCATCATCATCATCATCATCATCATCATCATCATCATCATCATTATCATCGTCATCATCGTCATACTCCTTCCTTCCTCCTTGAATTCTGCTTCTCATCATAATAATATTTCTTCTCCTGGCATTATGGCTCCTCGTCCTCTCCCGGCACCTCCTCCTCCTCCTGATGCTCCTCCTCCTCCTCCTCCGCATCATGCTCCTCCTCCTCCTTCTCCTCCTCCTCCTTCTCTTCATTATCCTCCTCCTCGTCCTCCTCCTCCTCCTCCACCTCTCCCTCCTCCTCCTCCTCCTCCTCCTACTACTCCTCCTCCTCTTCCTCCTCCTCCTCCTCCTCCTCCTCCTCCCTCCTCCTCCCCCCCCAAAAAAATCCCCTGGAGGCAGGGAGCTCGGCGCCCAGCCGACCGCCGGACCCAGCGGCCGAGCTTGGCCGACCACCAGACCTAAAAAAAAGTGCGTGAACACCTCACACTGGCACCCTCCTAGAGCGCAGTCAGATTTGCGAGGATGTCTCAGGCGAAACGCTCAATCCCGGACAACTCAGAAACGCGAGTTCTGAGGATGTCTCGGGCGAAACGCTCAAACTGATGAAATTGTTGCAAAGCCCCTCCCTCGGCCCGTTGTAGTTCTCTTCACGACAGCACCCCAGTCAGCGCAGCTGTTCGGGGAAAACAGCAAAGGGCTCTCCTCGGTGGGAGGCGAACTGGGAGGCGAACTGGGAGCCTAGAACGTCTCAAGCGAAACGGCCCAGACAACCTCGCGCGCAGGATCTCGGAGCAAAGAAATTTGAGGATGTCTCACGCGAAACGGGCCGGACTTCCTCTCGCGCGGCTCCCAGAGCTCAGATTTGCGAGGATGTCTTAAACGAAACGCTCAATCTCGGACAACTCAGAAACGCGAGTTCTGAAGATTTCTCGGGCGAAACAGTCAAACTGATGATATTTTTGCAAACACCTCACGCTGGCACCCTCCCTCGGCCCGTTCTAGTTCTTATCACAACAGCACCCCAGTCAGCGCAGCTGTTTGGGGAACAAAAGATAACACACAGATGACAACCAGATAACATTGCGTGCTACTTACGGTACTTGCGATAATTACCAAGGTCATACGCGACTCACACCGTCGAGAAACTCGATCCCGTGAAAAATGCGGCATCCGCCTCTTCATCCTGCCCTCTGAACCCCTCCTCTACGCCGTTCGCCTCTCCCGCCAGACCCGCCCTCCCCTCCCGCCCTCCTGCCTGTCTTCCTCCACCACGCCCTCGTCTTTGTCCTCTCCGCCCTTCTTCTCCTCCTTCTCCTCCTCATTCTCTTCCTCTTCGCTCCACATCCTCCTCGTTTTCCTCGTCCGTCGCCCCCCGCCCTCCTCCTTGTCCTCCTCCGCCGCGCCCTCGTCCTTGTCCTCTCCTCCCCTCTCCTCCTCCTGATTCTCCACCTCCTCGTTCCACCTCCTCCTTGTCCTCCTCGTCCGTCGTCCTCATCCTCCTGATCCTCCTCCTCCTCCATTCTCCTCCTCCTCCATCCTCCTCCTTCTCCCTCCTCACCCTCATCATCCGCCCTGTTCTTCCGTCCTAATCCTCATCGTCCTTTTCTTTCCTTCCATTTTTCTTTTCAGCGTGTTCCCAAATCTTTGATCCTTTTCAAATTTCGCCTCCTCCTCTCTGCTTCCCCTGTTTCACCCACCTCCACCGCCGCCCTTACCCTGTCCATCATCCATCATGCTCCTGCTCCTGTTCCTGATTCTCCTCCGTCTCCAACTTATCATCATTTTTTCTCCTTCTCCTCCTCCTCTCGTGCCCTTCCTTCTCATCTAATATCATTTCTCCTCTCTCCTGCATCCACCTCCTGTCCACGCCTTCCTTTTGTCTCCTCCCTCCTGCTCCGTCCTTCCTCGTCCTTCTCCGCCCTCTTCCTCCTCCTCTCCAAGACGCTCTCCCCCTCCCGCTGCCCCCATCCTCCTCCTCCACAAGACCTCCGCTCTCACCCTCCGCCGTCGCCGCACTCGCCACCGCGCTCATCGCAGCCGCCGCCGCCGCCGTCGTCGCCGCCAACGCAATGCCGCAGTCGACCGACGTCGTTTCCGTCGCCGCCACCGTCGCCGCCAGCGCCGCCACCGACGTCTCTTCTGTTGCCGTCGCCGTTGTGGTCGCCCACCATTTATTCGCCTCCCCCCTCTTAAAAAGGTATTGGTCGTTATAAGTATGACAGATGTAACCTACATATGGTACCCTAAGTATCTTAGTACATAACTGAGTAAGCAGCGCTAATTTCCAACGGGAAGTAGGCTAAGTTACATGAAGTACTTAGTGATAACTCGCCTTAAGTAGCATAAGAAACACCAGCTTGTAAGCATGCAGCGGCTAGCAAGTGGCGGGCCAGGCTTGAGCAAAATGAGAACGAAGCAGGCCGGCAGGCAGGCCCCGGGGGAGGAGGCGGCGAGGGGGGGCTAAACTGAAAGCTCTCCTCAGGAGGGATCGCGCTTGGGACCAAGAACCGGAAGTCCCTCCATAAAAGGGCAAGAACCGGAAAGCCCCCAGATAGCAAGACCCGGAAGTCGTCCCAAAAAGGGCAAGAACCGGAAGTTGCTGCCGGAGCAACCACTGCAACCTCGGAGGTTGCAGCGGTTGCTCCGCTCCCAAAACGCATGTCGGCGCCCAGCAGCCGACGCGGCGGCGAAGTTTTACCCCGAGTGTCGCAGATGCCGTAGCAAACGTTAAGAAGAAGTTGCTCAACATGCGCCACAGTGACTTCCAGTTCCCCCCCCCCAGGGGGGGGGGGGGAACTGCAACCTCGGAGGTTGCAATGCTTGCTAGGGTAGAGCTTTCGAGGATGGCCAAAGTTCCAAGTCTCCCCCCCCCCCCGGGGGGGGGGGGGGACCTGGAACTTCGGCCATCCTCGTGAGGGTCCGCCCCTTCAAGCACTGCAACCTCGGAGGTTGCAGTTCTCGCCCCCCCCCCCCCGGCGGGTGGAGAGCCGGAAGTCACTGATGATCATTGATATCATGGTGGTGGTGATGACTCATGACGAAGGTGGAGGAATAAGCAGATGATGTAGGTGGATGATGTAGTAAGATCATGCAAGATGATGTCGGACGTGAGAATATGGTGCAAGATGATGTAGAATGATACAGGAGGCTGATGCATTCAAGATGATAGGCTGATGTAGGAGGACTCAATGGGAAGATGGCGAGGCCATATCAATTGCGAAAGACATAGAGCTGCAAGACAGCAGGACGCAAGGAGCAATAGAGTAATGGTGAATTGTGCCGTCGGATGCTGATAGCGACGTAGGACACAAGACATGGGTGCTAATGGCTGCTGCTCTGGAAAACAAATTGCATCAGCCGCCGCCGCCAGCGAAGAGAATGAAGTCGTCGGGTCGTCGCGCGGTCAAAGGTCGATCGCGACCGCTGGTCGGGTAGGGGCCGCCCGCATTCCGCTGTCTACGACGCGCAACGCGATGCTGCTGACGCAGCCTGGAAGCAATTTTTGCCCAAACAGCTGCGTTGACTGGGGTGATGTTGCGATGGGAACTAGAACGGGCCGAGGGAGGGCGCCAGCGCGGGGCGCTCACAAAAATTGCATCAGTTTGAATGTTTCGCCTGGGACATCCTCAGAACTCGCGTTTCTGAGTTGTCCAGGATTGAGTGTTTCGCATGAGACATCCTCGCAAATCTGAGCTCTGGGGGCCGCGGGAGAGATGGTCTGGCCCGTTTCGCTTAAGACATCCTCGAATTTCTTTGCTCCGAACTCCTGCGCGCGAGGTGGTCCGGGCCGTTTCGCCTGAGACGTCCTCGCAATTCTGCGCTCCCAGACGCCGCGCCCGAGGTGTTCTAGGCCCCCAGTTCGCCTCCCAGCTAGGAGAGCCCTTTGCTGTTTTCCCCGAACAACTGCGCTGACTGGGGCGCTGTTGCGATGAGAACTAGAATGGGCCGATGGGGGGGGGGGGCATCGTTGAGCAAGGGCGATCCAAGAGATAACCTCCCCCAATACACTTGCGCAGACGGCCTCGATCGCGAGCGCCGGCGCCCCCTGGGCCTGCGTGCCGTTTACCTTTCCCCCCCGAAGCAGTGGGGCGAAATCTAGTTTGCCAGCTGTGCGCCTTGCGTGTTCGTTGCGTCGCGCAGCTCGGCGCGCATTGTTTGTGCTGTTCATGCGCTTGCTTTTTTGTGTTGTTCAAGCCTCTGTCCACTCAGGTGCGCTCCTCGCTTGGCCGTCGGCTACATGTTTTTCGCGCCCGAAACCCGTCGCGTCTGCTTTGCGCTGGAAGGCCCCGCGCGGGCTTTTGGCTTGTTTCGAGCTATCTCGCAGAGCAGGGCAAGTGGCCGATGGGGGCTAGGCGGCGCGGCCGAAGGCCTCCACATAGTCAAAGATGGATCCCGCTGATTTCCCTCGTCGCACGGGCGGCGCAGGGCCCCTGCGACCGCGCCGAGAGGTCGAGCGGAAAACCGCTCCCTGTGCTAGACAGCGGGGGCTGTCGGGCCCCCCTCACGCGGCGGGCTTTCTCCTCCTCCTCCTCCTCCTCCTCCTCTCTCTCCTCTCTCGCTCTCTCTCTCTCTCTCTCTCTCTCTCTCTCTCTCTCTCTCTCTCTCTCTCTCTCTCTCTCTCTCTCTCTCTCTATCTATTCTATCTATCTATCTATCTCTCCTCTTTCTTTTCTTTTTTTCTCTCTCTCTCTCTCTCTCTCTCTCTCTCTCTCTCTCTCTCTCTCTCTCTCTCTCTCTCTCTCTCTCTCTCTCTCTCTCCTCGTTCACCTCCTTCTCCTCCTCCCCCCTCCTTCTCCTCATCGCGATCACCATCACCTGTGCCGTGTGTGGCATTAACTCCATCATATCAGCATTGCATTCTCGATATCGCCGTCACCATCACCGTCATCATCCACAACGTCACCAGACCGATCACCACCGCCTCACCACCGCAATCCTAGCCAACAATATTCACACACACACACACACACACACACCTTGGGCATCGCCAGCATCAACACCATCGTCCTAACGATCTTCGGTAACATCATGATGCTCATGGCCAGCGTCGACATCATCTTCAGTGCCCCATGTCGTCACCATCGCCATCGCTGCCATCATCAGCATCACCATCGTCAACATCCCCATCAATTTCATCGCCATTGTCACCCTCGCGAACGTCATGATCACCATTACCATCATCAAATCGCCATCGTCAACATCATCATCTTTATTGCCATCGTCAACATCATCATCTTATTAATCGCCCCCCCCCCCCCCCCCCTCGTCATGATTCATGATCACCACCCCGCCACCACAAGTACAATCATCATCGTCAACATCACCCTCGTCGCGCATCAGGGCCAACACCGCCCCTGCACTCCTTCAGCACATCCACATCTTCATCCTCCCTGCCTCCCTCCCTCCCTCCTCCTCCTCCTCGCCCCCCCCCCCCTCTCCCTCATCCTCCTCGCCCTCCATCCCTCCCTCCTCCTCGCCTTCCCTCCCTCCTTTTCTCCCTCCCCCCTTCCCTCCTCCTCGCCCCCCATTTCTCCTCCTCTCTCATTCTCTGCCTCCATCCTTCCTCCTCCTCCCCCTCCTCCTCCTCCTCTTCCCTTCCTCCTTCTCTGCCCCCCCCCCCCCCCCCGCCCGCGGGGCCGTGCTCCGCGCGCCCTGCGCGGCTCGCTAGCCCAGCGCGAAGATGCCCTTCTTCTTGTTCCCCTTGCAGCCGCCAACGTCCTCCTGGCCCTCCGAGCCGGACTCGCCCCACTCGGTGTACTCCGGCCTGCCGCACTCACCCGCGTACGTCTTGGCCTCATCAGTCTGCGAGTTCACCAGGACGGGGACATGGTACGTCACCTTCTTCTCGTTCTCGTCGCCCGTCGGCATGGTCACCTCAATCGGGACCGTCTCGTATATGTGTGCGATCACTTTTTCGTCCTTCTTCACCTTCTTCCGCTGCGGCTTGTTGCCGTCGTCCTTCGCGTCCACCGTCGGTGGCGCGATGGCTCGAACGCGCCAGGCGACGCAGAAGTCAGGGTTCGCTTCGTTCTGCGAGTTCGACCCGTCGATCCACAGCTTCGGCCCGCCTGGGCCCCTCAGCGGCAGCAGGTCTGCATGCTTGATCAGCTTCGCTACGCCAGTGGTGATGACCCTGCCCCAGAACGGCAGCTGCGCATCGACGTCTGCCATCGCATCTGAACGCGAGACCACAATCCCCTGCTTCTTGCCAGACCCGCTGCCGTCCTCCAGCTCGAGCTTCGAGAAGTGGGCACTCACATCTCCTGCGCCGAGGCCGTCTCCGCTGCCAAGGCGTCCAACTTCATCTGGACGCGGCACAGCAGCTCCCTCCGCCCGAAGAAGTCCAGGCCGTACTTGTCGCACTCGTCCTGAGCCCTCGCCTTGACCAAGGCGCTCTTGAGCGTCCTCACGCCGCCCTTCCTGACCTGCACGCCGTCGGTGGTGCCCCCATCGCCATCACGAGCTGCATCTCCTATGGCTCCTGTGTCTTTGAGCTCAAGTTGCACCTGCATCGCCTGCTCGGCCTGGTCGCTGTCTACCAAGAGCTGCAATGCAAACTCCCCGCCCTGCTCGCAATGCCATTGCATCGCCTTCTCTTGCGACGGGTGCAAGCTGCGGCGCACGTCCCTGAGCTTGCTGATCGCCTCCGCGCGCTTCGCGTGAAACACCGCCACCGACGCGTCGACCGTGAACGCGTTGTCCTGCAGCAGATCCTTCACCTAACAGCGGCCCTCCGCACTCCTCCTCCTCCTCCTCCTCCTCCTCACCCGCCTCCTCTTCCTCCCTCTCCTCCCCCTCCCCATCTCCCTCCTTCTCCCCGCCCTTCTCCTCGCCCTCCGCCTCCTCCTCGTCCGCCAACTTCTCCTCCCCCCCATCCGCCCCCCTCTCCTCCTCCACCGACCTTCGACTGCCAGACCATGGTTCGCGTGCACGTCGCCAGCTCGTCGCACGCTGCCTGGAGGTCCTTGCCGCGCGCGGCCATGCCCAGGTCGCCCGCCTGCTGCAGCAACGCCAGCGAGTGGTCCACGAACGCGTCGGCGATCTTCTTGTGCGTCACGTCGCCCTGCTTGACCTCGAACGCCGCGCGCAGCCGCACGAACGGCATCTGCACCACCTTCGCCTCGTCGTGCAAGACGTGCACCAGCGAGTGCTTCTCCTTCATGTCGGCCACGTGCCATCGGATCAGCTGGGGCACGTACGTGATGACAGCGGGGCGGCCATGGGTCGCGGTCGGCCCCACGTTGACTTCCACGCTGCCGAGCTGCGCCAAGCACCCTAGCATCGGCCCAGTCCTGTACGCCGTCAACTGCTGGACTGTGAAGCCACCTGCGATCAGCGTCCTGCGCGCGCTGTCCTCGCTCACGCACTCGGCCGCGCCCCCCTCACGGAGCTGCTGGCACGTGTTCAGCGCCACGTCCCACGAGAGAGGTATTGCCTCGATCACTTTCTCGATCACTGTATCACCTAAGAGCTTCCACGCCATCTCCTGCGACGTCACGAAGCCGCCGCCGACCGCCAGTCTGCCCAAGACTGACATCATGGTCCCCGTCGCAATACTCATGAGCTCCTGGCTCTTGTTGATGTCCACGCCAATCTTGCCGATGGCGGTCAGCAGCCCATGGGCCGCGTCGGACTCTGAGTCCACCAGCGTGTCCGCTTCCTGCGGGATGATACCGGAACTAGCCTCCTCCTCCTCCTCTCCCCTCCCCCTCCGCCTCCCGCATCACCCCCCCCCCCCCCCCCTCCTCCTCATCGCCCTCCTCTGTCCTCCTCCTCCTCCTCCTCCTCCTCCCCCTCCCCCCTCCTCCTCCTCCTCCTCCTCCCCCCCTCAGCTGCCTTCCCCTGATCTTCTTCTTCCTCCTCCTCCTCATCCTCCTACGCATCATCATCCTCATCATCAGCATCATCATCACCATCATCCTCATCATCATCCTCATCGTCACCATCACCATCATCCTCATCATCGTCCTCATCATCAGCATCGCCATCATTAGCAGCATCATCATCATCTTCATCATCATCTGTTTCATTAACATAATCATCAGCATCATAACCATCACCATCACCATCATCATCGTCAGCAGCAGCATCACCATCATCATCATAATGATCATCCTCATCATCATCATCCTCTTCATCATCATCATCCTAATCTTCACCATCATCATCACCGTCATCGCGATAACACCCCAGCACTCCTGCGACGGCCCGAGGGCCCCAAGAAGACAGGGGGGCCGATGCCCCAAGAGGCCCCAAGGCTGCTCCACGTTTCCAAGAGGGCTCCGATAGCCCCAAGGAGTCCCCCAAGAGACCTCAAGGACATCGGGAAACGTCCTTCTTCTGATTTGTCACAGCGTCGCCGGCGTCGTCGCCGCCCGCTGCACCGCTACGCCGCGCCATCCTCTGGCGTCATTTTGGCGGGCTCAATGGGCTCGGCCTTAATCGGGAGGTGCTCGAACGGGTCATCGCACGGCTCCGACGGCCTGTGCTTCAGCTTCTTGCGCGCCTCTCTGTACGCGACCGCCTCGACGGGGCGAGCGGGAGGGGGAAGGGAAGTGAGGGGGTGGCCAAGGCGGCCGATGGGGCCCCCACGGGACCCCACGAGCGCCACGGGGGCCAAGATGGCCCCAAGACGGCTCCAAGACGGTACGACAGTCCGAAGAGGTGTCCCCAAGAGGCCTCTTGGATGTCCAGAGAGCCCCTCCTGCCCGATATGTTCCTCGAGAGGTTTCTAGGATGCGTCAGAACTGTATCAAAGAGGTCCTCGAGCACCCCGCGGAATCCCAACGAACGCTCAAGGGGCATCTGGTCTACAGCCCAGAGGGGCCATGGTGGCGGTGGCGGAGTGGGCCGAAGGCCATATGTGAATACGACACAAGCACACACATATATGTATGTATGGGTATATCTAGATGTGCTTCCCCGTGTGTACATACACACATCTTATGTGTTCGCATGAATGCACGTGCACGTTGTGTACATATGTAAGGTACTGTAGTAGGTGTGGCGGTGTGTGTTGGGGAATTTGATTGGCACGAGTTCTATGGCCTTGACCTTCTTCGCGAACGTCGTGAAGTCCTGCGCGTCCACAACCTTGTCCTGCGCGCCGTACAGCGGGACCGAGCCTGAGATCGCACCGTAAACCGACAGCAACCACACCTGCCTCTGGAGCTCCTTCGAGTCGGCGCTGATGCGCACGACCTCCCCGATCAAGCTCCGTGCGAACTCGATGAAGCTCCACGTCTCCATGCCAGTCTGCAGCTCCACGACCTCCACGTCCTCGATCGGCTGGCAATCCACACCGACGAGCTCGGAACCCTTCTTGCGCAGCTTGGCCGCCGACTGTTTCTTCAACTGGTTGCCCATCTTGACCTTCATGGGGTCGGCCTTCGCCGCGCCCTTCTTCCTCCTCCACCGGGGGCCCGACTTCGTCACGAGGCTTGCTGCGGCCTTCGCAGCTTCGCTCATCTTCATATCCTTCTCGGCCTTATCTTTCTTTTTGGCCTCGGCCTTGGCCGCCTTGGCCGCCGCTTTGGCCTGCCTGCTCTTGACATCCTTGTGCAACTTCGACTCAGGGTCCGCGAGCTGCTTGTACGCCTCGCTCTCCTTCATGTCCTGCACGAGTCTCTTCACCATCGGCTCCCGAATCTGGTTCCTGAACGCTGGATTCTGCAGACCTGGGCTTAGTCCTTTGCACTGGCCGATGGGTTTGGCGTCCTGTGGAATTGGCACCACCATGCGGACGCAATCAGCGATCACCTCTGGGTACTCCGCCTTAAGCACCACGAAGCACGCGTTCACCGACTGGATGATCGTCTCAGTCTTGCGCGCCGCTGGGCGCTGCAAGTCGCACTCGCCGTTCACCACCTTGACCGTCTCATCCCACACCGGGCGCCGACCCTCCACCTCCAGGTCGACACCCTGCCAGTCCCGCTCGATGATGCGAAGCTGCGACAAGAGGTAGAAGCTGCTGCTCACCTTGTAGCTCGTCGGGTTGACCCAACGCCCAGGATGATACGACACGGCAGTCTCGAACTTCAGGTCCAGCAGCTTGCCCCAAGGCAAGTCGCCCCGACCCATCTGCTTGGCCCGCTGCGTGAAGCGAATCTCTACGTTCTTCGTGGACTCCCAGATCTGAATGATGGTGATCTCCGTCACCTCGCCGTTCACCGCGTTCTTATACTCCACGAGGAAGTGCAATACGTCGTCGGGAGTTGCCCTCGCATGCCTTTTGCAGTTATTCAGCTGGGTTGCGGCCATGAGCTGGACGCACCTGTTCTCCCGCTTCACGTCGGCCTCCCAAGCCCTCTTGTCTGCGTCTGCTAGCAACGTGCTCCAGTCAAGCAGCGCGTGCACGCCCTTCTCCTCCTCGACGAAATCTGGCGACTCACGAAGCCCAAGCAACAGCCCGACCGTCTCCAAGGACTTCTGGCGGGAGGCTACCGACCCCACGTCGCCGCGAAGAGCATCGAAGCGATGCCTCGATGATTCGAGCGAGCTTCGTCGCCCCAAGCACTGGAGACGCGACCTGAGGACGCAAGCCGCCCCCCGCCCGCCAGCGGTGGCTCGGGCGGCAGCTGTCGTCATCAAGCCGCATCTCCAGCTTTGTTGGAGCGGCGGAGCATTGCCCGAACCAGTGCCTCTTGGTAGTCCACTTGCCGTCGGCCGAGACCAAGGGGATCGTCGCGTCGCTGTCGTCGCAGTAGAACTGCTCGCAGACCACCCTGAACTCCACGAGCGTCAGGTCGGACCCGAACCTGTCCCTGACGCGTGGGTACTTCCCGCTGTTGTCCCAGATGTCGGCGCACCTGGACCTGCACTTCGCCGCGAGCCCCGCGATCTCGTCGCTCGACAGCACGGCCCGCGAGATCTGCTGCACGCGGCCGCCGACTGCCACGACCGCCTCGGCGCGCGCCACGGCGAGCCCGCCGCCGCAGGCCGAGCGCCCCCTCCCCCAGGGGCGCCGCGGCACTGGCCCCACGATGGGCCTTGACGCAGAACATGCGAACGTGGGGGCTAGATAAGCATTCCGAGCTCCAGAAGCCTCCAGGCCCCAGGGCTGGGACGGACCCAAGAGGTGCCCCCAAGAGGGCGCACAACAAGCCAGGAGGCGCACTGGTTACCAGACCCCAAAACTGGAGCCCACGAGAGCCCTAAGAGAAGCCCAAGAGGGCCCAGAGCCCCAGGGCGGCCGCAAGACGGCGCCAAGAGGGGCCCATTAGGGACCAAGGGGGCCCAGGGGGCCCGAAAAGAGCCCAAATAACGGCTCCACGAAAGGCCCCAAGAGGTGGCAGCGCGAGCTTTCTTGCCGCCAAGAGCCCCAGAAATCGGATGGCCCCAATAATGCGCCAAGAGGGAGCCCAAAAGGGCCGATGGGATTGCCAAGAGGGCCCCAAGAGAGCCCGAAGCCTGTGGGTGCCCGGGGGCCACAGACCCAAGAGACTGCAAGACCCCCCCCCAAAAAAAAAGAAGCACAACGTGACCCACGAGGTCTGGGCACGGCCCACCTGCAGCTGCCCCGCAACCTCACGCACGTCGCCGACAGGCCGCCCATGCGAGCCCAGCGCCTATATAATATGTATATGACCCACACTCCAAGCACATGCGACGTATACTTTACAATTACACACATATACACATACATACACACCAAACCACGCCCTTCACACATACCAAAAAACAAACAACATCAACAAACAAGAGAGAGAGAGAGAGAGAGAGATGAACAAACAACAACAAAAACAAAACACAACAACGATCGCGATCACCGAGAAGCTGGCGCTGCACGACCACCACGACCAGCAGCCAGCAGCCCGTCACCAGCGCAATTGCCCCAGTGGTGGCCCTGGGGCCCTCCACCAAGGCATTTGCGCTGGTGGGGCCTGCCGCGGGCCAGCTGACTGAGGCATTTGCGCTGGTGGCGCCTGCCGCGGGCCAGCTGACTGAAGCATTTGCGCCCGTGGTGCTTGCCGCGGGCCAGCTGACTGAGGCATTTGCGCTGGTGGGGCCTGCCACGGGCCAGCTGGCTGAGGCATTTGCGCTGGTGGGGCTTGCCACGGGCCGGCTGACTGAGGCATTTGCGCTGGTGGGGCCCGCCGCGGGCCAGCTGACTGATGCATTTGCGCTGGTAAGGCCTGCCGCGGACCAGCCGACTAAGAGACGTGCGTCGGTGGCCAGCGCAAATCTCTTAGTCAGCTGGCCCGCGGCAGGCCTTACCAGCGCAAAGGCATCAGTCAGCTGGCCCGCGGTGGGCCCACCAGCGCAAATGCCTCAGTCAGTCGGCCCGTGGCAGGCCACACCAGCGCAAATGCCTCAGTGAGCTGGCCCGCGGCAGGCCCCACCAGCGCAAATGCCTCAGCCAGCTGGCCCGCGGCAGGCCCCGCCAGCGCAAATGCCTCAGTCAGCTGGCCCGCGGCAGGCCCCACCAGCGCAAATGCCTCAGTCAGCTGGCCCGCGGCAGGCCCCACCAGCGCAAATGCCTCAGTCAGCTGGCCCGCGGCAGGCCCCACCAGCGCAAATGCCTTGGTGGAGGGCCCCAGGGCCACCACTGGGGCAATTGCGCTGGTGACGGGCTGCTGGCTGCTGGCCGCGGTGGCCGTGCAGCGCCAGCTTCTCGGTGATCGCGATCATTTTTTTGTATGTGTGTGTTGGTTGTGCTTGGTGTAATTTCGTTTTGTTGTTCGTTAGTTTATGTTCTTTTTTGTTTCCGTATTATTCTTCTTCTCTTTTGTAAGTTTATTCTCATCCCTCTCTCACTTGCTACCATTGTTTGTTGTCTCTTCCTTCGTCAGCGCATTGTGTATGTGTAATGTGTGGGGTGCGTGGTGCGCGTCGTTTGTTTATCGGTTGGTGTCTATCCGTGTTTATGTCATCCCCCTCTCTATATATGGGTGTATATTATATGTTGAGTTGCGTTGCCGTCTCGGGTAGTGTGTCGGGGTTTTGATCGTTCACGCGCGCTCGCATAATGGATTTCGCTTGCGTGTTGGCCTTGTCTGTTGCTGGGCATGTGCCGCGTCTCTATCTGCCTCTCGCCATAGCTCTCTCCCTCTCGTGCTTGTGCTGGTGCCACCTTGATGCATGTGTATGTGTCATATACAACCTGCTCGTGCAACGTGGTTGGGTGTCATGATTGGCGCTTGCGTTATCTAGGATCATGCATTAGTGTGGGTTGTAGTTGCTTCGGTTGCTGGGTGTGTGGCGATGTTGATCAGATGTGCGATGCAAGTGCCTCCCCCTCCTCAGCCGTGCAGGTTCACGCTCGACTGTCGATTGACTCAAGCACGCGCCCTGCCTGGGCGCTTCGGCCCCCTGCACGCAGGGCAAGTAAAGATATCACCCTCCGTGGGTTCGCGATCCCTGCTGAACGCAAGCACGCACAGTAAATGCCACGGCTGCAAGCACACCCCGCATGGAAACAATTCGTCGTCCGTTGGCAGCGGCTTATCTGGTGGCACTGCAACTGGGACCGAGCCAAACGCCTTGCACATTGCGCAGACGTCTCCGGGCAAGGGGGCCATGGGGCCATTCCACAAACGCGCATGTGTGAGACTCATCAAAGTCTGGCACCACATGGGCATGAATTGGGCGCCTTCCGATCGCTTAGCTCTTGCCAAAAATATCGGGATGCGGGGGGCCACGCGCTCAAAGCCTGCTACAGACTCTGGCCTCACACGGGCATTCACGATTGTTTTGACTTGGCCGCTCGGCCAAAGTGAGACTTGGCGGCCCATCGACTCCCGAACGCTAGCCCACTGGATGTACATGCATCGGTCGTTCACACGGATCAGGGACACGCCGCCGTTCACAGGCTCAGACAAGAGGTTGCTCCGCAGCTTCGCGGAGCGCATCAGCGATGGCAGTGGCCCCGTCGTTGCACCCCTGACGGGGAAAACGCATGACGGACACAGCGACGCCTGCATAGCCTACGCAGCGACTCAAAGAACTCCCCGCGCCGCTCCACTCAGAAACCCTTGGAAATGAGAAACCTTGTTTGGGGGGGGGGTGGCTGCAAGGTCCCCAGGGCGCACTCCAGGATGCCCGAGCTGGACGCAATGCCCCCCAAAACACTTGCGCATCATTTTCCTCCTCCTCATCCTCCTCATCCTCTTCCTCCTCCTCCTCGTCCTCCTCCTCCTGAGGAAGAGGAAGAGGAACGAGCCGTAACTCGCCCTCGCCTCCTCCTCCTCCTCCTCCTCATATTCTCCTCGATGCCACCTCTCGGATCACTGCAAGGACCCGCCCCCGATCCACGCTGCTGGCTGACTCCAGCAGGTGTTGCGCGAGGCGAGACTCCAGAATGTGGTCTGCGTGGATGCAGTCACCATGGTCGGGCACATCGGGCCCCTCGCCATCCTCGCTGCCACTGTCCAACTGAATATCGTCGCCCCGCCTGCGGCTCGACAGGAGCTTAAGCCCATAAGCTGCTTGCAGCAGCCCCCGCCCCCCGCCCCGAGACGGCGCCTAACTCCGACAGACGCTGCATGGCACAACATGCCGCATAGCAGAGCAATGCATACGATACGAGCTGGGTCGGGGCCAGGGGCAATTGCGCGGTCTCTGAAAGGGCCACGCGCCTCGCACCACCACCTGCATCTACGTCGCCGCCGTCGCCGCCGTCGGCAGCAGGCGGCTCGCCGAAGCCGCCCTTCTCCAGGAGTGTCTCCAAGTAATCCCCAAGCCAATCGCCAGGGTCGCCGCCGTCGCCGTCGTCGTCGTCAACGTCGCCCTGATCCTCCTCGCCAAGGTCGTCCTGGCGGGGCACGTCAACCTTGCCATACAAGCACGAACAAACTAAACCAACCTTGTGGTGTGTTGTTACTGTGGATGTCATAGGTACGCAAGCCTCGGCCTTGTGGGAGGAATCCAGAGTCTCACGATCGGTGGGCGGCCGCCTCGCGACGAGGGAGCGCGCCAGCGTCTGGCCCCTCAAAGACGCAGCCGTAACCACATAGACCTTTACCCCTTAGACACACAACACTGCGCCTCGCCGAGAGCCTCTCGATCGGACTTACTGTTCTCTCATGTTTGGCACGTGGGCCCACGAATCCTCGCCGTCGGCGGCGGCGCCGCCGGCGTCCTCGATGGCGGGCGCGTCGGGGTCAGCCCCTCGAGCCCGTTTGGGCTTGCTCTTGTTGGACCTCTTGGAGATCTGCACTTCGATCGCCTCCACGTCACTGAGCGAAAGCCACGCCCGAGGAACATCAAACCACAGAAGCCGACAATTGAAAACCATAACAATCGGCAAAGCCTTGCGCTTGCGCTTGCTCCCGTGCTCAACCTCCACTGGAACCAGCGCCCCAGCTGCCTCGCCGACTGCCCTGGAGTAGGCATCGGCAAGGAGATCAGACATGAAGACTGGCGAGATGGGGCGATCCACAACCAACTCCAGCTGGCCCCCAGGACCGCGGCGGGCCGTCGTCGCAGCGGCGACAGTGATGCCGCTGCGTTTGTACGCGGCTGGAACCAGAAAACAACGGTCGGCCATCCCTGGATCGAGCGAATACGCCACGGCAGCCCCGCGCTGCAACAACCTGTATGCAGCGTAAGCTAGACCAAGACCAATCGCAGCCCGTTCAAGCCTGACTGGGTCAGAATGTCTAGCGCAGATACGAGGCTTCTCATCTGTCGGTAAGTCGGGGCCTGGTGCCGCCTCAACCTCGGCGTGTCTATGAGCGCACCTCGAGGTGCGCATCTCCTGATCAACGGCAACCATCATGGGCGTGCATTCGTCGGCAGTGAGGCGTCTGCCGTCTCCAAATTTCAAACACACGCGGCGGCCGGCGCCCGCAATCCTCAAGGCACGGCCCCTCTCCGCCATGACTTGAAGCACTGAGTGGAATCCTGACCGCGGGCGGCCCTGGCCCTTGCACCCACCCACCCCCGACATTCCGCTGCCGACTGCCAACCTGCCGACTGATTTTCTGCAGCGGGTAGGTGCCCGAAACTTTCGGGCACCTACCAGCTGCAGAACATCGAGCCGAAACTTGGGCCAACTTTCGGGCCGAAAGTTGACCCACGTTTCGAAACAAAGATTGAAACCACGAATGAGCCCGATGCAACGAAACACCTGCGAACCGCCGGGCTAGCCCCCCGAGGCCCCCTGCCCCCGCTTGCACAGCACAACGCGCTCTGCTGCTGTCGTCGTTGTCTTAACATTCGTCGTCCCCGTCGTAATCGTCGTCGTCGTCGTCCTCGTTGTCGTCATCGTCATCCTCGTCGTGGTCGTCGTCGTCGCCGTCTTCGTTGTAGTCGTGGGCGGCAGCAGCGGAGGGTGGAGGGGGCGAGGGTGCGCTGGCCAGTTGGCCCCCCGCGAAGTCCTTCGACGTCCTGCGAATGGCCGCTGAGCACGTGCCGCAACATGAGCGGGAAACCGTACAGCTGAGACGGCACCTTGCCACCTGAGTTGATGACGTCGTCGAGCTGGCGAGCGTAGATAGCCTTCACCTTCGGCGCGACGCCGTCGAAGACGTTGTTGAAAGCCTGGCATTGGACGCAGAGATCGGCCAGCTGCCTGCGTACGGTCACCCTCGCTTCATCCTCTATGCCAGCAGGCCGCTGAGGAATGACAAGTAGCAAACGAAGGCACCAGAAACATGACCCCATCAGAACCCCATGGACTATTCGCTCAATAGCACCAGAGGTGTATCCGAAAGGAACCCCTTGTAGAGCGGATCCCCACAATTCCACTGAGGATCCGTCCGCGATCAGGTTGTCGAAGTCGCGGGCGAACTTCGACGCCATGCCGTTCACGAGGTCGGACAAGAACGTGCAACCGAAATAGCGATGGCCATCAGCGCCGTGTGATTGGCGAAGCCTGTTGACCTGGTCAGTCCGCTTCTGCGCTCAATTTATAAAATGCTGGAGGGGCTGCATGATCATGTTCGTGACCATGAGGACGAACCTGAAAGAACGGTTGGCCAACATCGCACACGCGTTGCTATTTCTTGCCCGTTGCCCCTCCTGGCGCTGTGCCGCCCCATCGGCCCCAGGGCCAGTCTTTTGTTGGAGGGCGCTGAGTCTTGCCGTAAGCAAAGAGATGGCGAAAAGCTGCAGGCAGGTGGTCCAACGCTGTCACGATAATCTTCACCACTTCGGCAACACTGCCCCACCTGGTGCGAATGACGCGACCTGGGATACAAGGTATTGCCCCATTAACGTCGGCGCTTGCGCCCAGGAAAATGTTGCGCAGATTACCCCTGGCCCTCGCCAGAGGTTTGAAATCAGAGACACGCCCGTGACGAACTTGACTGGGAAATTGTCAGACGATAGCTCGGCACCAGCATCAAACAAATCGTTCTGCCATGGGCCCCGCGAGTCAAAATCTTCGAGTCGCTTTTCAAATATGAGCTGACACTGGTGTAGAAAGCACCAACACACGCCAATCATCATGGTCTTGAACTCCTTGGCGCGTGAGACAGACACGCGCACGGCAAACTGATTGTCGCCACCCTCATCAACGTTCATCACATATAATTGAACAGGCCGCCCACGTACAGGAAGTAAGCCTCGTGCACCTGCAGCCGCAATCCTGTTGCCAGCATCGTCGAGTGAGGGGAAGCCGGCAGACTGCAATTGGCGCCTGCCCTCGCAACATGCATGGGCAAGAAGATGGACGCAATCGGGAAATCGGCAGACAACTGCGTTAGCGAAAAAGCTGGCCGCTCACCATCATCACTACCGCGCGCATCCTGGCAGTCATCGGAAATGTCGGCCACCGTGCCAGCCGCTCCGTCCCACGTGATGGTGGTAGCAATACCGAGCATCACCTTCTCTCGGTCTATCGCAGCTTGGGTAGTTGCATCGGTCTTAAGGTCGATCGCGCAGACGGGGATGACAGCGTCCGCCGAAAGGTCGGCGCCGTCGCCGTCGCCAGCGACGCTGGCCGATAGGGCAACCATGGAGTCGTCGAGCTCCGCGCGGCGGGCTCCAAAGTTAAGCCTGGCAACCGCGGCCGCGCGAGTCTCGTGCCGAGCAAGCACCTTATGGTCTGATACGGAGCCTCTAAAGTCCTCCCCAGCCATCAGACACAAAGCTGCCCCAGCACTCACATGTTGACAATGGTTGCGCCGAAGTGCGAAACATAAACCGCCGTAGTCTGGAATATTTCTGGCGCCAGGCATTCTGGCGCATACGCTCTTGCAAAGGGTGTAGGTGGCGACCTTCGCCGCCACCAGTTGTGCGTGGAAGGATGCAGCCCGCTGTTTCAATGACCTAATTTCCTGGCGCACTTCCAACTCCTTCTCGTCTCGCAGGGCGAGCTCCATATCTCGGGTCACCAGCGTCGTCTTAAGAGCATCGGCGTCGTAGCCGTCGTACACAGTGGGGTCGAACCTTACAAGAGCGCTGACATCTTGTAGTGGAGGCCCCCCGCCAGCGTCTGCAAGCGGCTGAGCACGCGGGGCAACACAAGGCCCCAGGAGGTGCGATATCGCCGCGTGGACATCGTCGCGCGAGAGGGCAACGTTCAAGAGCGACGCCACCACCGCGGGGAAGTGGTCCAGGAGGCTGACGCGAACAGCAGGCCGAATCAGAGGGCGGATGTAGCTCGACACACCACCGACTGTCAGACTGGAATCTGCGCAGCCCTCGCCGAGAGACAAAAGCAGGACGCGAGCGCAAGCGGACGCAAATATGTCGGGCCCGTCGCCGCACCCATTCCGTTGTATATAGGACTTGAGGTCTCCGATCACTGATTCCCGCGTGGGCATTTAGGGCCAAAACGGCTACGGGTGCATTATGATGGTATGCTGATTGGTTCCAGGTTCTATGGATGTTGTTGATAGTGCCGATGTTTCTGCTGCTTTGGTTGATTCTGCTTACGAATGATTGAAGGTTTTGGATACTTTGGTTTCTGGATGCGTTGGCGTATGGGTGATTTGGTTTATGGATGGTTTGTTTTCTGAATGCTTAGGTGTATGTGTGATTTGATTGTAGGGGTGGTTTGGTATATGGTCGCGTTGGTGCGTGGGTGCTTTTGTTTATGGATGCTTTGTGTTATGTATGCGTTGCGCTATGCATGCGTTGGTTTATGGGTGCATTGTGTTATGGTGTATGGGCGATGTGGTGCCGTGATGCTTTGGATTATGCATGCTTCCCCCATGCCCCGGCACTCGCGCGCTTAATTCACTCACGGTCAGACTGACTCACTCGCGCTCGAGGTGCCTTGAGCGAGCGGCACGTCATTCCCTCGAGAGGCCCGTCGGGCCCAGCTGGCGACGCCGACGCAGGCAAAGACGAAGCCGACGGGCGGGCAGCGGGCGGCGGGAGGGGGCAGCAGCGCCGCTCGACTCGGATGCGCACGTGCCTCGACCATCTTGCCGAGGCGTCGGGCCTGGTCGGTCCGACGGGCCCGACGCGTCGAAGGAGGAGGAGGAGTAGGAGGAGGGGAAAGACGAGGAGGATGAACAGGGATGACACTGGACTGTGGGAGGGAGTCGGGAGGGAGGGATTCGGCAGGAAGCAGAGCAGGAGCAGGAGCAGGAGAGAAGCAGAGCAGGAGCAGGAGCAGAGCAGGGCAGGAGCAGGAGCCTGACATTTGTTCGCACAGGCACGAAGCTTCTGAGCCAAGAAAGGGCTCATCATAGCACAGCTGCGTCGCACACATGAGTTGGCCCAACAGCCTAAACTCATCGCCCACTGCAACGGCGACGGCCTGGCACTCAGTCGGATTCCGACGAGTGACCGTGAGAGGCGAAATCGCTACCATTATCATTGTCATCATCTGGCCAATCCTCCCCAATGTTGGCCACCTGGATGGGCGGGCCAATGTTCTTGTCCGCCTTCTGCGCGGCCTTCAAGTTGGAGACCTTCACGATGCGAGCCGCGATCTTCTTGGTCTGCTCGTCGAACCGCTCGAGGCTCTTGAACAGATCCTGGACAAAGGGGTGCCTGTGATCCAACTTCCTGACGCAATTCTCCATGACCCGCTCGATGGCGCGCCTCACGTGCGCCTTCATCTGGTTCGAAAGCACAGCGCCCTTGCCGCCATGGCCGAGAGTCATGAAGCAACGGGCGCTGCACCGCGGTGGCGGATGAGCCTGGGTTGAAGACGCCGCGCTCGGGCCAAAACGGCCACGGAGAAGGAGCGCTCACAAACGCGCCACTGGCGCTGGCCCCGACGGCGGCCGACACAGGGGGAGGAGGGGGATGGGGGAGGAGGGGGAGTAGGAGGAGGAGGAAGGGGAGGAGGAGGAGGGGGAGAGAAGGAAGAGGGGGGGGATGAGGAGGGGGAGGATGAGGAGGGGGATGGAGGAGGAGGACGGGTCGCCCAAGCCCTTCGGGGAAACCCTCCAGGTTTGGCGTCTCTGGGGGCCCACTCCTGCCACCACCACCCTGCGGGGCCCTCGGAAACGAACCGGGGGCGCGAACGACGACCCTGGCGTGCAAGAACAAGAATCACCAGCCCTCGTCGTCCCTTCATCATCCATCCATCCCCCTTCTCTCCCACCTTTCCTGCCTTCCTCCTTTTCCTCCCTCCGCCTCTCCCTCCTCTTCCCCCCCCTCATCCTTCCTCATCCTCTTCCTCCCCCTCCCACGCGCGCGGGCTTAATTATCAGAAGAGACGAACCTGGAGCCTTACTTACACCGGCACTGCTACGACAGAAGTTCATTACAACTACACAGTTGGAGCCCCCCGTGGGCGACGATTCTCCTGAGGGTTGCGCCGAAATGGGCACGGGCGCACATTTCCTTCTCCCCCTCCCCCACTAAAGGAGGAGGATGATGATGAGGAGGAGGAGGAGGATGAGGAGGGCGAGGATGAGGAGGATGCGCAAGTGTATTGGGGGACCTTAAGTCCCCGTTGCCCGTTACGCAGCCAGCGTGAGGGGTTTGCAATAATTTCATCAGTACGAGCGCTTCGCCTGAAACATCCTCAGAGCTCGCGTTTCTGAGTTTTCCAGGGCTGCGCTTTTCGCATGAAACATCCTCGCAAATCTGAGCTCTGGGAGGGTGCCATTGTGAGGTGTTCGCACGAATTTCTCAGGGCATGGCGGTCGGCCAAGCTCGGCCTTCGGGCCCGGCGGTCGGCTGGGCGCAGAGCTCCCTGCCTCCAGGCTTTTTTGGGGCGGGGGGGAGGGGGAGGAGGAAGAGGGACAGGAGGGGGAGGAGGAGGAGGAGGGAGAGGAGGAGGAGGAGGACGAGGACGAGGAGGACGACCAGGAGGGAGAGGAGGAGGAGGAGGAGGAGTACGATGCGGAGGAGGGGCAGGAGGAGGAGGAGGAGGAGGAGAAGCCAGAAGAGGACGAGGAGCCAGAATGCAAGGAGAAGGAGGATTATCATGATGAGAACAGAAGTCAAGGAGGAAAGAGGGAGTAAGACGCTGGCGATGATGATGATGAGGAGGAAGAGGACGATGACGAGGAGGAGGAGCAGGAGTAAGGGGAGTGGGAGAGTGGGGGGGGGGTCCTTTGCAGAGAAACACGAGCCTGAGTACGTTGGACGATTGGAAGTTTTGAGGGAAGCAAGACGGAGAAGAAAAGGGACGGCAACAACGCCGACGACGACGCGACGGCGGCAGTGATGACGATGAGGATGCCGAGTTTTGTTTTGAGATACTGCACTATAGTGGCTATAGGTATTTCCTGCGAGCGGCAGGTGGCAATGAATTGCAGGACCTCAGGTTCGACGGACTGAGGAACATGTGTTGGTTGGACAAGGGCTCAGGGAAAGGAAACGCAAGTCTCTTAGGGCGGGGCTGAGGAAACGCGTAGTGGGAGGGGCTAGTAAGAAACAAAAGCAGGCGCAGGGTAATGACAAAATCAACCTTTGATGACAAGCACCCTTGCTGATCACGACGGTGCCCTCTGTCGCAACGTCACGCCTGACGCCGCAGCAGAGGGGCCTGGTAGCGCCCGCCAGCGGCCACCTGGCATGTGCATTCCTCCTATATGTCTTCCTTCCTTCTCTGTTTCACGTGTTTCCCCAGCTGTGTTTCAATCTAGTTAGCCCCCAGCGCCGCTGCAACGTAGAGGGCGGCCCTCCCAACAATTACCCCTGACTTATCTCCCCTGCTGCTGCTGTTGCAAGAGCCAGCAATATGGGTAACATTGGGAATAGCGCCGTTGGGGATGATTCCCCGTCCTCCTCTTCCTTCCTCCTCCTCCACCTCCCTCTTCCTCCTCCCTCCTCCTCTTCTGCGGAGGAGGAAGAGGAGGAGGGAGAAGAGGGGGAGGAGGAGGAGGAGGAGGAGCTGAGGAGGAGGAGCAGGACAAAGAGGAGAAAGAGGAGGAGCAGGAGGAGGAGGATCATGATGCGGAGGAGGAGGAGAAGGAAGAGAAGCCAGATGAGGACGAAGAACCAGAATGCAAAGAGAAGGAGGAATACTATGATGAGAGCAGAAGTCAAGGAGGAAGGAAGGAGTATGCCGATGGTGGTGATGATGATGATGACGATGATGAGGAGGACGAGGACGAGTAGGAGGAGGACGAGGAAGGGGAGGGGGAGAGTGGAGGGGAGGAGTCTTTCGCAGAGAAACACAGGCGGAGGAGGAGGGTGGTGAAGAGGGGGAGGAGGACGAAGGAGGGGGGGGAGGACGAGGAGGTGAGGGGGGGGAGGAGGAAGAGGGAGAGGCAGGAGGAGGAGGAGGAGGAGGAGGATCGGCTGCGGCGGAGGGGGGGGGGAGGAAGAGGAGGAGGAGGAGGAGGAGGAGGGAGGAGTCTTTTGCCGGCGGAGGAGGAGGTGAGTGAGGAAGAGGAGGGGGAGGAGGAGGTGGAGGAGGACAGGAGGAGGAGGAGGAGGAGGAGGAGGAGGAGGAGGCCGCGACAGGAGGAGGGGGGAGTGTTTGTGTGTGTGCGTATGCTATCAGCCTCGTAAAAAAAGTAACCTACAATTTTCAGATGGATACGTTTTTCACAGCGTAGATAATAATCCAAAACTTGCTCTTCCCTTGTGGATAATTCAAAGCTTATTTTGCTCATTTTAAAAAATGCATGAACCCATTTTGGGGCCCGCCCAATCTATTATTAATTCTTGACCAAAAAAATCAAGTGTTTTCATGAAGCCTCCAACTTCCAAGCGGCCCGGCGGCCGGCCGGCTGGCCTGACGCGTCTTCATTGAAAACTGATAAGTTTTCAAAAATGCTTGAAATTTAAAATCCTGTGTTTGAATCCAGCCCGGCTTGCCCGGCCCGGCCGGCCCGGCCCGGCCGGGCCGGCCAGCTGACCTGCTACTGATGCGTTTTACTAAAAACTGATAAGTTTCCAGAAATAGTTAAAATGTAAAATCCGGAAATTGAATCCAGGCCCGGCTTGCCCGGCCGGCCGGCCGGGCCGGCCGGGGCCGGCTAGCTAACCTGCTACTAGTGCGTTTTACTAGAAACTGAAGTTTTCAGAAATAGTTAAAATGTAAAATCCGGAGCTCGAATCCATGCCAGCTTGCCCGGCCCGGCCGGCCCGGCCCAGCCCAGCCGCGGTGAAACTCGAAAGTTTCGTTTCAGTTCGTAAATCTGGCCGGGCCAGCCACGCCAGGCAAGCAGGGCTGAAACAACTCTGAAGTTTGCTGCAGTTTGTAGATCCGCTGGAACTCAGAATCTGAATAATTCGTTATAAATAATAGTGCTGAAGCTCAGAAAACTCAGCCAAATGCAACCAAAAACGTAGTAGCAAAAGCCAGCGTGAACCAGATCTATCGCCGCGCATAGTAAGGACGACCGACTCTTCCAAGGAACCTCCTGGCGTTCTTACATTTTCTCCTGGAGCCATCCAAAATATTTTAATTTTGGCATCCAAGAATAATGTGTCATTGCCGCGCGTCTTTAATTCACTAGTTGACTTATACGATTCTGATAAAATATAGACGCGCGCGAATAGCATTGTGTAATAACAAAACGAAAATGAACAACTTCAGGAGGCGGCCTGCAATACAACATAAGAAAACTCCCACACGCGCGCGCATTCAGTTCTTTAGTTCTGCGCATGCCAACCAAAGTGAAAATAAAAGCGGAGGATGACGGCTTGCGGGGGAGAAAAATTCGCCTCATGGGGGAAGGGGGAGGCGGAGAAAGAGGAGGAGGACGCGGAGGCAGGCGGAGGAGGAGGCGGACGATCCGAGGTGAGGAGGGGGGGGGCCAGGCCGGCCCGGCCCGCTGGTTGACCTGCTACTGATGCGAGAGAGAGAGAGAGAGAGAGAGAGAGAGAGAAAGAGAGAGAGAGAGAGAGAGAGAAAGAGAGAGAGAGAGAGGGAGAGAGAGAGAGAGAGAGAAAAAAGAGAGAGAGAGAGAGGAGGAGGAGGAGGAGGAGGAGGAGGAGGAGGAGGAGGAGGAGGAGGGAAGGAGGCAGGAGGAGGAGAGGATGAGGGGCAGGAGGAGGAGGATGAGGAGGAGGAGGATGAGGAGGAGGAGGAGGCAGCCGGCCGGCCCGGCTGAGCCGGTCGAGTTCACCGATATCCAGCAGCGATTAGACTTGTGAGTTCCAGTCCGGGCTGGAACTCAGGAGTCTGAGTTCTAGATTCTCGGGCTGGAACTCAGGAGTTCGTTTCTAATCGCTTCTGAAAGAAAACCTATCAGAGTTCAGCAATCAGCCGGCCAGGGCCGAGCTGGCCCCAGTACTACGCGCCACCATCAAAAGTGAAAATCTTGGAGCTCAAGACGCCGACATCATATTCACGTTTTATTAGTGTGTGCAATAGAACGCAGAAGAATTCGAGCGTCGCGCGGCGTGCCAGCAAACGCAACACGTATTCAGAAAAAGCAGAATTTACATATGGAGGGTAGGAAAGATATGACACCAGGGAAAATATAAAAGTAATGGATCAGAGGACGGTAGTAGATTAGTGGAGTATGTTGGCGCAGTATGAGTAGTATGCTGGCGTAACACTAGTAATACCCTAGGTCTCGAATGCTCGTGGGATAGGTGCCAGATAACACGGTTAGACAATCCCTCCCCCCCCCGTCTTCGCCTTCTCGCCGCCCCTTCCTCGCGAGACGGGGGGGGGGGGGGGGCGACGTGGGAAAAAAGGGGGGGGAGGAACGGCGAGGGGTAGGGCCCTCCTCCTCCCTCCTCCTCCCCTCCACGGGGGTGGCGTTGACCTAGAATCTGCGACGCATCGCCGATCGATCGGCGATGTGCCTTTGGGAGCGAAGCTGGATTTCGCTGGGCAGGGTGGAACACCCAAGCCCCGATGGGCGATGAATGGGCGATCTGGGGTCGATAATCCCCCCCCCCCCCCCCGGGCCAGTCCCCCCCCGTCGGCGCCCCTGAGGTCCGCCTAGCAGGGGTTACTGCCCTAGATTGGATGCAGCCCGCCCAGGCAGTGCCTGCAGCTGATCGGGCCGCAAGAGATCGAGAGAGGCGACGACGCGGTGGCAGCCCCTCGACGAAGCGCTGCATCCCTGCACCGCGCGCTCTTTGACTGCCGAGGTGGGCGTGCCGACCATCTCCTCGACTACGATGGCGGCGGACCCCCTCCTCGACGACGGCAGCAACGCTGGCGCCAGCGGCGGCTACACGCAAGAGTGACCCTAGGCAAGAATTGCCTGTGGTGCGCGGCCTTTTGGGGGGCGCGGAGGGACCTAACCTGGGCGCAGACACGCTGCCATCGCACCGCACCCGGCGATCAAGGGATTCCAGTGGGCCCGCACCAGAGGTCACTCCTGCGAAATGTCACTGTTACGAACAACCGATAGTGGCACTGGCGGCGCCGGCCCCAGAGATCCAGAGTTGTGTTTCGTTTATTGTTGTTGTTGCTTCTGTTGCGTGTGTGTGTGTGTTTCTCTTCCAATGCGCGGCCCCAGAGGTCTGAACCTCTTCCCAGTGGCATAAGCTTCCATCACGCCTTCGTTTCTTTTGGCGGCCCCTGGGCCCGATAGCGGGCCCTGCAGATGCCAAAACCGCGAACCGCGCTGGTACCAGAAAACTGCCGGAGGTCGGCGGTTCGAGGAGAGGGGGGGTCCCGAAGGAGGGGGGCCCACGAATGCAGCGGAGGCCAGTCCACAAGAAACCTTCCACAAGAAGCGCAACCCTGAGACCCCAGGACGTGCATGGATTCTTGGTGGGAGCGTCACGCCCTCCACAGGCAAAACCATCGACACCCAAGGAACCCAGGTGAGCGTTTTTTTATTCGGCGTTTCGACATTGGGCGGAAGTGGGGGGGGAGGGAGAGGGGGTCTGGCTCCGGACCTCTGCTCAAGGCGACTGTTTGGAACCGTGCGTCCTATGGGGCAGGGACTCCACCTGCTCGAAACAGGCGCCCAAAACAGCCAAGATCCACTCCAGGGGGGTGGGAGGGGGGGGTTGGGGCCCGCGCCGATCGGTAAAACAAGGATTAAACATCGATCACCAGGGTACCCTGGAGGCAAGCAGGGTGTTCCTTGGCATGGGCCCCCGCTGTAAGAACATGACCCCGAGCCGAGCCCTCGCAGTGTTCTTGAGGCCGCGCGTCCTCCAGGGGCCCGCCCCTCAGGTCCCTTTCTCCTATCGGCGGCGAGCGAGGGGGGGCACGAGAAGGAGAAGGCGTCCCCTCAGAGGCCCTCGCGCCTTCTGGGAGCGCCACGTCCTCCACAGCAAGCCCATCGAGGCCCGAGGAACCCAGGGGGCACCCTGGAGGCAGGCAGGGCGCATGCCTTGGCGGGGGCCCCCCGCTGCAAGAGTAGCAGGACCTCCGAGCCGAGCCGTCGCGGCCCAGAGGGGGTCCCCGCCCCTCTCGGGCCCCCCCCTCCGGGGGCCGCTGAGGAGATTCGGGGGCGGCCAAGAGGGGGGCGTCCAAGAGGGGGGGGCGCAAGTCATGACCGGCGGCATGTGCGCGGCCCAAGGGGGGGGGGCTGGGGACGCAATGAAATAAGGAGAGGCGCCATGAAATCTGGGGACTTATCATGGCCCACGCCATGATATCCCCCGCTCCCCTAGTCATCACCCCCCTCTTTGCCGCCCCCGGGAGATCTGTCACTGCACCGGCCTTGCAGACGTGCTGCAGCGGATTCCTCCGTGGATTTCTGTCAGTGCAAAACCCTGAGGCGGCGATTGAAAAACGAAGCGAACTTCGCGTGGATATTTTCTGGTCCTCGCTCCTGGCCAAGAACAGATCCGCACGAAACTCACATCGAAATCCGGAACGAGATTCTCCAGGACACTCCGGGCCCATCCTATCGTTTTCCAAACGAAATGCGCTTTGCGATGTTGGCGCCATGAGATCTGGGGCGAAAGGCAACGGCAAGGGGGCACTGGCGTTCAGTTGGGCCGACCACAAGAAACCTTCCGCAAGAAGCCCAGCCCTGAGACCCTTGGGCGTCCACTGATTTTTCTGGTGTGGGCACGCCACGCTTTCCACAGGCAAACCATGGAAGCCCGAGACACCCAGGGCACCCTGGAGGTAAGTAGGGTGTTTCTTGGCATGGTTCTTTATTGTAGGGGGGGGGGAATCGACCTGGAATCGGCGATGCATCGCCGATGGATCGGCGACACGCCCCCGATGGCAAAGCTGAACCTTCCTGGGCGGGTTGGGGCTATCGGGGCATCTCCGTATTGGGGAAACCAGTGCCGACCCAGAAAGGGGCAAACGAGGGAAACGTAGCAGCACGGGTACCTTCTCCCTCTCCCCTTATGCCTGGGCATGACCATCCCCAAAGGTCTCGACCCATTCCCTGGGACCGGCTTTTCGTCCTGAGTCGCTGCTTGGCGGCCCCGAGGCCCGGTCACGGCCCCCCAGAAGCAGAACACCACGAAAAAACCTCCCGCCGTGATTTTTTCGCGACCCCCCCCCTGTCGCCCCCTGGGTGTGTAGCCTGACCCCCCCCCCCCTCTCGCGACCTCCCGCCGTGACTTTTTCGCGACCCCCCCTGGGGTGCGCAGCCTGTCCCACCCCCCCTGTCGCTGCCCTCGAGATCGGGGGCGAAGAGCGGCGCCGGCGGCGGCTCGCCAGCGGCGGGCGCGCCTCCGCGGGCGGGGCGGGCAGCTCCCCGGGCAGCGCGCGCGACGAGGGCCGCAGCTCCCCGGGCAGCGCGCGCCGCGCGCACCAGTCGCCGCCCCGGCGGGCCGCGGGCGCCGCGGGGGCGGCCTGGGGCGCCGAGCGGCTGCCCCGCCAGGGCGGCGTCCGCTCGGGGCTCGCCGTGGCGGCGCGCCTCGCTGGCGGCGGCACGCACAACGGGCCGTCGCTCGGGCGCCCCTCGTCGGCGTGTTTTCTTGTGCGGCGTGTTGCGGCACTGGGCGGGACGGGTGCGAGGGGGTGGGTGAATGGGGCCCTGGGGCACACAAGTAAATACACACACAAATAAAAGAATCTTCCCATATTTTCCCATATTTTCTGGGTCTCTGGCTTCCCCCCCACTGCCCCAATATTTTCCCACATGCTCTGGGGAATCAGTCTGGGGAATCGACGATTGAATGTGTCTGTGTGTCTTTTCTCCTCCTGGGTGGGGGGAGGGCCTCTGGCCCCGGACCTCTGCTCAGCGCGCCCGTTTGGAACCGTGCGTCCCCTGGCGGAGGCTCCACCTGCTGGCGCCAAAGGCAGCCACCAGGTCACCAGGATCTACTCCATGGCGGGGGTGGCGCGCCGATCGGCAAAACCAACTGATAAAAAACGGCCACCTTCCCCGTGCGTGTTTCGATGTCGTGCGCGTTAGGTTCTTCTGATTGGCTCGAGGATCCAGGATGCTCCTCGATGGTTCTCGTGGCCCTCAGATCCCCTGAAATCCTGGCGTCGTAATTGTTTTGGGGCTGGGCGTTTTCGCTCTTCTTGTGGGGCCAAGAGACCCTCGCAGAACGATCCAGCTGGAAGAACGACGCAAAAAGATAGTGTCTAGGGCTCTGGGCATGTTTTTTGTTTTGTTTCTCTCTTCTCTTTCGGTGCTGCATTCTTCGCTACCTCGGATGGAGCAACCTCATGGGCCTGGAAATCAAAAAACAACGAAAAAACTGCAGAGCTCGTTTACCTCGCATGGCCACCTCTCCTCAGTGGCGAGGGGGGAAGGAAAGCATGACGGTCCCGGCACGCCCCCACGAAGCCGAAAAGTGCCCAAACTGACCGGTTTCCCTCGGGAGCCATATCCCAGACATGTTTTGTTTTCTTGTGATTTGTGCTCTTCTGTTGTTTCAACCGGCGGCTGCAAAATCAGGACACAAAATCTGGATTAATTTCCGATGGCCCGTGGTGCTGGGATTGAGCAAACAAGTGGCACGTGTGCCATGGCTCTTGCACAAAAGGAAGGGGGAGGAGGAGGATGTGGAGGAGGAGGGGGGGGAGAGGATGCCAGACATCGCAGAAGGAGTGAACAAAACAGGGCCGCAAGAGGGGCTCCAGAGGGCGAGCGCGAGGAGACTCCAAGGGCCGTCCCCCGCAAGATGGCTTCAAAGACCTTTGACGGGTTCCCAGGAAGCCGCGGAGGGGGCACTGGGCGGGCGCTGGAGTCGCGGGGGGGGCGCTGAGACGGCGCGGGGGAGGGGGCGGAGCGGGGGAGGGGTGCGGTGCCGAAGTAAGTGGGTTCGGGGCGGAGGGGGTGCGGGACGAAGTAAGTGTCGGGGCGGAGGGTGGAACTGGCGGGCGCTCGACGCGGGGGGAGCGTCAGACGGGTGCGGGGGAGGCGGCGCGGAGGGGGCGGGGGGGGGGGGGGGGTGCGGTGCCGAAATAAAGTGGTCGGTGCGGAGGGGGCACTGGGCGGGCGCTGGAACCGCGGGGGGGCGCCGAGACGGCGCGGGGGAGGAGGCGGAGCGGGGAGGGGGGGTGCGGTGCCGAAATAAAATGGTCGGGGCGGAGGGGGCACTGGGCGGGCGCTGGAGCCGCGCGGGGGCGCTGAGACGGCGCGGGGAAGGGGGCGGAGCGGGGAGGGGGGGTGCGGTGCCGAAATAAAGTGGTCGGGGCGGAGGGGGCGCTGGGCGGGCGCTGGAGCCGCGCGGGGGAGCGATGGAGAACGGCCGCGGGGGAAGGGGCGGAGCGGGGGGGGGGTGCCGTGCCGAAATAATGGGTCGGGGCGGAGGGGGCACTGGCGGGCGCTGGAGCCGCTGGGTGGGGGCGCTCGGAGACGCGGGTGACGGGGGCGGAGAGGGGGGGGGGGGTAGCGGTGCCGAAATAAAGTGGTCGGGGCGGAGGGGGCACTGGGCGGGCGCTGGAGCCACGCGGGGGCGCTGAGACGGCGCGGGGGAGGGAGCGGAGCGGGGAGGGGGGGCGCGGTGCCGAAATAAAGTGGTCGGGGCGGAGGGGGCACTGGGCGGGCGCTGGAGCCGCGCGGGGGCGCTGAGACGGCGCGGGGGAGGGGGCGGAGCGGGGAGGGGGGGTGCGGTGCCGAAATAAAGTGTTCGTGGCGGAGGGGGCACTGGGCGGGCGCTGGAGCCGCGCGGGTGCGCTGAGACGGCGCGGGGGAGGGGGCGGAGCGGGGAGGGGGGGTGCGGTGCCGAAATAAAGTGGTCGGGGCGGAGGAGGCACTGGGCGGGCGCTGGAGCCGCGGGAGGGCGCTGAGAAGGCGCGGGGGAGGGAGCGGAGCGGGGGGGGGGTGCGGTGCCGAAATAAAGTGGTCGAGGCGGAGGGGGCACTGGGCGGGCGATGGAGCCGCGGGGAGGCGCTGAGGACGGCGGCGGTGAGAGGGAGCGAAGAGGGGGGGGGGTTGCGCGTTGAGAAATAAAATTGGTCGGGGCGGAGGGGGCGCTGGGCGGGCGATTGGAGCCGCGGGGGCGAGAGACGGCTCGGGGAAAGGGGGCGGAAGCTGGGGGGGGGGGATGCCGTGCCGAAAAATGTGGTCGGGGCGGAAGGGAGCACTGGGCGGACGCTGGAGCCGCGCAGGGAGCTGAGACGGCGCTGGGAGAGGGGGCGGAGCGGGGGGGGGGTGTGCGAGTTGCCGAAATAAAGTGGTCGGCGGAGGGGCACTGGCGGGTGGCGCTGGAGCCGCGCGGGGGCGCGGAGACGGCGCGGGGGAGGGGGCGGAGCGGGGAGGGGGGGTGCGGTGCCGAAATAAAGTGGTCGTGGCGGAGGGGGCACTGGGCGGGCGCTGGAGCCGCGCGGGGGCGCTGAGACGGCGCGGGGGAGGGGGCGGAGCGGGGAGGGGGGATGCGGTGCCGAAATAAAGTGGTCGGGGCGGAGGAGGCACTGGGCGGGCGCTGGAGCCGCGGGGGGGCGCTGAGACGGCGCGGGGGAGGGGGCGGAGCGGGGGGGGGGTGCGGTGCCGAAATAAAGTGGTCGAGGCGGAGGGGGCACTGGGCGGGCGCTGGAGCCGCGGGGGGGCGCTGAGACGGCGCGGGGGAGGGGGCGGAGCGGGGGGGGGGGTGCGGTGCCGAAATAAAGTGGTCGGGGCGGAGGGGGCACTGGGCGGGCGCTGGAAGCCGCGGGAGGGCGCTGAGACGGAGGGGGCGCATGGTGATGATGATGATGATGATGATGATGATGATGATGATGATGATGATGATGATGATGATGATGATGATGATGATGATGGTGATTATGATGGTGATGATGGTGAGGATGATGATGATGATGATGATGATGATGATGATGATGATGATGATGATGATGATGATGATGATGATGATGATGATGATGATGATGATGATGATGATGATGATGATGATGATGATGATGATGAAGGGGGGGGTGCGGTGCCGAAATAAAGTGGTCGGAGCTCTAGACACCCTGTGCAAGAGAATAATATAATATCGTTAGAGATCTAGGCTCCATCGTGGCGACGATTTACTGCTTACGGTCTGTCTACGACAGCAAGGACAGCACAGCATCGGTCATGAATTGCATCGACGCGATCAAACATGCTCCGCCAGATAGTTGGTTTGAGCAAGCTTCCCCTCGAAAGTTGGGAGGAATCGGGGCGACGCTGCAAGCTATAAGTGCGCGCCTGTTTGGGTATTTCCCTGTTTCAGACATGCTCAACGTGATAGACCGCTTAATCTGGTGCCGTGTGGCACGTCTGTCACCAGCGACCTGCAAGACTGGCCAGCGCAAGAACACGTGCTTAAAAGCCACACGTGGCGGAACGCATGACGGATGATAGATTTACTGTGCAGCTGCCCTATCCGCCACTTCTCTCTTGCATGCGCGTTTTTGTCTACCCTGTCGTCTCTTGTCCTCCGTCTCCGCTTGCGGAGCGAGGGGCCTCCATGGGCTCCACGACCAGGAACACAAACACATAATATCCAAATGGGATTGAAAACAAGTCGGAATATCGAAACGACAAGGCTTTTCTCACTCGTTCTCAATGCGCGTGCCCCGAAGCTCTTCAGGAGGTCCTCCGAAGCTCACCCAAAGCTCCTTGAAAGCTTACGTATAGAAGCTCGGGAGCCTCTGCTCGCTCTCGATGCGCGTGCCCCGAAGCTCTTCAGGAGGTCCTCCGAAGCTCACCCAATTCTCCTTGAAAGCTTACGTATAGAAGCTCGGGAGCCTCTGCTCGCTCCCAATGCGCGTGCCCCGAAGCTCTTCAGGAGGTCCTCCGAAGCTCACTCAAAGCTCCTTGGAAAGCTTCCCTGCAGAAGCTCGGGAGCTTCAACTCGCTCCCAATGCGCGTGCCCCGAAGCTCTTCAGAAGGTCCTCCGAAGCTCACTCAAAGCTCCTTGAAAGCTTACGTGTAGAAGCTCGGGAGCTTCAACTCGCTTCCAGTGCGCACGCCCCGACGCTCTTCAGGAGGCCCTCCGAAGCTCACCCAAAGCTCCTCGAGAGCTTCCCTGCAGAAACTCGAGAGCTTCCCAGAGACCTGACTCCTGACTGGACGACTTGCTGGCCGCCCCGGCCCGCCCGCTCGCCGGCCCGTAGCCCGGAGAGCCCGTGGCGGATGGGCGGCGCGCGATAGGCCTCCACGGAGAGGCACAAAACGGTACACTGGCAACGTGCACAAGGGGGTGGAGGGAGGGGGGAGGGCTTCTCAGAAGGAGGCTGCTTCTTAGAAGGCGCCAGCCTTACATCTATAGATCAGAGCCGCGGCTTCTAAGAAGCAGGGGTGCTTCTAAGAAGCCCTCCCCCCTCCCCCCACCCCCCTCTGCGCGTGGCTGAGTACAGTCACGAGCTTCCACAGTCGGGGGCGCGCAAACGTGGATTGGCGGTCCATGGATCTGGCGCGCGGTCGCCGAATCCACGGATCGGGGGGGGTGGCCCTCCCCGACATGCGGCCGGTGCCGCCTCGCTCGGCGGCGGAAATCCGCGATTTCCCATGGAAGCGGGACCCGTCGCTGATCCACGCCCCCTCAATCCATGTTTGCGATCGCCTGACACAGGGTCCGCGCGGGTTCCCTCGGATCCAACGCCTTGGGGGAAATCCTGGCGGATCCGTTTCGCCGTTTCCGGCCTCTGGAGGCCCTCCGGGCCTCAGGGGGCAGGCGTCGGGACTCCGGGGGGCCCGTCTCGAAAAGATCAAGACGTCGGATCTCTGGGGCTCTCTTGGCGGGCGAAAGAACTGCAGAACATTAGGTTCCCCCCGTCGGAAAGGCCTGCCCCAGGGCGGCTGGAAGTCTGCAGTCGGACTCGATTGGACAGGACACGCGAGAGGACACAAGACCCTTTCGAGGGCCACATTGCCACAGGAATGTAGGAGGCACGGGTCGCGAGACACAGGACACGAGAGTACCCTTGATTTGGCAGGGTCGACCTACTAATCCGGGCCGACTGTATACCCCCCTAGGTCGTAGGTCGTAGGTGTACTCCTCCTCCTCCTCCTCCTCGTCCTCCTCCTCTCCCTCCTTATCCTCCACTCTCCTCCTCCTCCTCCTTCTCCTCCTCCTCCTGCTTCTCTTCCGCCTCCTCCTCCCCTGTACCAAACAGCCTTTCGCGAGACCGGCTTACGGCCTGGGGACCAAACCCCGTGGGCGCAGGCCAGCAGACTGGTGACGGCATCACCCTCCCGAAAGGCCAATGATCAAGGGACCCGACGGACGGCCTTTGCGAATCGACCTGGCAAGGAAAGGCCTCGGTCACTCCTCGGCCCAGAGGTCCGACGAGGATGCGCGGCCGCGGAGGCCCCGAGCCCTGGCAAGGCTCCGTGCTGGATCCGCCTTTGATCGCCCTGGGGCCCGACGGCCACACGTCGAGGGAACGCCGACGATCGAAAACACCGCGTCGCTGGAGGTTGGCGGCGCGCAGAGGGGGGTAGGGGGAGGGGGGAAGGCTTCTTGAAGGGTGGCTGCTTCTTAGAAGGCGCCGGCCTTACATCTTTAAACCAGGCCCGCACCTTTCGGGGATGGACAGACCCCCCTTTAGTAAAACGTGGTTTAGTGAAAACGACCTGAGGCCCAAACCTGGCGGGCGCAAGCCTGGAAAATAACGGCCACGGCGCCATCTCGACACCCGAACACGGACAATTCACTCATCGACGTGTCACTGTGGGGGGTTCTGCCCCCCCCGAACCTTCTAAGAAGCAGGGGTGCTTCAAAGAAACCCTCCCCCCCTCCCCCCTGACCCCCCCTCTGCGCGTGGCCGAGGAGGTCCATTCCCTGTGTTTTTTTCGGTTTCGTGCGTGGTTTTTTCGCCAAGTGATCAAGGATGCTCCTCGATGGTCCTCGCCGAAGGACAACTGCGCACGTCCGAGCGATGCCAAGCCTCTGCGCGTGGCCGAGGTGGTCTGGGGAACTTTTGCCCTCTGCGCCTCGCCGCTGGCGGGGCGCCGCGCTCCGGGGCGGCGCCGCCGGCCACCCGCAGCAGCTTGGACGAGCTGCTGAGCGGGACGCCCCGCTCCGGCAGGGCGTCGGGCACGGCCGAGGGCCTGCAGGCGCGGGGCGGGGAGCAGGACGCCCCGCAGAGGCAGCACGGCGCCAGAGCCTCCACTGGCCATCGCTCGGGCGGCCATGCCCCGTGTTTTTTGTTCGTTTTTCGCTCGGACGGCTGAACCTAAGCGGCGTTTTTCGTTTTCGTTATGTTTTCGTTTTCCCTCGTTCTGTCCTCGATTCGCCTCTAACGCAAAACGAGATCGAAACGAACACGGCCCACGGAATCGCCAAACCCCGAACCGACCTCGATCTCGTACCTCGGTCCGCCTGCACGCCCTGGCCATCGCTCGGGCGGCCATGCCCTGTGCTTTTTGTTCGGCTTCGTGCGTGGCTTTCTTCGCCAGACGATCGAGGATGCTCCTCGATGGTCCTCGCCAGAGGAAAACATGCACACGTCCGAGCGATGCCAAGGGAGCAGGACGCCCAGCAGAGGCAGCACGACACCAGAGCCTCCACTGGCCATCGCTCGGACGGCCATGCCCTGTGTTTTTTGCTCGGCTTCGTGCGTGGCTTCTTCGCCAGACGATCGAGGATGCTCCCCGATGGTCCCCGCCAAAAGGAAAAAAATGCAGCACACGCCCGAGCGATGCCAAGGGAACAGGACGCCCCGCAGAGGCAGCACGGCACCGGAGCCTCCGGGGGCCCCCGGGAGAGCCCCCGAGGCCCCCCGGAGGCCTCCGGGACCCTTCGCTTCGCGCTCCTCTCGGAGCGCGGGGTGCCCCGAGGTCCCGACCCGTTCCCCGGGGCCGGCTCTCCATGCCGTGCCGCTTCGTTGAAGGGGCCCTGGGACACACAAATAAATACACACAAATAAAAAGATTCCCCATATTTTCCCATATTTTCTGGGAATCTTCCCCACCACTTCCCATATTTTCTGGGGAATCGAGGATTAATTGTGTCTGTGTGTTTTTCCCCTCCTGATTCGTGTCGGTCCCAAGGCTCGGCGAAGGTCCCCAGGCGAAGACGGCTCAAAACCTCCGCCCTGATTTGTTCAAGACGTTGTGCAGTCAAAAACCCTCATAAGGACGCGCGGCAAGGACGTAAGCCCCTTGGAAGCCGAAGCTGGGATTTTTGGAGCGGCGGACGACGAAAACCTCAAGGACGCAAGGGCAAGGAAGAGCAAGGACGCAAGGGTACCCTGAGCAACGTCGCGCGTCCTTATTAGGGTTTTTGACTGTACAGTCGGACCTTGGGCAGAAGAACATTCCTCAAGAACATGAGACCCTCCGCTGGTCCAAACTGAAGAAAATTCAAGGGTGCCCTCTCCCAGGACACACCAGAACACCCAACAGACAAAAACAACTGAAGGGGCCCAAGGACACACAAATGAATACACACACAAATAAAAGGATTCCCCATTGTTGTTCCATATGTTCTGGATTGTTGTTCCTATATTTTCTGGGGACTCGACGATTAATTGTGTCTGTGTTTTTTCCCTCCTGAACAACACAGTAGAGCGAAACAATTAGTAAACACCCCCCCTGCCCCCAAAACTCAAAGTTGGCACGCGCTGGTGGAGACTGCGGTCGAGGTGCAACTCATCAGACCCACCGCCAACTTTGAACATTGGGGGGAGAGGGGGAGGCGTTGGCAGATGCATGTGGCACGAATGCCCGCTGTTTCCTTCCGAGGCCTGCATGTGGGTACCGTCCCCGAACCGACCTCAATCTCGTACCTCGGTCCGCCTGCACGCCTGGAAGAGATGGGCCTCCCAAAGCAGCCCTGTCTCGCCATCGCTCGGACGTCCATTCCCTGTGTTTTTTTTTCGGTTTCGTGCGTGGTTTTTTCGCCAAATCCTCAAGGATGCTCCTCCATGGTCCTCGCCAAGGAAAAAACGCACACGTCCGAGCGATGCCAGGGCCCAGGCCGCGGGCGCGGACTCTGCACGGAGAGGCAGGGTCCCAGCCTCGCCAGGCGCCAAGACAGTCCACAACAGCTCGAAATGGAAAGCGGGCCGCGGGGAGGAGGTCGGGACTTCCGCGGTCCCCGCGCCGACAAATCAAGACGTCGGATGCCGGGCCCCCATAAGCACCACACATACTGAAAGGGCCCAAGGGCACACAAATAAAATCATCCCGGCAAAGCAACCTAACAGCGATGTGTAGAAGCATATCTGAAAGCATTCCCCTTAAGATTCAGATGAAAATCCAGTTGTAGAATTCTGCTGTTCTCGCAGTCGTAGTCGCATTCGCGATGACAGTCGCAGCGGCAACGGCAGTCGCAGTCACAGCCTCAGCCTCAGCCTGCCTCAGCCTCAGCCTCAGCCTGCCTCAGCCTCAGCCTGCCTCAGCCTCAGCCTCAGCCTGCTTCAGCCTCAGCCTCAGTCTGCCTTCAGCCTCGGCCTCAGCCTCAGCCTGCCTCAGCCTCAGCCTGCATCAGCCTCAGCCTCAGCCTCAGCCTGCCTCAGCATCAGCCTGCTTCAGCCTCAGCCTCAGCCTGCCTCAGCCTCAGCCTCAGTCTGCTTCAGCCTCAGCCTCAGTCTGCCTTCGGCCTCGGCCTCAGCCTCAGCCTGCCTCAGCCTCAGCCTGCCTCGGCCGCAGCATCAGCCTGCCTCAGCATTCAAAATGTGGCCCAGGAATGGAGTTCTGGGAACTAGACGAACACGAAGTGGCCTACAGTTGGCTCCGGGCATTCAAAATCATGCCCAGGAATGGAGTTCTGGGAACTTGAAGAGCACGAAGTGGCCTACAGTTGGCTCCGGGCATCCAAAATGTGGCCCGGGAATGGAGTTCTGGGAAGTCGAAGAGCACGAAGTGGCCTACAGTTGGCTCCGGGCATCCAAAATGTGGCCCGGGAATGGAGTTCTGGGAAGTCGAAGAGCACGAAGTGGCCTACAGTTGGCTCCGGGCATCCAAAATGTGGCCCGGGAATGAAGTTCTGGGAGCACCAAGAGCGATTTTGCGAGGATGTCCCAAGCGATTTCGGCTTCGGCGGCAGCCTCCCGGGTCCCGCCCAGACCCCCCTGAGGAGTCATGATGCTCTCTTTTGAGACCACTAGAAACCTATCAGCAAGAGCTGTTAGGTAAACACACCAATAAGATGAGAGAGCGTGGATCCACCGCCGCTTGACTGTGGAAAATTGCCAACCTTTCCTCCGAGCCCGGGGGTCGCCCCCCCCCCCCCTCCGAAAATCCCCCCCCCCCCGCCCCCCCCCCCCCTGCTGGAACCCCTCCCCCCCCCCTCTCCCCCGGCAAAACCCCCCCCCTCCCCAAACCCCCCCCGCCCCCCCCCCCACCCTCCCGCCTAAAACCGGGGCCTCCCCCCCCGGGGGGGGGTCACTTACCGTGCGAAACCCCTCCCCCACCCCCATCCGGACTCCCGGAAAAAACGCAGGGGGGGCACTGTCATGTGCAATTCAGCTTGCCCCCCCCCACCCCCCCCCCCCCCCCCCACCCTTACTCACCGCCAGCAAACGACTCCGGTCCCCACCACCGTCCGCATCACATCCCCACATCCCCCTGGTGTTCCCAGCACCACTGTCCTCACCACCGCTGTCCCCACTGGTTCCACCACCGCCCCTACTGTCCCCACCAGTGGCCCCACCACTGTCGCACTGTCCCCGCTGTCCCCAGAACTGTTCCCACCACGGTTCCACTCTCCCCACTGTCTCCACGGCCCCAACCACTGCCCGACTATCCCCACTGTCCCCACTGTCCCACTGACTCCTCCGCTGTCCCACTGAGCTGTCCCACTGTTCCCACCACTGTCCCACTGTCCCCACCACTGTCCCCACTGTACCTCTGTCCCATTGTCCCACCGCCGTCCTCGCCACCGCCTTCACCACTGTCCCCACCACCATTGTACCCTCCACTGTCCCACTGTTTCCACCTCATTCCCATTGTCCCCACACCACTGTCCCCACCACCACCGTCACCACCACTGTCCACTGTCCCCCCCTGTTCCCACCATTGTCCCCACCACTGTCCCCACCACTACCGTCCCCACCACTGTCCCACTGTCCCACTGTCCCCACCACTGTCCCGCTATCCCCTCACCACTGTCCCCACCAACACCGTCCCCACCACTGTCCGCACCCCCACTCGGTTTTCGAGGGGGGGGGGTTCGAACCGGCAGTGACCCCCCCCGGTTTTCCGGATCCGGAGGGGGGGGGGGGTTCGAACCGGTAGTGACCCCCCCCCCTTTTCATGATGAGCAGGGGGGGGGGGGGGAAAGGGGTTCGAACCGGTAGTGAACCCCCCCGGTTTTCCGGTGGGGGGGGGGGGGAGGGGTTCGAACCGGTAGTGACCCCCCCCCCGGTTTTCCGCCAGCAGCGGTAGAACAAGCTCTTTCCAATAAAAAGATTCACTATTTTTTCACATATGTTATGGGTGTTTGTCTTCCCCCCGCTTCCCATGTTTTCCCATATTTTCTGGGTAACCGGCGATTAATTGTGTCTGTGTATGTTTTTCCCCTCCTGAAACATACATGCCATGCCCCACCAGCTGCGGATAAAGGGGATGGGGGCGTGGGTCGTTGGCACTCTGCGGGGCATGAGCGCTGATTCGACGAAGGCTGCCGCAGGCGAAGTTAACTGTGGCTGTTCCAAGAGCTCACCGCAAGCACCAACTTTGCTCAACACGCTGTGGGTGGGTTGCGGATGGGTCGCCGGCTGGTCGCTGGGCGAATCGTGCGGCAAGTCGTGGGTGGGTCGCGGGGCAGGTCGCGGGCTGGTCGAGGAGGGATCGGAATTGCGAGACGGTTCGCGAAGCGGGTCGCGGCAAAATGGCGGGGCGGGTCGCGCGCGGGTCGTGGGGCGAGGCCGGGAACCAGTGACAATCCGCACCGCGGAACCCCACTTCAGACACACACGCACAGGGACAATGTAACACTGTTTGGCCCTTTCACTGCGACAAGCTCTCGGAAGCTCGGGCGGACCTCCAACATTGCTTCTGTTTCTCGATCGCACCAAGACCGATCCTGGCCAGGCTCGGGTTGGACGAACGGAAGAGGTAACGCACGGGGGCTTCTGAACAGCAGCATCGATGACCGATCTTCCCACCACAACATCTTGACTGCCAAAGCGGTTTCCGTACGTACACAGCGTCCTCGCGCACGTATATATATATATATATATATATATATATACATGCAGTGACGCTTTAGGGTGCATCCAGAGCGTTGTCCTGGCGCCCCTCCTCGAGCCTCTCGCCGAAGGCGCGCGCGCGCGCAACGGGGCTCCGCGACCTCAGCCCGCGGCACGCGGCGTCGGAAGGGTCCGCGCATGTGTCGCCCCCCGCGCGGTGCCAAGTGCGCACTCGAATCCCCGAGCCGAGAAATCTGGCGCATATCAGACACCCGCTCTCCTCCACGAACAGTGGGTTCGATGCAGGGGGGCTTGGCGGCTCGCACTCGGGTGGGCTTGCGCCGTGGCCCACGTCCATGTGGTACAGCAGCGCTGCGCGTCCTGGACACGGCGGGTCCAAAAATGGCTCCGCCGCGTCCCGGCCGGGTGGGGCGGTCGGAGCAGGAGGCGGCTCATCCTCTGGCTCCACGGGGGCTGCGCTTCCACGACAGCAGCACCAGCAACGCGCGCTCGCCGGCGCCCCCAGGAGCATGCAGAACGCAGACCAAACCAACATGAGCACCGCGTGCGGCTCGATACCTCCTGCGCATTGGTTCGGCTTTGCCCGCGCGCCGCTTGCCAGCGCCATGGACGTCGCCAGGGGCCTCGCTCTCCGCGAGGCGCTCGGAGAAGCCACGGCGCCCGCGCCGAAGGCCTCCAGGGGGGCCAACCCGAGTGCGGAGAGGCGCACCTCAAGCGCCGCCTCCCCGAAAACTTCGCGCCGATGTCGCGGGAGCTTTCCGCGCACTTGACCTTCGGGTCCTTGATCTAGCCCGCGCCGATCAGCAAGCGCAAGCAAAGCCACTGCACCCCCAGGTGTCGCAGCCTGCCGAGCCCACGCCGCGAGGCGATCGCGATGGCGGAGGACGCGTCGCACTCGATCTCCACGAGCTTGACGAGCTCCCCACGTGGAGCATCTCCGCTGCGAGTTCGCCGGCGGCTAGCTACTCGGCCCCCGGGCTCGACTGAGCATGCGCTGACTCGGCACGGGCGCGCGCGCTGACCGCCGCCCCGCGCCGGCGCGCGATCCCGCAAGAAATCGGCTTGCGTCTCGGGGCATCTCGCCCAGTCGGGGCCCGTGCAACCTCGTAGACGCTTCCTGTCCTTCGGGGACCTGTTAATATATATCGCCAGGTCGATGGTCTTGCCGAGGTGGCGGAGGAGGTGCTTCAGGCACTTGGGCATTTCATGTCGACGTTCCGCGGCTTGGTCAGGCGCCGACCGGGCTTTTCAGAGGGCGCATCGCGCCCAGCCCCTCGGGGGTGGCGCGCTGGCTCTCCCCGCGGCGCCTCCAGAACAGCGGGTGGCCCTCGCTGCTGAGCGGCTGCTCGGCCCCCGGCCGCGCGCGGCCTGGCCTGGCCCCCGCGGCGCCCGCGGCCCTGCAACCTGACGCCCCCGCCGCCTCGAGGATGCTCTGCACGTGACCGGGTTCCCCCTGGTCCGCGATCGCCCGCCGCCGAACCTCTGCAACGATGGGCCGAGGCTGCATCTCCCGCGCCCCCTCAGATCCCGCCTTTCCTGGTTCCGGAACATTTTTGCAGGATCTTGCTTGTGCTGGTTCTCTCCTGTATTCTACGATGCTGCCTTTGTTGATTATGCCCCGCTCCCTCTGGTTTCGCCTTCGCTGATTCGCGAGTCTCGCCATGGGTGGTTCTCTGGCGCGCCTTTGCTGAGCATCTCCGATTCCTCGCGCGTCGCCTTTGTAGGTGCCGCGCCGTTTCCTCGGATTCTGCTCTGCCAGATGCGAGATTGCGTTTTCTGCGTGCGCGCTCTACTTGAAATTGAACTGGTCGGCGGGCGCATCCTGCCGACGTCGGCGGGCGCCCAGGCGGCGGGCCCCGATGCCAGGTCCCTGGCGCTCAGCCAGTACTTCTGCAGTTGGCGTCTCCATTGTAGGGGTCATCGCAGACAGACCTAATGTCAGTGCGCCACCGATGTTGGCGAGCAGCCAGTAGCCTGGATTCCCCGCGGCGGCGGGGCCCCCGGTGCTTCGAGGGAGCAGACTGGGCGGAGCGCGCGAGGTCCAGGGTAGGCATGTAGAGCTTCTGCAGGCACCTCGTCGCTGGCCTGCTTGCCAGCAGCTCTCAGGCACCCCGACTGCTGCGCGCTTCTGGTCAGTTGCAGCTTCGGTCTCCGCAGCGGCCCTCCTGCCGCGCGGCTCGTGGGGAAGCGGCCCCCCGCTCTGTGGGCGGCAAACAGAGTGGCCACGCGAGGTTCCCAAGCATCCACTGCGTCCTGCGGTGGAGCTCGATGAAATCGGGTCAGGTAGCGCTCGCGCAGTCGGTCGTTCCCGCGGCCCGCGGCCCCCTCTGCGCGGCCGGCTCGCCCGTGGGTTCCTTGCCGGCGGCGGCGGCCCGAAGGCCTCCTGGCCCCTCCTCCCGCGGCGCCTCGAACCTCGCCCCCCGCGCCAGCAAGCCTGGCAGCCCCTCCTCAGACGCGGCGCCCGCAGGTCGCGGAAGCCAGGCGGGCCGCGGGAGTTTGAGGTCGGCGGGTGGCGCGTCCACCGCGGGAGTCACCGCGTCGACCGCCTTCTCGTCGCTCGGGGCGCCCTTCGCGGGCCAGAGCAGCGTCGTGTCGCGGCGCCCCCCTTCCTCAAGCGCCCCGATGGAGCGCGCTGCGGGGGTGCCGCGCCGCGCGCCGCAGATGTGGGCGTCGCCATCCAACGGTCATCGCAAGTAGACCCCGCGGCCCCAGGCGGTCTCGAACATGCCCCACGTCGGACTCGGTTGCCCCCGCGCGGCCGTCTCGTCGAGGGGCAAGGCCTTCTTGTTGTAGCGCCGCTAGTGTAGTCGTTTGTAATGCGTCTTGTAGTCTGAACGATAGAGGAAGAACCGATCGCGCGTCCGCGACGCGTGGCGGACGACTCGGGACATCAGGGGGTGCGTCTGCCCAACCGCGTTTCCGAACCTCGCCCATATGGCCCCCCTCCAGGCTCTCGTTGCGCCCTCTATGAGCGAGTGGCACCTCGCCACCATGCCGCTGCTTCCCTCGAGCGTCTTCGGAGTGAACCTGAACGTCGCGTCGCTGCCGATGATCCTCGCCGCCCAGGGCGCCGCGTCATCCGTGCATTTCGGGGGCCCCACAGGACCGCGACCCTTTCGCACCCCAGCTTCTCCAAGTATCGCTTGAGACACTTCGGCGCGAGCAGGTATCCTTTCGCGTCGCGCCAAATCGACGCCATGCTGAGGTGCGCGTTGCTGATCGCGTCCGTGACGGGGCGCGCTCTGTCGCCCTTGCGCGTCTTGTCGGGCGCGTGTTTGACCAGGGTCACTGGGGCGCGCTCGCGATCTCCTTGACCCCCTCGCGCCAGCCCGCCAAACTCCGCCCCCCCCGCGCAGTCTGCGCGTCGTGTTGCACATGGACAGACTACCTCTCGGCGTGGTTGGTTCTCTTGGCGCCTTCGCCGCTGTGGCCTCGGGCCTGGCGACCCGACCCCCTGGCCGACCAGCGCGGTTCGACGTGCTGGGCTGGATCTGCTGCCGCCGCGTCGTTGACGATCAGCCCATCCTCGCCAAGCATCGCGCCGACGCGGCCGATCGCCGTCGCCCTCGGGAAGACCAGGCCGAGCATCCTCATCGGCCCAACTCGCGGTCGCCCCCTGCTCGAATCCCGCGCGATCGAGGGCGGGCCCGATGAGCGGTCTGGTGGGGGCTCCACCCCCGCCCCTGCCTTTTTGATGCTATTGGCGCTCGGGGTCGGTTGCATCGCCTCTGCGACGTGGAATCTCACGCTGATCTCGTCGCCGGTCTTGGTCTTCAAATTCGCCTGCTCGTCGCCGGAGTTCCTGGGGGGGGCCGCGTTGCCCGTCTTGATATCCGGCTTCCTGTCCCGCGCGACGCGGTCCTCGGGGGAGCCCCCCGGGCCGCGCGCGCTCTCGTCGGCGCCCGTGTCCGCCGCGATATCGACCGTCTCCCCCGCGCCAACGCCGCTCTGGCCGTCCGACCCGCCGATCGCGAAGATCCAGGCGGCGTCCTCGCACTCCTGGCGCTGGACAGCGCCTGCGTTAACCGCTCCCCGAGTCGTCGGGGACCGGTGCCTGCTTGTGTTCCCGCTTGCTACGTCGTCCTCTGGAAGTTATTCTCGCCGTCGTTGTTGCCGTTGATGGACCTGTTCTTGCTCTTTCTCTTGCCGTCGAAGCCTATGATTTTGCCTTGTCTTGCCGCTGCTGTTGGTCGCGCCGACGTCCGTCGGCGCTGGTCCACGTGGCATCGGCCGATTGGTGACAAGGGAGTCCGCGGTGCCTTTCTTAATCCTGATCCACTGGGTCTCCCCTTCTGGATTGGACAGCAGCACGTGGTTGCGTGGAGTCTCTGGAGCAGTCGATCAGGACTGCCATTCGTATGTTGTCGCTCACTCTTTCACGCACGAGCTTCTCGTATTGTTCAATCAGAATTTCGAGCTGCGCCAATTTGATCGAGGAGCTCAGCTTCGCCCCCGAAGTCGAACTCTGGTACCTTCATCAACATGGACAAAATGCTGTCCATGTTCTGCGGAGCATATCTGTAACTCTGCATTCGGTATGGAATCCACCCTGGCTAACATGTCTGATGATGCCGAGCGGGGTCCCCTTTGCGTGCATCATCGGCTGGTGGAACAGGGACTAGGCCATATGCCTCCAGTCGTCGTCGTACTTACCGTGCCTCTGCTGGCTTGGCTGTACTTTGCCAGCGTCATGCCGTCGAAGCACTTGCGAGTCTGGTTGCCGACGTAGGCCTTGAACTTAAACTTCCAATCATGACAGTCACGCTTTCGTAGGTTGCCAAAGGTCGGCGGCTTGCCCTCTTTGCTCCTGTCGCCGCCGCCGCCTCCCGTTCGCCGCTCTCTTTCGGGGCCGCCTGCAGGTCTCGGATCGTCTCGTTCTGTTGATAAAAACGCCTCCAAGATACGTCTGGCCTCTTTTCGTGTCCTGCAAATCTGCCGAGAGGAGTCTCCACGCTCATTGCGGCCTCCGTGGATCCTGTAGCGCTGCACCGCGCTCCGTTGCCATCTCAACAGCAATCTCAACTACCGATCTTGCCACACCTTCATCTTGAATGTCCAAACGGCTTCAGCACACACGCGCGACTTACGCACATTGAGCAATACTTGCGAAGTGAGGCTCAGGGTGCATCAGGGGCGGTCTCTCTCTGGATAAGGCTTACCGTTGCAGTTGCATGCGATTCGGTTTCGTGGCGCCTCCCAGCGCCAGTGTATCGAGGACCGCGCACGGCGGCGGTGGAGGCGCAAACCGGCTGCAAGCAGCATGTGTCGCCACCCCCCTTTCTAATCCCCTCGTTTCGCTCGGCCCGACAGGCCCGTACTTCCGACGAGGTGGCTGTTTCAATGCGCGGCCCCAGGAGGTCCTGAGCCCGTACTCCGTCCCAGACACGTTTTTGATGGCCCTTGGGCCCTATGGAGGCGCGCCGCAAACCGAAACCAAGGAAAAACCGCGGGGAGTGCACAAAAGATCGTCGGATGGATTCCTGTGCCCAGGATTGGTGTCCATAAGCTCCCCTGGCTCGGCCGCGCAAGCGTTCTCTCCTCCGACGTCGTGCGTGCTCTTGTCGTGGCGTGGGCACCCCTGGGGCTCGACCCCTTCCGTGCGGGCCGGCTTTCCGCTCCGAGCCGCTTCTGGACGGCCTCCCCCGGGGCCCGAGGATCGGGCGAGCGCTGGTGGGGGCGGCCCGAATGGGGGGGTGACGAACAGGGCCCGCGGCGCCCCGGAACCCGAGGGTTGGGCGAGCGCTGGTGGGGGGTGGCCCGACTTGGGGAGTGTCGAACAAGGCCCAAACGGGGAGCCCCTTAAGGGCTCCTGTTGGGTCCCCGCTGGCTCCAAAAGGGGCCTTGCACCCAGAGATCCGATGTCGTGATTTTTTCCACGCGGGGTCCGCGGAAGTCTCGACCCATTCCCCAGGACCGGTTTTTCGTCCTTAGTCGTTCTTTGACAGTCCTGGGGCCCGGCGAGGGCCCCTCGAGGCCGCAAAATACGAAAACCTACGTCTTGACTTTTTCCATCCAACGGGCCCGAAAGGGGCCCTTTCCTTCACCCCCCAGCCGGGCCCCACCCCAGTGCCGCCCGCCCATGGCCCTTTGCCTGACTACCTACCAAACCACCCCAACCCAACCCGAAGACCCGAATTTGACCCGAATTTCGGGCTGGGGAGGGGTACGGGTTCCACGTGTTGTTCCCCGACCCCCCCCCACTGGGAATGGAGGGCAAATCGTGGCCTTCGGGTTGGGTTGGGGTGGTTTGGTGGGCGGGCCGGTGCTCCGCTTTTGGCGCCCCCCCCCCGCGGGCCACGAGGGCGCCGCGCCCTCCGCCGCGGCGAGCCACGCGGGCGACGCGTCGAGCGGCACCAGCTCGGAGCACGAGGTCCGGGCCGGGCGAAAGGGGAGGGTAGTAAAGGTGAAGGGGCCCTGGGACACACAAATAAATACACACAAATCAAACTATTCCCCATATTTCCCATATTTCCTGGGTTTCTGGCTTCCCCCCCACTTCCCATGTTTTCCCATATTTTCCTGGGAATCGACGATTTATTGTGTCTGTGTGTTTCTTTCCCTCCTGAGTAAAGGGGGGGTTTGAGAATCAGCTCGCGTAGCCGATTTTCCTGGCGCCTCCCGGCGCCGGAGGCAGCTACGTATCGAGGGATGGGCCCCCCGGTGGGGCCGAAACCAGCTGCACGCAGCAGATTTCGTCCCCCCCCCCCTTTCCCTATCCCCCCCTGTCGTCCGGCCCGAGAGGTCAGCTCCCCCACCACGTGGGCCGAGCGCGCCCTCCTCAGCGCGCCGCCCGCGCCCCCGGGCCGCCGGGAGCCCATCGCCGTCGGCCCCGCCGGCCAGCGCCACTCGGGGCGGCCAAGCGTCAGGTCGGGCATGTCCTCCTGCAGTTAGATCTTGGGCGAGGAATAGGCAACAGCCTGACAACGCTCAAGCACAGTCAAAGACATTAGAAACATCGTTCCAGGGCTATTTTTAGACTATTTCTGCGCACTCCTCCTGTAGAGGGACATGCCCAACTTAAGCCAAGCAGTGCGCCGGAAGGGGGGAGAGCCTGACGAGGTGCGCCGCGGGGCGAGCCTCGTGCAGCGGGAGCGAGTGGCCGTGGGCCAGGCCCGCTCCGAGACGTCCAGCGCCTCGGTCGGCAGGTGCAGTGCGGGGTCGCCCAAAGCCAAAAATCCAACTTATTCCATTAATGAAGACGTAGGTTTTTCGTATTTTGCGGCCTCGAGGGACCCTCGCCGTGCCCCGGGAGCGTCAAAAGACGACTAAGGATGAAGAACCGGTCCTGGGGAATGGGTCGAGACGTCCACGGACCCCGCATGGAAAAGATCACGACATCGGATCTCTGGGTATCCGAGCCTTTCTCTTGACGGCTCCAGTTGGCGAGGGCTCCCGAAGGCCAAAAAGTGCGCGTGCGACGCACGAGCCCCAGGCATCCGACGATCCCTTTTCCCAGAGGCATTTGTTCGTCACGTACAGACAACCTGTATAATAAGGACGCACGGTAAGGATGCAAGGGCCTTGGAAGGTCATGTCGACACTTTGCGAGCGGGGCGCGGCCAGCGAAAACGGCCGAGGACTGACCGAAGGGGAAGGATGCAAGGGTAACCTTGGAAAGTTGCTCATCTTGAATTACTATGCGGGCTGACTGCATCCATTCCTGACGGTCCCAAGGGGCCCAAGAGCTGGCCCCGCAAGCCGAAGCGGGAACCGAGCAGATCATGCCGTCGGAGATCGGGGGCTGGATCGGGGAGACGACCGACTCGGGTACGGGTAAAACGACGCGAAGATCGGGACAAAATCGGGTCGGGATAACTCGAAATCTCTGAGAATCGGCGGGCTTGGAGGATGTATTGGGCGCCGCGGCCGCTCCAGAGCGTTCCGGAACGCTCTGAGAGCGCTCCGGAACGCTCTGGAGCGATTTATCCCGATCCTAGCCCTGTTTTAACAGGGGACTCGGGTTGACCTGACGGGGGCCATCATAAGAATGACGAGACCCGATCTGAAATTTGACGCGGGCTCCCGCTGCAAACATCCCACGAAAACGGGACCGTCAAAATCCAAGAGGCGCTCGTCAAAAAGAGGTCGGCAAACCCGAGTTCGGGTTTACTCGAGTCTGACGTTTCCCCGGCTGGAGCACTCGGCACCAGATGCAGCGAGCGCTCAGCACGAAGCAGCGCGAGGCGTGGCAAGCGTGCCATGCGCCCTCGGGCGCGCCGGCGTGGCGTGCAGACGCGCTCTGGCGAGCGCTGGGGCCTGTACAGTGGAGGCCAGTCCACAAGAAACCTTCCACCAGAAACCCAACCCTGAGATCCCAGGACGTTCAAAATGATTTCTGGTGTGGGAGCGTCAAACCTCTTTTCAAAGCAAAACTGTCGAAACCCAAGATGCCCAGGGCACCCTGGAGGCAAGCAGGGTGTTTCTTGGCATGGATCTCCACTGTACAGACGAAGCATAATAACAATACAGTGCGGGCGCGGCCGCAAGAAACCCTCGCAAGAAACCCAACCCTGGGATTCCGTGCGCGAGGTACACCAGAGGGGAATCCCTGAGCACCCTGAACGCAGCAGCTCCTTCAACGGTTGCGGAAGGTCACCGCGCAGCGCGAGCGAAGAAACCCAGCATACCCTGACGAAAATCATATGGTTTCTTGATGCGCGCCCCCACTGTAACGTGGGCGTCAAGAACAAGAGCCCCCTCGCCGAGTGCACACAGGGTCCCGTGGACATGCCCAAAACGAAGGGGCATGCCAAGGTGGAGGGCCCCAAAAACGAAGAACGCCAGCCCCCCCCAAAAAAACTGGGACAGATCTTCTGGCGGCGAGCGAGAGGGGGAAGCGAGAAACAGAAGACCTTCCAAGACGGCTCGGGAGTCCCCCGGCCTTCTGACAAGTTTTCCTGGCCGTCCCCGAAGACACAACAAACTTTTGAGATGACGTGAGGGTTTCTGGAGGAGGACCGGTGTAAACCAAAGAGTCATCAACGATGTTGGATCAAACCCTCCTTCCAAGCTCCCTCTTCATAGGCCCCGATAACGGTTCATTTCCAAAGACGACCGTTTGAAGAGCCTGAAGCATACCAAAACATTGTTCTCGGGATATCAACGCCACAGATCAACCTGGCTGCTACGCGTTGACGATCCAGACTCGTGCCAGAACGCAATTTTTAGGACTTCAATACTGCGAATCAACATGACTGTTGCACCCGCAAATTCCTGAATCCTTCCAAAACGCCATGTAAGTTGATCGCTGGGATCCGTGAAATCTTGCGATTTTTTTAAACGAATGCGCGCGGCGCTAAGGCGAGAACCACATTTTAAAAAAGAACCACCCTCAATCCGTGAAGCTCTTGCGAATGCTTGAAACGAATGCGCGCGGCGCTAAAACGAGAACCACATTTTGAAAACCACCCGCCCTCAATCCGTGAAGCTCTTTCAAATGTGTAAACCGAATGTGCGCGGCGTTGAAGCTAAAAACGCATTTTGAAAACCACCCGCCCTCAATCCGTGAAACTCTTGCAAATGTTTAAACCGAATGTGCGCGGCGCTGAGGCGAGAACCACATTTTGAAAACAGCCCGCCTTCAATCCGTGAAACCCTTGTGAATTTCTAAAACGAATGTGCGCGGCGCTAAGGCGATAACCACATTTTGAAAAACCACCCGGCCTTCCGTGAAACTGTTGCCACTTTTCAAGGTTCAGAATCATAAGTGGTGAGGCAGTCTCAAGCGAAACGCCTGGCCCGCCCTAAAAGTTGGCCTCGGGGTGCGACAGGAAGAAATTATTCATAAGGAAAAGGAATGGAGGAGGAGGAGGAGGAGGAGGAGGAGGGGAGGAGGAGGAGGAGGACCCCTTTGAAGGAGGAGAGGGGGGAGGAGGAGGAGGAGGAGGAGAAGGAGGAGGAGGAGGAGGAGGAGGAGAAGGAGGAGTCCCCCACCTCGCTCGCCGCCGAATCCCACCCTCCGTGCCAGCTGTACCCCAGCGAGCAGGCGCACAGGGTGTGCACCTGCTCGGCCAACTCCAGCTGGGGGCAGAAGGTCTTGCGCTCGTGCACGCCAGCGGTGGTGGCACTGGATGCAGAAAACAAAGTATCGGGGGCGGCCAAGATGGGGGCGTCCAAGTGGGGGGGAGCGCAACTCCTGGCCGGCGGCATGTGCGTGGCCCAGGGGGGGGGGCCCGGGACGTACTGAAATAAGAAGAGGAGGCATGAAATCTGGGGAGATATCATTGCCCCCGCCATGATATCCCCCCGCCAGTCATCACCCCCCTCTTGGCCGCCCCCGGGAGTAGAGAGGACAAAGAACTGTGTACATATACCGGTTCTGGCCAGGCCCACCCCGAACCCAGGATCGATGCATACGCCCTCCCGCCTTGGTCAGCAGGGCATCTGCGCCGAGCCCGGGCCCAGGATGGGCCTGGCCAAGATCGGTGCACGTGCACAATTCTCTTCGCCCAGAGAAAACCCGTGCAGCGACGCGCGCACATCCTCCCGCCTCTGGCGCACGCCGAGGCCGAGGAGGAGGAGGAGGAGGAAGAGGGAGAGGTGGAGTGGAGGAGGAGGAGGAGGAGGAGGAGGAGGAAGAGGAGGAGGAGGAGGAGGAGGAGGACGAGGAAGAGGAGCAGGAGGACGAGGAGCAGGAGGAGGAGGGGGAGGAGGAGGAGGGGGAGGAGGGGAGGGGGGTACCAGAGCCGATGATCCAAGGAGCCCGCGCGGGCCTTCGGAAGCTCGGCATGCTCCCGCTGCCTCGCCCGCCTCGATCCGGGAGCGTCTTCTTCTTTCGGGGATGGACGGACCTCCCTTCAGTAAAACGTGGTCTAGTGAAAACGACCTCGGGCCCAAACCTGGCGGGCGCAAGCCTGGAAAAGAACGGCCGCGGCGCCCTCTCGAGAACCGAAAAAGGACAACTCACAAATCGACGTGTCAGGGTAGGAGGTCTGTCCAACCCCGATTCTTCGGCGCTTCGACACTGAGCGAAAGGGGGGGGGGGGGCGTTTGGAGCCGTGTGCCCCATGGGGGAGACTCCACCGCTCAAAGCAAGCGCCACGAACAGCCAAAATCTACTACATGGGGGGGAGGGGGTGCGAGGGGGCCCGCGCCGATCGGCAAAACAATGCAAAAGAAAACGATCCCCAGGTTGGCAACTGCAGCGCTCTGTTTGATCGAGCTCGCGACTCGGACTCCGCCCCAGGCGAGCTCAAGCAGCCGCACGGGGTTGGCAAGGCGGTCGCCGCCTGGCCCTACGTAAGGAGAGCAAGCATGTTTGCTGACAGTGTATGAATACAACAATCGGGGAGACGTAAGACCCGGGTACGGGGGACTCGGAAATCCCCGACGAGGTCGTCAAAAAAATGACGAGGCCGAGCCTGCATTTTGACGAGGCCTCCCGCTGCAGACATCCCACGAAACTCCTCCTCGTCAAAATCCGAGTCGCGGTCGTCAAAAAACGATGGCGAACCCGAGTCCCGGCAAACCCGGGTCTTACGCTCCCCCGAAACAAGGCACTGCGCAGATGAGCGAAAACGATGCAGCATCAAATTCAAAATACACATGATACTAATCCGCTGGCCCCCTTGTAGGGCCATCAGGCTACGGGGCTGAGGTTTTCTGCAAGATGCTCTACTTCCAGTTTCCAATGTATTTGTTCGAATTTCTACTTCCCACTGTAACCAGTTACTGCCAGCGCGAGGGGGGAGCCGAAGACCAGCACTTTCACCACGCGCGAATCACGTGCTGTAAATCTCTGGGGGATCTGGGACACTTACAAATATGTGAGATTCGCGCCCACGAAATAATCTTAAGTCGGGCCTGTCCCCCTACAGGAGGATTTTCGACCAAAAATAAAAAACATAAACATAATCAACAAATTATCAAAACATAGCCTGGGGACTATTTTTTGAAGATTGTTTGACCTTCTTGGGGCATTTTGGGGGTATGTTTTATTTGTCGTCGAAAATCCCCTCTGTAAGGGGACAGGCCCGACTTGACAGAATCCTGTCCCAACTGCTCCAGGTCCCCGCTGCCGAAGCCAGAGTCCTTTTCGCAAAACAGAAAAAATCGCCAGGGCCAGATGTTGCTCCAGAATCGCACTTTCGAAGCCAGATCTTTTGGTCAATCTTGCGCCAGCTTCGCGCTCGCGAGGCCAGGGCTTGTGGCAAACTGCATGTGACTCGCGCTCCCGAGGCCAGCCTCGTGCTGCCCGAGGACAGAGCCCTCTTGGTACAGTGCGCCAGGTTCGCGACCCCGAGGCCAAGGTCCACTGCAAGCCGCGCCAGATTCGCGCCCCCGAAGTCAGGTTCCATTCGAACTGCACCGAATTCGTGTTCCATATGCCAGAATGCTTCGTGAATTGCACCAGGTTCGCGGCATAGCTCTGACATCTCCCATTCTACGCAATATACGAGTGGCTGGCGACCGGGCGAAGCCCTTGCGAATGATAAGAAGCGTGCATAACGAAACAAATTGCACGCGTGCCATGGCTCTTGCACATAGAACAGGTGGAGGAAGCGGAGGCCTGAGGGGGATCGGAAAGGAACCGGGCGCTCGAGCATCTTAAAGGGTCCCAGGGACACACGCAGACATTCGCACAAGTCCCAGGACGTCCCATATTTCCCAATACTTTCTTGATCTTCGTCTTCCGACGAAAAGCGATACACACATAAACTGTTGGCGATCCGCGCGGATTTCTTGGATCTGCGCCGGACCCCCCTCCCTGGCGCGCGGAGCGCGCCAGGGGCGGCGCCGGAGGAGCCGCCGGTGGCCGCGCCGAGCGCCAAATGATTATGCTTATGGCGCTATTTCTTCTTCGATACCTGAGAACCGACGACTATTCGTGTCGTGCCGCCATCTTGAAGGGGCCCAGGGACCACAAATCAATTCACACAAGTCCCAGGATGTCCCATATATCCCAATATTTTCTCCCGATTGTCGTCTTCCCCCCCACTTCTGATCTTTACCTGGGACCGACGACTATTCGTGTCGTAGCGCCATCTTGAAGGGGCCCAGGGACGCACAAATAAGTCCACATAGATTCAAGGATTTCCCATATTTCCCAATAGTGTCTCTCGATTGTCGTCTTCTCCCTCCACTTCCGATCTTCACCCGAGATAGAGGCCTCCTAGATGGGGTCGGAATAGATCGGT